>CALYLW010000055.1:935000-1535000 GCA_944989445.1 Ampullaceana balthica | reverse complement strand
TAATTGCTTTATGTATGATTACTACTTTGCTCTTGGTTCTTCTATCCTCTAGTGTTTCAAGGTTTAATGATTCAACTAATGGTGTTATTCTTGTCAGTTTTGAATATTCTCCAGTAATGAATGTGGCAGCTCTTTTTTGAATTTGTTCTAGTTTATCAATGTTTTCTTTGGTGGATGGGTCCCATACAGAAGATGCATATTCTAGTACAGGTCTCACCAAAGTGAGGTAGCATTTTAGTTTTATATCTCTATTACATTTGTTAAAGTTTCTTTTTATAAAGCCTAAGGTTTTGTTTGATTTTTTAATAACTTCATTGAGATGGGGATTCCATGATAGTTTCTCATTTATTAAGATTCTTAAGTATTTTGCATCTTTAGTTAGGGTCAGTTCTGTTCCATGAATGTAATATTTTGAATTTATTTGTTTCTTTTTCTTTGTTACTCTTAACAGTTGACACTTTTCTGGGTGGAAAGACATACTCCAGTTAGTTTCCCATTTTATCAATTCATCTAAGTGTTTTTGTAAAATTTTGCTGTCTTGTTCTGATTTAATTGTTCTATAGATTATACAATCATCAGCAAATAACCTAACTTTTGTACCTGTTGAGATGTTGTTGGGTAAATCATTTATATAAATTAAAAAGAGTAAGGGACCTAGCACAGTTCCTTGTGGAACTCCTGAGTTAACCTTTATTGGTGCAGATTTAGATCCATTAATTATTACAGTTTGCTCCCTGCCCAAAAGGAAGTCTTGGATCCAGTGATGTAAGGGACCTGAGATTCCAAAGTAGTTAAGTTTTTTAAGTAAACTAAGGTGGTGAACTTTGTCAAATGCTTTTGAGAAGTCTAGTAATATTGTATCTATTTGATCATTTTTGTCTAAGCCTTTTGATAGTTTATCTATTAGACCTATTAATTGTGTTTCACATGATCTGTTTTTTCTAAAGCCGTGTTGATGTGGGCATAGGGCATTATATTTGTCAAGGTGGTTAACTATTCTACTATATATTATGTGTTCTAGTAATTTACAGGTGATACTAGTAAGCGATACAGGCTTGTAATTAACGTGAGACTGGGGTCACTAACGTGAGACTGGGGTCACTAACGTGAGACTGGGGTCACTAACGTGAGACTGGGGTCACTAACGTGAGACTGGGGTCACTAACGTGAGACTGGGGTCATTAACGTGAGACTGGGGTCACTAACGTGAGACTGGGGTCACTAACGTGAGACTGGGGTCACTAACGTGAGACTGGGGTCACTAACGTGAGACTGGGGTCACTACCGTGAGACTGGGGTCACTAACGTGAGACTGGGGTCACTAACGTGAGACTATACAGTCTCCGAAAACCCCTGTCATTAAATCCGAATGTTCCAGAATGAATTTAATGACAACTTAGTAAAAACAATAAAATTTGACAGGATTTTTTTTTATTGTATCGTATTGCACTATGTCATCAAGTTCTGTAAATACTGTGTAAGTGTTTCGATGTTTGGCTCTTCCATACCCTCTATAATCTCTGATATTACTAAAATCACTATGATAATCTCATTGCAAATTATTTTTATTTTTAAACAAGACATGAAATTGGTATTTTAAATATTATTATTAACATAATGATATCTAGACATGAAATATCACTATTGTCACATGAATTCACCTTATTTTTTAAGCATCCAATCACAGCTTTTCAGCTGAGCAATTTCTATGCGTTTTACGGAAATGTTATTTGAATTTTAAATGAATTATTTGAATTAATTTATTATTTAAATTTTAAAGGCCACTATTGGTCCATCTATGATAGCCTACATAGGAACGAAGAGATGTAATGTGTCATCGCAGTGGTTAACCAGGATGAGTGCAAAGAGAGAGAACGAACAGATGTAATGTGTCATCGCAGTGGTTAACCAGGATGAGTGCAAAGAGAGAGGACGAAGAGATGTAATGTGTCATCGCAGTGGTTAACCAGGATGAGTGCAAAGAGAGAGAACGAAGAGATGTAATGTGTCATCGCAGTGGTTAACCAGGATGAGTGCAAAGAGAGAGGACGAAGAGATGTAATGTGTCATCGCAGTGGTTAACCAGGATGAGTGCAAAGAGAGAGGACGAAGAGATGTAATGTGTCATCGCAGTGGTTAACCAGGATGAGTGCAAAGAGAGAGAACGAAGAGATGTAATGTGTCATCGCAGCGGTTAACCAGGATAGGTGCAAAGAGAGAGAACGAAGAGATGTAATGTGTCATCGCAGTGGTTAACCAGGATAGGTGCAAAGAGAGAGAACGAAGAGATGTAATGTGTCATCGCAGTGGTTAACCAGGATGAGTGCAAAGAGAGAGAACGAAGAGATGTAATGTGTCATCGCAGTGGTTAACCAGGATATGTGCAAAGAGAGAGAACGCCACCCCAACCAGGTGACACTGGGTTTTCTTATGTGACACTGTACAATGTTGGCGCCTGTCTTTAGATATTGGTCAATGTATGTGCTCAGGCACGTCTACAAGAACACAAGCGGGGTGGCATGAAAGTACTGCTCCTCCCCTCCCCACTCCCGATTTGAACTGTTTGTATCTCGTATCTCCAGTAAGGGGCTGTCCAAAAATAAAGTCTCTGAACAGGGTATGGGTACCGGTAAGCCATATATTATATGACGCAAAAGTTGTAAATTACGGGTGGTTTATCGTTTTTGTTATGTTGTGTCATATATTATGGTCGGGAGTTGTTAGTAATATGTCATTTGTTTCTTGTATTCATTCATATATGCACAGTAATTAACATTTGAAAAACAACCCGGATAATTGAAATTTCATTTCTTTTAATTCTTACAATAATAATTCGTATTATTGTCCACTAATAAATGTTTAAAATATGTTTAACAATAAACGATATTCTGGCTTTTCACTTTTTCAAAATATATCGCAGTTTTATTATTATTATTTATATTCAGCGTTTATCAGGGAGCTGGCTAGCAATTGTATGAAGATTGGATGTTTTAAAGCAAATTCTTTATAACATTACAAGAGTTATTTGATATTTGACCGACGACGCACATCAGTTTAGAATTACCGCGTTGTAAATTTTGAAAAGGATAATTTAATTTTCCTTGTTTGCGGGGTGTTAAAGTTTGCACAGAAATGAAAGCTGTGCAACGTTGCACATGAGTTTGTTACTTTGCAAACGGACCAATGAACCTTAAAGGGAACATTGCTTTTAGTTAGTAAAATTAAATATTTGAAGGGCAAAATACAAACTTTATGTACTAATTTTCTAGTAAAAGCTATGTGACGCAACCATCAGTAAAAATAACACATTTTGACAACAAAAAGTCCCTCATTAGAAGTCTTAATTAAGAATCATAACTAATTACACATATACTTCTACTTCTACCAAACTTCACCTTTGTAAACATTAACTTGATACGAACAAATTGATCGGTTGAAATTGTAATGAAATTATTGAGCCCTCGTTGAAATTTAATCATGTATATGTATACGATAGCCAATAGGCTTATTTCATATAGTAGTAAAATATTTACACTATTTATCATTTTCATATACACTGTTTGTAAATTATAATACCCAAATGCTTATATTCATGGGTGACCGGGGAGCAAATGCAGCCCGCGCCCCAACCCAGAACTGGTAACCTTGGCATTCTCTTTAGCGATCGTGACAAGTTACGAAACAAAACAAAAAACTTTCTTCCCAATAAAAACCTCTAAGGACGCCCATGTCTATATTCATAATCCACTCTGGAATTAAAAATATTTGAAAAAATTTACCAATGTCGAGGTGACTTCCATCACTGGAGATGGTTTCCACCGCTCCAAGTGGCTGGGACGCTAATGATTGTTCTGGAAGTCTGTGTTTCACCAAATTAGTTTTCAATGGATGTGATTACATGTATTAAAAATATTTAAATGTAAATCTTTTCTAATGCTCTAAATTGGTGTTGCTTAAAAAAAATATTTAAAAACGTCTTTAAATTTGATGATTTTCCCACAGGTTCTACGAATAAACCTCTGGGTGTATGTGTTGTGTAACATCACGATGTGGGATGACGGAATAATGAAATTGAAGGGTTCTATCAAATCGCAGCAAAAACTTATCGCCAGGATTCGGCAACCTAACACAGTACAGGACTTAATTACACAACTGCCATGTGAACTATCTAGACTTTAGGCCAGTGTGTCATTGAAATGACGAACTCCTGATCGATACTAATATATGCTAAGGCTGCAATGCGAAACAGCTACTAAATCTAAATTAAATTTCAGCTCGATAGTGAGTTGATCAGTGATATGAGTTTGAATGAAAACAAAAATTATTTTAATATTTCAATACATGTTTTTACCAAATCTTCAGGTCATATAAGCAATATAATCTATTCCAACTATCGATCGTTATGTAGTTGACCATGTTAACTGGTGAAATGGTGTACTGTATAATTTATACTATTAAAAATATGCATATTGTTTTCAACATAATCGCTTGTAAGTATCATTGATTTACAGGTTTAGACGTAGTCTGTATTACTGATAATATATTTAAAAACAATCCCTTGTTTTACAGCTGGTTATTCATTTTATAAGTAACTGTATGAGTATGTAGGACCAGAACTTTTTGAACATTTATTGTTGAACTCACAATCTTGTCAACAATCTTTCAGTGCTTTAACCTAGCAGTCTTACCATTCTTCTGGTGAGGCTAGTGATGAACTCCTTGTATTGGTTCAAGGTTACTTAAGTCATTACTTGGCCTCAAATTTTTTTACCCCAATACTTGGTGCAATTTCCAGGAGAAATGTATACATGTATTTTAATCTATAGAATGATAACTGCACTATAACAATTTTTTTAAAATTTACAATTTCAATTAATTTTTATGTGCTAAGAAAATTATCTTTAAATTTTTAATGTACCGTATTTAAAATTTATCATTTCAAGCAACAGAAGGAAATAAATGCACAGCAAAAAAAAATTTTTTTTTACTTAATGAAATGTGTCTTTACAACTTATTAAGTAGAAAAGTTGAACAATGTCAATGTAGCAATAAAAATGTTGACATGTTTAAAAAAAAATATGGCATCTTATACTTAAAACATTAAATAGAGTTGTCAATCATAGGCCACTACTTGTGACCATATGACCACTTCATCTTTAAATTAAATTGTACTATACTTACACAATATTAAAAAATGCCCTTTGTCCTAAATACCAGCCCTTAAAACATTGTAGGACACATTTGTAGCATATACATTACCAGTCTGAACACTGATTGCACCATAGAGTGCAGGATAACAATCCAGTGCCCTGTGAGCAGCAACTGGGGTAAACAAAAGCAATAGTCTGTAGGAGTGTCTGTAACAGACAGATAATAACCCCAAAATATTAGCCTCATGAGTGGTCACAATTATTTAGTTACCTGTCTCAGATGTTACAATGGTGGAGACATGGAGGAGAGCGAAATTTCTTTAGACATGCCGGCTAACCAGGAGAGGATAAATCTGGAGTTTCCCTCAAACCTGGTTACTATCAGACAGTGTGAAGAGTGGGGAACTACATACACATTTCTGTCCTTGAACTTGGTTACTCTCAGAATGAGAATGACAGACACCTTTCTGTCCTTATTTCATTGAAAATGATCTTTACTCATTTTAAGACATATGTATTAGAGACAGACAATAAATATATGTAGTTTTTAAAAAATGAGTACTTTATTTAGCGTGGAAAGAAAACTCTACGCATTTGCACACATTGATCCTGTTAAAAAATGCATCATGAATGATTCATAATCAAAAATAAACTCAATTACATTTTTTTTAATGAATCATGCATATGCTACAGCAAAAGTTTACAAATGGTCCAACCAAATTCCGTTAATGATAAGTCTGTTGTAATTTGATTCACGTATCAGGGATATGCACTCCACAAACATCAGTTTCAGTTTTTAAAAACTTAAGAAAATTTTATCTTGACATTCGTATTTGGCAAATGACTTAGTAGAGAGTTGGGTTTTTTAAAATAACAGATGAGGACAACCAGGTGAAAATTTGCCCGTACTGGTACTGAGACTTTGAAATGTGAATAGATAGAGTTGGCTGGATATTGTGTACCAACATGAGCTATATTATTAGCACTTTTCTTATTCCGTATGAAAGAACAAACTCATACACAAATTCTCCTTCTTCCCGTCCGGAATTCGGGCGTGGAATGGGTTGCCTTAAGAAACCAGGAAAACCAACCCTTAATCAACATTTAAAACTCTAATAAGAATGCAGGACTAGACACAAACCATAGATAAGGGTAGGACACAATAATCTTCTGTATAGAAGGAACATCTGTAACAGATAAGATAAGGTTTTGTGATTAAAATTTTCTTAATCTTTTTTCCTGCACATTTTTGGATACAGCATGCAATGGACAGCTTGTTATGGTGACTTTCATGAAAAGATTGAAGTTGAAAATCAAATCATTAAAAATAAATTTTATGCTGTATTCTCAAATTGAATTTCTCTACCCCTTAAGGTATTTCTAGGTTCCTTGGACCCTTAAACCTGTACATCTATTAAAGGGATGATGAGTTCCAGCCATGTGAAGTAAACAGTAGCACAAGATGCACTAATGTTTAAAAAAATACAAAAAACAACTGAAAGGATGTTTCAGGCTTATGCCTCCTCAGCAGAATATACAAAAGATGAATCGCAACTTATTAGATGTTAAAATTTTATCCTTTTTTTCCCCAGATAACACCTACATTTTTTTCTGCTTCAAATTATTTATGTTTCTTGTTTCTTTGTATTTTCTGCTAAAGAGGTTGAAACATCCTCTTAAATTGAGCATTAAAAAAAGAAAGCAAACTACTTTTGTCGTGAACCAATATTTATTCACAAAATAAAATTATTTTCCTTTTCTAACACGTAGTGGAATACACTGACATAAAGAGTTTACCTTACATACAAGTAGTGCATATCACTGATAATGAATGGCTTGTATGTTATACTACAAACAAAATGAAAAAAATGTTTCAAAGGAAAAGGTATGTACACTTTGCTGCCTTGTTTTGTATTTTTTAAACTGAAATTATGATACAAATACCACTGCCTATTAAATAATATAATTTTTAACAAACAAAATGCTAATAAGAATGTCACAGAATCAGCACATCACCATAACCAAAAATATTATCACAGCAAATTACATTTTGAAATAATTAGATAATTTCTCAGTTTCTCTCAGATTAGGAATAAATTTTTATAAAAGTATCAGTAGCCATACAAAAAATATTTGTCAAAATAATTACATAAATAACTACTATGTAGCTATTTATTTTTGAAAGCATAATAATTAAATATATTATGTATATAGAATATTTACAAGGTGGTGGTTAATGCAACTGTACAGAAATGGAACAACTAAAGAAAGTTGAACTGCCCAAAAAAATATATCTAAAGCTAATTGATTTAAAATACTTATTTGATTTGATAAGGTAATGATTTTTTTATATAAATACACTTATCAAGTCAGTGGTAAAAAATATACATATATACTTCCATTCCAAGGGCAGTAACTCTATAACAAGACATTACTTTCGGTGAGATCTTGGCATAAAGTTTTATTAAATTTTACAATAAAACTAAGTGAGATTTTATAGTCTTTTTGAAAAATAAATTGAATCTATAATTTTCCCCAGCTATTTCACATAATCTGTCAATATAATAAATGATTTTCTTAGATATCAGCTACATTTTTTTAAATCTTAGATATTGATTCATGCAAATTTGTGAAGTAAAATCAGCTTGATCTGATTTTGCTGAGGGCAGTTAATTTTTGTTTTCATAAAAACAACAAACCAAAAAATTATTTAACATATACATGTAATTATAAAATGCCCTGGTTTCAGCACCATTTTGTGAATGATTTATTGACATGAACTTTATTAAAACTGAGTTTATTTTAACTGTTAAGCATTTCAACATACATCAAATTAAATAAAATACACTTCAAATTTTCAACGAAGATAAAGATAAAATCAAAGTAATGGAGCGGTCAAGCCTTGACATAGACTAACTGATACAAATGTATACAATAAGAATTCACAATCAATAATGACAGAACCATACTCCTTTATTCCGGTCCAGCTATCTTTTACCTTTCACTGCAGTTTAAACAAAAAGCTCTTTCAGTTGACTGGTCATAACTGGGGAAATATAAATAATAAAAGCATTAACCTACTTTACCAGTAAGTATAAAAGTCTTAACTGCATTTTTTTTTAAAAAATAGATAATGAGATAGTAAATTAACACATCCCCCTCCCCCACCCAATAAATTCATAAAAATTTTTTTATCCAATATACGGAACACATTACATGTACATTAAAAATAATATGGATGTAAAATATTGAAGAATAAGAATTTCTGTCAGGGTAAAAAAAAATTATCAACTTTCCCAATTTCTAAAATATGACCCAATCTATATAGCTGAATAATTATATAATTGTGTCTTAAGTTAATTGATGTACTGTTTTGATAAGTTTAATGATTATAACATATTTCTCAAAATACCATTCAAGTTGATCATAAAAAATAATAATTCTATTCTAAGGGCTGTGACACTAGATCAAGATATTGTTTACAGCAAATCCTGTTACAATATTAAAAAAACGTACTTAATGGTAGAACACAGCTGACAAAAATGGAGATGGCAACCCCGACACTGCCTAGCACAAGGGGGGCAGACATAGTTCTCACAGAACTGGCATTTCATGACATCTCTGGATTGAACAGGCCGACGGCAGTTATGACAAGCTGAAACATTTAAAAGATTGTGTCTTATTTCAAACAGCTTTTTAAAAGGTAGTTCATGTTTAAAAAGATGCAACTATTATGAAGATATTAACACCAAAAACTGGTGACTTGAATCGCATTAAGTGGGGCTTATAATAATCAATTTTGCAACAATTGAGCTAATTTAAGAAGTACAAGATTATAGCCAAACCAGCTTCAGGCAACCAAAGAAAATATCACCAAAATTTTCTTCAAGAACACTATAATTTCATATATATAAAGCAATATCTAGAATAATATGAAAGGCTTTTATGTATGAATGGTGGAACAAATGATTTTTGCACATTTTATTTTAAAAAAGGGGAGGAATGATCTGCAGTATCATACTTATGTATGAATAAAAGAATGAAATGATTATTATCATTCTGAATAGTTTTTGTAAAGGTTAGAAATTGACTAGGGTTAAAAGTTGTTAGCAAAAATGAACTTGTAATTAGGCGCTGGTTTTGAAAATACAATAATAAACAGTCAAGAATGCAAATCGTATAAGTGGTGTGCTCTTGCTACCCAACTATTCTAGCACAAGCATATCATTAGTGGATGCTCTCTAAAATATATAGCATAAAAATGAAGTAGTTAATTAGCACAGCAATGAACAACCTTTTAACTAACATTAAGCTTGTTTTGTATTGACAATGTCAATAATAATATGTATAAAAAAAATATTATTTTCTGGTTTAATTCAGTTTATTAAATACATTATATGGTGTCAAGTAGGGATGTGATCTGGCCCCAACACTGTTTAGTCCCATGATCTCATCCATTCTTATAGAGGTTTTCAGGGACAGATACAAGCGATTGGACATTGAGTCTGATGGTAATTAATTCAATCTCAGCAGCCAAACAGCAAAAACAAAGGTCAAGACTGACAACATTATGGACCTTCTTGCTCAGCACAGTTGCAATGCAGTGAAGAATAATTTTCCATCATTGCTCGAACAATAGGCAGCATATTATCTCAGAGTGCCAACAATGACGATGAGATGAATTAGTAAAGGCAATATCTGGAAGACTGTATAACAGTGTCTTGTTCAGAAGGGGAATCAGCATCTAAACAAAATAAAAAATTTACAGAGCAGTTGTGCTCCCTATTTAAATGTATAGATGTGATACTTGGACTGTGTACCAACACCATGCAAGGTTGCTGAACCACTGTCACACAACAAACATGAGGAAAATCCTCAATATCTAATGGCAGGAAAACTTTCCAGACACTGAAGTACATGTCAGGGGCAATTTTTCCTCTAATGTTCTGTGGTCAATGTGCAACAAAAGAAAACTTTTGTGCAAAGGTTTTGCATAGCATTCATTTTTTGTGCACTATTTTAACAAATTTGCTACGCTGCATTTCTAAACTGCTGTGATGCTTCTGTCAAATATCTGTGGGGCCGTGCAGCTTAAAGGGCACATTAGGAGAGGACTCCGAAGTCTGATGCAGTCAACTATACTGCAGGTTGCAGATTGTGCACATGGCAAACCATAGCTTCAAAGATGCTCTTCTGTTGGGAGCTTAAACATTGACAGAGAGCATGTGGATATGCATTATGAGGTTAGGCTCAAAAACTGACTCAAAGCTTTTGGCATTAAGCACAACTCCTGAAAAGCAGCAGCCAGCAACCGAGCCACCTGTCACCTAAATATGCAGAAGGACAAAAAGCTACCAAGTCCAGAAGACAGGCCTTCTAAAGACATCCAGACCTTCTCATTTGATATGTGGATGCACCTTTCTTTTTAACCAACGAACTCACAAACTCCCACAGCACAAAGGTAGAAAGTAGAGTGTGGTCTTTATCGATTATTATGGACAAACAATAACAATTATATAAAACTAATTGATTTTTTGATGTGTTTTATACAGCCACTTCCCATCAGGGAAACTTGATTCCCATTTTTATGAGATAAACGAAAAGCCAGGAAATGAGAAACCCTATATTCAAGGTTATAAAAGTCTGGATTCAATCCTACAAGAGAATGAACAATATTGAGTAGTTAATAATTTTCTTCTTTTGTTTAAACATTTAAAAATTAGGACATTAGAATACAACAGAATGAAAATGATTAAAATAGACAATTTGTTTTATTTATACAGGCACATTTTTTATGGGAAAAAAGAAAATATTTTTTTTAAAGAACATACAAAATGTTAGCCATTATTGAATTAGAAGGGCGAGAAAATTATGTTGAATAATTAACAAAACAATATTTTGTGTAGACCAGCAAGCTGTGAGCTACCTTCCCAACCAAAACAAGGAATCATTCATTTTTGTTATCTTACACTTAAAATATGGGGGGCAAATAAAATGTTCTCACCTCTAGAAGAGAAAAATAAATTATCAACTGATGACTTTTTACTCTGGGCACATCTCAAATGCTCAAAGGCATTGCAAACACTATTAGAAGCTGATGAAGGCCCCGTCTCTAAAATGGATTCATTGGCCGGTGGAAAAGAACTGGAGGGGCTAAACTCACAAGGGGTTCTTCCAAATCCATTTTCAAATGAAGGAACTGGCAATCTATGACAATCAGGTTGACTAAAATTCTTTTCAGCTTCAGCTTCTTTGGAAGTGTAGCAGGAAAAAGAAAATGGTGCCAGACAGCTTTTAGATTCTGTCTCCATGTCTTCACCCAAACTGACTAACTCACATTTTCTGTTTAAATGTAGCTGCTTGAAAACTGAATTGTCTGACTTAAGTGTTTCATTTTCATACATCTTATTATCATTAGACTCTAGGAAAACTGCACTGGCTTCATACATATGCCTCATGCCTTTGAACAATAAGGCTTGAGTCTTCTCTGTAAATGCACATAGAAATAAATTATTATAGAATAACTTGTAATTTTCTATAGAGGTATTTTTAAAACTCTTGTGTTGAAATTAACAATACTTTCTTTAAACTAAACTTTATTCAGAAAATAAATAGCTTTGATTTCATTATAGAATGGGTGATTAGTTTGACCATCTGAAAATAAAGCAAAGCAGAAATAGTTTATTGATATTGTTTTAAAGAATTTAATGAAAAAGAATTATTAAAAGTGTCAGAAAAGTGACAAAAACATTGTAGGATTCATTTATTAATTTTTGGCCAAGCCTCCCTACATCCAGCAATGTAGGTATTTGATGATCGCAAAGCATATGTGCCTGATAACATACATTTGTAAATATGCTGTTAACACAATCATGAAATTCACAAAACAAGAATATAAATGCAAAGAAAACAAATTATTACATTTTTAAATCCCTTATATTAACTTCACCGTGTTGTCTCTCCCTCTGTCTGTCATGGTCCCTCGGAAAAATAAAAGTAAAAAATGACAAATTTCTCGGGATCCTATCGAGCTGAAATTTTGCAAATAGACTTTAGTCACCTAACAATGCATTCTATCAAAATTTCATATCGATCAAATGTACTGTAATCAAATTAATTAATTTTTATATTATCTCTATTTAGCATGTAAATGTTTATGCTAGTCTGTCGCTTGGTGCATATTATATTGAAAATAACCAATACTTTTAGTTATGTATCATATATAACGGATTTATAGTAAAAAACTTTGTTTTTACGGGTTGTTTAATTATTAATTTATTTTATTTATGAAACAATAATTAAGATAATCTTTATTTCCCTAACTTGGATTATGGGGCTGCACTTGTGAAGGAACCAGTATACCAGGATGCAATGGCAGCACCATTGCAGGGTCTGAAATAAGCTGTTATATACAACAGTTTTTAAAAGATGTTCAAGCTACTTGGTTGCTTTTAAAAAAATTTTAAAAAAAACATTGCAAATGTAATTTCACTTTCAAGTTAATTTTATTCTGATAGGCCAGGGCTTCCCAGATGTTTATTTTAATTTCTATTTTGGACTCCCAGGTCAAATATCTGGTTAACTGTAGTGATAATCTGGAACATATTATTTCAAATTTCACTGCCATATTTTGTCATGATTTTTTAAAAAATCTTTAAAGGAAGAGCGAGTGAATAAGTAACAATAAAAGAGTGAAAGCTAAATAAAAGTACGGTATAGCTTAAAGTTTCAGTGCTTAATTATTATTTTTTTTTATATTAAAAAAACTCCGGAAAGCATAATTGTGCAAGGAGACGCAGACTTAGAACCGTAGTTTTAGGCTCTGAAATCTGGAATAGGACTGACCAGATCACACAGGGGGCCAATTTAAACTAGAAATTGAATCAATTATGGCGACTCAAGGCCAAGAAAATTGATCAGTAATACAGACTGCCACCTGAGCCTTAATTCAATGTTTTAAAAAAAAAGCTGCATTAAGTATCCATTTGAATTGCATAAGCTTTTTTTAAACAAGCATTTACAGGTTTTTCGGAATAAAACAAACATACAAAAGTGTTATAAAATGACCACAAAAAAAAATCCTTTTATTACTGGAATCCACCAATAAAATAGTGATGTGAGCTAGAAATGCTAGAAGCAATCTGATTAGTTGATACAAAAACCAGTAAGCCCTACTCGCAATTTTTATTTTTCTGTGTCATTTGTCATTTTTGAATTATGGCTTTCTTGGTTCCCAGACTAGTGATCAATAGACAAGTGGAAACAAAAATAAAAGAAAATTGAATAAGAAATAATTCCAAACGATTACAATTCCAATTGAATGCTATAGAGAAATTACTAGATGTACATTTGTATGTTGAAACAACAATTTGAGTTTTATAATTATTTTCATTGGTTAAGGTTAAGTTGAATGAACTTTCTTCTTTTTCTATTCTACACACTTTGAAATTACTGTATTATTCAAATTCAATGCCCTTCTAAGCGTTGCACAGTTTGGTTTTTAACTGAAAAGTTAAGACCCATTAGATAAAATTATTTACCTGTTATACTGTATCATTTCTCTTTTCAATTTTTTTATTTTAAATTAACTGATATTGTTATACAGTAGTTCAAGAGAGACTCAAAGACATAGATTTTAATTTCAAATTAGTACTTTGCTCAAACAATTCATTAAACCTGGATACTTAACATGCTCCTTCAAAAAAATAAAATAAAAAATAAACAAACTAACTAATGTGTTTAAATTTTTTTGGTACACTAGTATGTTGTTAAGCATTTTTCTCAATGTCTTCACACTGTTGGAAAGTTCTAATTGCTGCTACAGGCAAGGCTTTAAACAGACTCTATCACACAAAATAGTGAATATACCATGGAACCATTTCAAAGTTATATTGAAAGCTATGGAAAAACTGGCCAGAGTCAAACAAAAAGGTAAACCCATTGAAAGATGCAGGAGCTTTGTTAGTTCCAATGAAATATTTTCTTTTCACTAGACATCTGGAAACGTGTCTTTTATAAAGTCCATGATGCCTGAATTTATTTTCACACACATTGTGCTAAAAATTATTTGCCACAGGTATTCACTGAGAAACTAATGGAATCCGTAGAGGATGCTTGATTTTTAAACAAAATTTATGTGAAGACCTTAGCATTGCAAATGAACATTCTAGTCAAATGAGCTAGCAAATTTTTGGCTATAGAGGTGAAAATGTAAAAAGAAGAAAATAACAATTGAGAAGAAATTTATATTCTTCATGGCATGGTTGACAACATTGATACATCAAAGATTGTGCAATGAGGAAAAGCAGAAACTTGAATTATAGATCAAGAAATGAACACTTTTCTATTTATTTCAAACGTAACAATGTATAGGACCCTTATTTTTACTTTCAATAAAAAATTTGTTTTCTTTATAGTATCAACATATCTTACAGAGGAGGAAGGGGGCAAACATGGCTTCTGCTCTGGGCGGTAGAAACTCTACTATGCCGCTGTAGACTAATTTAAAATGTAGATTTTAATGAACTTTACAAATAAAATGTGAGACATTTGCGATTAAAACAAACAACAAAAAGTATAACCTTATCTTTTTAAAGCAAGCAAAATGTTCAGCTAAAAAGCAACAGCAATGATTAATCATAAATATTATTAGGTAAACAATGTACAGCGGTACCTCAGTATACTGTGGTTGTCCTTAATCTGTTCCAGACCTCTGGACATATACCAAACAGGACGTGTAAGTTGTATTCCAAACGTATTTTACCAATAAGAAATAAAAAGAAAATGATTAATCCGTTCCCATGAAAAAAAATCATTTGTTTTTGGCTTATCATACATTTCTTGACGTGTTTGAATAAAATAATTTAATCACTGTACTAAAATACGTAAATAAAACAAACTTATTTTACCCATTCAATACGTGCCAATTTTTTTTAAGGGTAGGCAGTAAAATTTTAGGTCAACAAATCCATTCCACCTGATGATTTTAAACTGAAAAACTCTACTTTGCTATTTATCCCCAGCTCATAAATCAGGTACAAATAATCCAATCAAGTTCATATTTCTAACAAATGAGTCTTATTATATATCTAAAACAACTGGAAAGTTTCATTGCAGTAGCTCCAGAATTTATTAAGTTATGAATTTCTTAGCATGACACGTTTCAATTTTTTTTTAAATTCAACAATAAAATAGTTATTAAATATTTACACATATTTACAAAATAGTAAATTTTCATAATCACTGTCAACACTGAGGCTTCAAATTTATTGTCATTTGAACTTGATTCGTCCATTGAAATCAATTTATTTGCTTTATCAGCAGTCATAGATGGAAAAATTAATAGATTAGTACTAGGATTAGTACTCAATGAAGCCATTTTGATCAGAGGTTTTTTGTTTACAAAAGTTTTTAACTGAAAAAAAAATCAAGCACAAAATACACTAAACATGGTCTAATCCGTTCGAAATTACACACAACGGAAGTTGAAACTCTCCTGAATAAAAGTTTTATAAGCTATTAATAAAATAGTTGAATGGAAAAGTCAGATTACTAATAAAATGAAACAAACCTTTGGTGACGCACACTGCGGCGAAACGTATTAATAATTAAATGGATTAATAAGGTTTTTTTATTTTTCACAATCAATCATAGAAATTGTCTAACTTGGCATTCAGTATGCTGAATCTTAGTCCCAGACACGCCTACTACTTTCATACTTTTCAAAAATCTCTTGTTTTTACCACCTTGGTGATCCTAACCATTTTTTTCATTGATTGGGTCCTCTCATTAACTTTCTTTGAACTCAAGATTAGCGAATTTACTACAAATTTACGAGAAAAACACAAATTACGCAAAAAAAATTCTGTTATAGCGTGAGTCATTCACTACTGTATGGTCATGGTAGCAACTGCTAACTTGCATGTGAGTCATGAGAGGTAAACAAGAATATCATGCAGGTTGTGATTCAGACAAGTTACACGAGCATGACAAGTTATTTTGACTCATACAACAGGCTCTGGCAGGTTGTATTCCAAATGAAGGTTGCATACCAAGTAAAATGTTTGAATCCAAAATAGCCGATATACCAAGTTGGACTTATTCCAAAGCAGACGTATCGTATACTGAGGCACCACTGTACTGTGATTAAATGTGAAATATGCACCTTAACTGCACTTTTACCAATGTATAAGCAGTGCTTTTTTTCAGTGTGAACTCATGGGAACTGAGTTCCCATACCTTTTTTGGCCAGATTCGTGTATATTTATATAAATAGTCGGCATTGTACTTACTGTCAGTCCTTTTTACAGTGGGGACTCACGGGAACGACGTAAATTACAGTTTACAAATAAACAAACCAAGGCACACAAGTGGCAAACGCTGTTATTCCACTAATATGATATCTATGGACCATAGATATCATATTAGTTATTATTATTAGTAGAATAAGAATAACAGCGTTTGCCACTTGGCGTGGCCTATTTCTATTTCCGGAGGGGCTGATTTTAGTACAAACTTTGGTAAATAATTCAATTATTGACTATTATATAGGTACTTGGATAAATCATTTTTCACTTACTGAAAAATCTATGAGGAGTTATATGCCCCTTGTTCAACTTTTTGTCCACTTTAAAATGTAAACAATGCGTATGTGTGTCAGAATAATTGCATTTTTCTGTGTAATCTCTTGATTAAAATGGATGTGGGATATATCATTTTAAAGATAATTGGATGCTGATTATTACTAACTAAGTTCTCCAATTTTTGTGTGCTGAATTTTGTTAGTAAAATGTAATTAGATGAGTTACAGTATAATAACTATATAAAATAATATAAATATCTCTATCATTTGCCACCACTCGCTATTTTAATGATAACCACTGTAATCAGCATCCAAATATCTATAAGAATTGACAAAGTCCCATCCCCCTCCCAACCTCCCCAAAATTGTTTTTTTTTATTTTTCAAAAAATTCACATGGTTTTTTCCTATTTTTCAAGATGGCCGAAACTTCCTTCTACGCACCTCAGCCAATTATCTTCAAATTTGATCTAATCTAAGGGCTAAACAATATTAATAACATTATTTTAAGTTACTTAAGATATAAAAGACTAACTAACAAGCAATATAAATAGATATTTCATTTGCATTTGTAAATCTGACTTTGTTTTCTGAGATATAAAAAAAATGTAAGGTTTTGGGGATACTTGACTACATCAACTAGTTTTAAATAAGTATTATTGTCATTTATTGTTCTCCTTTTCAACACGAACAGTTTGATATGCTTGACTTAATGGTTTGGAAAATTATTTTTAAGTTGCGCTAAATTTAAAATATGACATATGCAAATTTGACGGCCATTTTGAATATTAATGAGCCAATCTTGCGTACATCAGAATTAATTTTAGGACGCTTATTTGGGAAATGATATGACGAATGCGGAAATATATGGTTTTTTTATGGTTATCTTCAGTCATTTCTGAAATAACTTTAATTAACTGCCATTTTAAACAGCTGTCTCAGTCTCACTGCCCAGTTTTCACTTTAGTCACTTTTATATTTTCTTATAACTTATGTTTCAATTAGCAGAGTTATCCCAAAATAATTAACTAAAAAAATCATAACTTTCTTTAGAAATAACCTAAAACGATAAATTTGGTATTAAAAAATTGCATTTTTCAAGCTCTTTCTAACCAACTAGATCTTAAAGCTATAGCTTCATTCTGAAAATTTTGTCCAAGTACCTATATTATAGTATTTTCTGACAAAAGGTAAAAAACAGATGTGAAATGAGTTCCCAAGCCCAAACTTTTTTCGCTAGAAAAAAAAGCACTGTGTATAAGAATAAGTACAAAATTAAATAAAGTAATTATGATGTTAATGCTGTGCTGTTTTATTCCACAAATTAATTTCATATTTTGCTAAGAGAATAAAGAGCAATAAGTATAAGACAAAACAAGACTAACCATACACAGACTGCATTCGAATTTGCTGACCTACTCCTCGGTCGACCTCCTTCTCTCGAACATGCGTTTTAAGTTGAAGGCTGGTATGGTCTCCAAACGGATTATTTCTTTTGGGCATTTTAAAACAAAGCTTTTAAAAATAAGTTGAATTTACTGTGGTCAGCCAGAACCAGTATAGTTATAGTGTAAGTGTTTGATTGCTCAATTTCCGTATTCGCCACTTTGTTGACATAAAATTAGTAAACAACTGGCGGGACGTAGGTCGGAAGTATTTTGACTAGTAGGAACTGTGCATGCGCACTTTAGCTCTTTTTAAAAGAAAACCAGTTGGGTCAAGGGTCACCAAAATTCGGCCCCGCGGGCCGGATCCGGCCCACGACGCCCTGAGAACGTTACTTGAACTAGCTTGATAAAACATATTGAACATGAGACCAAGTTATACAAATTAAATGTAAATATTATGCTTTGAAAACTAGGAGCTCAAGTTACAAATTGTGCATGATATGGCAGAGCGAGGACAAACAATTACTGATGTCAACTGCATCAACGAGCATCAGCATGTTGTTCGTCCGTCGTAGTCGACGATGACCACTCTCATCATATTAGTATAAATGGATGATGATGAGAGTGACTTGCGCTGTGAATTTTTTCAGAGTGAGGAAGATTCGCGGAACACGTCGACCTCCCTCTCTCGCCCAAAGCCATCTGATCCAGAAGCAAGACGTTGTTGAGACGGCTGGGGATGGGGTTGGGTGCAGTGGATGACCAGGACGTCCTGTGTGTCTCGTCATGCTCTAAGCACTCCACAATGCTTTGCTGTGAATCACCTCTTGCCCGTTGGCTCATAGAAGATCCAGTGCGCAGGCAGCCGAAAACAGTCTTCACATGCTAAGTAGACAAATCCCATTTCACTGAGGTTTGTATCCCATCGGTTACCGTCACCTGGTTTAGCCGGTCAGTCGAGACCGTTTACCGGGGTGTTGTCGCTGTGCATGCTACAGCTACTTGGAGCCACAGGTGAGAGCTGGGTGCCAGGTGGTGACCAAAGGTGGCGAACTACCCCAAGAGGAGTACGACTGCTCCCCATCCAGAGGTGCTACCCCTCCCATAGACATCCCATACACCCTATGAGGATATGATGGTAGCAAATGACTTGTAACCTATGAAAACTAATATTTTAAGAAGTACTAGACGTTCGAGGATTTCTTGAGACTCTGGTCGATAACGATAACAACGTCAAGACAAAGTGGCAAGTGTGAGAGTGAGACCGCGTTTTGTCTATTCAAATTCAACGAGACGTCGGCCTCAGTTATCCAATATCCAGTGTGGTCGGAGACCGTGCTGTCTGAGTCAGCGTGTATTTTGTCGCTCCAGTCCATGCAGAGGCGTCCACCTGATCATTCCAGAGTCCTGAGTGTGTCGGTGACCAAGACGCACAAGGAGTGAAAGGAAGAGAGTGATGAAAAAGTACCTGCAGAGGCCTTATATGTCATATCGAGTAAAGTCTGTAATTTCCTTGTTTGTAAATCAATAAGTTTTGAATAAGCTTATTAAAAAAGCAGACATTTGTGATATCATTTTTTAAAAATCCTGTTAATTTGGAATGGATTTTTTTAAGCAGATGAATTTAAAGTGCCACCGGTCTTAACGTGTGGGTTATGGTTATAAAACATGATGACACCCAGATGCCTGCACTGCAATACTTAAATATGTTTTTTTTTACGTTTCTTTAAAAAAGCATCAGTCTAAGCAGGGGCGGATTAAGATTGCACGGAGCCCCTAGCTACAATTCGATCTGGGGCTCGGTCAAGTCACCTTTATTATAAAATATAATTAGTTTGGGGCCCTTAAATCATCAGGTGCCTCTGGCTTTAGCCCAATCAGCAACCCACACCACTGAGTCTAATGTGCAACCTATCTGAAAAAACAGAATTTAAGTCATGCTGTTACTTATTAAATTATAATTAAATCTGTTTATTATTTTTTTAATCACAATATCAGTTTGATTTTTTTAAAAATCATACAACCCCTTCCCCCAAAACCGAGACAGAAAAAACTGGCAAGAAGAATTCCAGATAAAATAGTTAATAGAGTAAGAAAAAAGAGCAAAGTAGTGATAATACATAAGGCAATTTGTTCTAACTTGGAAATACAACACAAAGATAATCTAATGCAAATCCTCAGATAGCATATGTATAAAAACACATCACTTTTCTTCTTCCGTATGCAAGGGGCCGTCAAATAAATGACGATTTGTGACCGGGGAGGGGGTGTTTAAGAAATGTGACTCACATCTCAAAACACGCTACTTTTAATAAAAGTTCCACTTAAATATTTGATTGATTTCAATATATTTAATAATGTTTTCAATGGCTACACACTTGTTGCGATATTAGAGTGCAGACTTACACTAAATAAATACTTAAATGACAAAAAGTAGGGCTGCGGAAATTAACGATTAATTTCTCGATTAAATTTTTTTAACGATTAATCGACCCACCACTTATAAATATACTGTAAGTCAAAAAGTAAAATATTTCAGATAGACATAAGGATAAAAACACCTTTCTTATTCCGTATGCAAGAACAAACACATACAAGTTTTCCTTCTTCCCGTCCGGAATTCGGGCGTGGAATGGGTTGCCTGAAGAATCCAGGAAAACCAACACTTTATCAACATTTAAATCTCTAATAAAAATGCAGGACTAAACACAAACCATAGATAAGCGTAGGACGCAATAATCTTCTGTATAGAAGGAGCGTCTGTAAACAGATAAGATAAGATAAGATTTCAGCCGATAATATTTAAACTATTTTCCTGACGATTACACGAACATTTTGGTTTTAACAGCCCTACAAAAAAGTAATTTGCAACATGTTAATTTTCAATTAGAAAAGACTGCTTTTAGGGGGGTGTCAAAGCTTTGTGATGTCATATTGGAGGGGGTCTAAGTTTTTAGTGACGAAGTGTGACGAAAAGGGGAGGGGGGGTAAAATCGTAATTTTTGGACGGCCCCCAAGGACAAACACAAATTCTCGTTCTTCCCGTCTGGAATTCTTACTTGGCATGGGTTGCCAGATAAAACCAGGAAATCCAACACTCAACATTTAAAATTCTAATAATAAAACAAACCCGTAAAAACATAGTTTTTGACTATATATCCCTTATATGAGACATAACTAACAGTATTGATTATTTTCAAACGCGACAAACATTTACAGACTGAATCTGTCTTAACTCAACTTTGCTTCATAAACCGGGGTGGGGGTGGGTGGGGGGAGAGAGGGGAAAAGTCTGGTCACCGATCGCTTGACCGAGCTCAGCGTGACACGTAAAATGTAAACAAAAGCACGCCGGTACTTCGATGGATCCCGTCAACGCGTCAACTCAAACTCTCACGTGGGGAAAAAAACAATAACAAACAGTGAATTTGAATTACATACGTTATATAAGGATAAACTAAAAATGCATTAATTTAATTACGGTACGTTCGATCGATCTGAAATTTTGATACGATGCATTGTTAGGTGAGACGGGTCCGTGTGCCAAACTTCAGCTCGATCGGATCACGGGAAGTGGGTCATTTTTTACTTTTGTTTTTCCGCCCGCCCAAGACAGAGAGACAGACAGAGAGAGATGACGACAGAGACGGCGGTGAAGTTAATATAAGGGATTTAAAAATGGAAGACTAGACATACACCATGGATAAGCGTATGGCACAAAAATCTTATTTTATCTATAACAGACGCTCCGTCTGTTATAGATAAAAATAATATAAATAAAAAAGGATTTTTAAACATACAAGGCTAGTTTTTGAGCTGTAAAAATGTTTTTGTGTTGTAAATTAAAAAATGCAGTGATTTAGTAAATATATATAAACAGTTCTTACTATAATTAAAAAATGACAGAAAACCCTGAAATTTAAACGACAATTATTATGACGAAAATGTCGTTTAAATTTCAGGGTTTATTATTATGATAATAATAATAATTAATGATAATGACAATCATACTGACACTGATACTGATAATTAAATTTGTTGCAAAATAATATTTTAAAAAATAGAAGCCCGAACTGCTTTTTTGCCGTAATATGATGACTAATTTTTTCACGTGTGCAATAAATTATGCTTGTTTAATGAATGGCACTGAAATTCGAAATTGTAGCTACTAATGGTATGTAGTCGGTTGAAAATTAAATTCTTTTCAAGAACGACATCTTTGTTTCAGTATTAGTCAACATTTTTTAAAATTATCTTATACCGGAAGTAATTGTCTCTCATAGTTACACTCCTAAACAAAATGGCCAGCGCCGATGAACCCGCGGAAAAAATTAGGAGTAAAAAGATATTTTTAAATCACCTGGATAGTTTCCAGGGTAAAAATATCGGGAAGGTATTTTAATCACTTTAATCTTTGTTATTTGTAATATTATTATGCATAAAAAATAAATACATTGTTCACGATTTCAAAAAAAAATGGTTAAATAATAAAAAAATAAAAAAATAATTTGAATAAAATAATACTCAGTGGTCAGTGGTACCTCGGGCTACGAACAACAAATTCCAATTTTTATTTTGTATCGGGTAACAAAACAAAGCCTCGAGTCACGAAAGAAGTCGAGAAAGTGAGAGAGAGAGCAAGTTTTAAGTTAAACGTTCAAGACAAATCATGACAAATGATCATAGTTAAAGTTAATTTCATGTAAATGTACTTGTGACAAATCAGGCCTCTCTGTACTGTACTGACTGTACTAAAATTGTTTAGCAATATCAAGTAGGCCGATCAAGTGTATGCAGCTTTACTATTACTTTCATTGGCCTTACTACTCAGCAGTATAAGATTTCTTAAAATGTAAAAAAAATTACATGATAATAAAATGATGCACTAAATCATCTTTCTTTTTATTTGCTTGCTTTTTTATTGTTTATATGTAGTACAATGTAGTATCAGTAAGAAGAAACGATTTAATTAAATCACTTAATTAAATCACTTAAACCAAGCTTAGTACCCTAGTTTTGTAAGTGTGTGCAGCATTTTATTTCTCATTTACTAAACATTAAAAGATTTTCCTATAATCAATAATCACTTTCATAAAAGATAGATATTTTACATTTTTTATTTATTTGGTTGTTTTCTTTCTCTTTATTTAATGTGTGAAGAACACATAGGCTATTCATTGTGATTTGTCTGGTTAGTGACTGGATGTTAATCAAAATAGAATGATACTTTTGTCTTGGAATGGATTGTCATTATTTCATTGACCTCCAAGCTTTGGACGAATGTTTTGGGTTAATAACCAAGTTTTGGAACAAATTAAGTTTGTAACCTGAGGTACCATATGGTAATGTCAATGACTCATTAAAATTTAATTAATTAATATTGTATTGAGGAATAGCTGACCTAAAGTTATAAAATTTACTTTGTCTTATATTATTAAAATAAATGAGTTACAAAAACTAAGAACATGATCCCATCAAGCTAAACTAAATAAATGGAGTTGATCAATTTGATTATATTAAAACATACATTATTTATGACATGGTTAGTCATTATTTATACTACTATTACTTATACTTAAACTACTGAAATTCAGTTGGCACACAAATATCTCTGTTGAAGTTCAATTTTTTAAGGTAGCTTTTAAATAAAAATAAATATTAAATTTTTTTTCAGTTTCTGTCGCGGTGTGTTGTTGGTGCAAGTCTGGAAGAGGAAGAGGATGACCGATCAATTCGAAGCTCACAACCAGATAGGATTAGAGAAGGATGTTATGAGATTGTTGGAACGCTTAAAGATAGGGAAAAGCCTAAACCTGACTTTGCCAAAGAAATTATCACGGTATTTGAACACTGAATAGAACTTGAGATTTCTTCTCCTACAGTTTCTTTTAAAATATAATTTTTTTTAAAACAAATTTGTAAAGTATTTAAAAATTTCAAAAGCATGTTGAACTAAATGAATAAATTATTTATAATATAGATGAATAAAGAATTTGAAATGCAGAAGATTTTGGTAGTATGCCTAAAACATAATGATATAATAAATAAACATATAAACACAATTTTCCTTGCATGCAGTAGGCTTTAGAAAAATACATTTTGTAAAAAATGACAATTTAATTATAAAGGTCTGTTTTATTCAACTGAGATCTGTGAAATTTATCAAATTAATGAGCAAATTTTGTATTTTAATGTAATTCAGTTTGAAAACAAGGACCAGTTGTATGAATATTTAGTAGAATGTGATATTATCATCTATGATATCACAGAGGATCCTGATCAGATTGATGAAGCAGTGTGGGCAGTTTCAGGTCAGTGTCTTTAAGAAGATAGATACTATAAATTGTAAAACAATTGTGAAGAAATTAACCTCATAATTGTATATTTTTCTTAAGAAACGAAATTAACCTTTCCATTTATTAACTGATACTATCTGATCTACCACTACCAGCAGTCTTATAATTGTTTAAATTTATTATAAGTTAAAATTATGTACTTATTAGTACCATTTGTGTTATAGAAATAACATCAGTTAAATTAAACTTTATACATATTGAAGTATATGTGATGAAGCACCTCACCAAAATGAAGCCAACATAGTTCTTAGAGATTTCTGTGAAAAATTTGGAACTGAACCTGCTTCTAGACCAATTATTAGAAAGTAAACTGCATGATGAGAACAATGACAAAGTATAAAGTCTAACAGACAGCCACACAAAAAAAATTACATTCATCAGCATGATATTCCAACACAACAAACTCATGAAGCAACATGGATATCAACAGATGGATTTAACTAAATCAGATAGATCACATATTCATTGACTGGAAGCATGTCAAAGAGATCCACACTTAGACTCAGTCCATATATAACGTTTTTCGTTTGTAATTAGCAAATGTAATGTTTTCAATTGAAATGCATATGTTGCTTTTTAAAAGTGCGACTTATTTCTTCTCTCTGCAGAGCTAAACTCAGATCTGGAAAAAATAGAAAAATCCAAGATATTTATCCTTATTTCAACTTGCATGACATGGGCTAAAAGCAAACCTCTTGATCCAGTATGTATAAATGTTAATTTTATTTAAACACAATATTTCTGATGTTTAATACTTAGTAATAAATGTGTTTTCATAATATCTGGAAATCAGGTAATCAATCTCCTATCTTCATCAACAGCAACTTTTACTGAAACTATTGCTACTTCATATTATTTGTCAAATCCTCTGCTCTTGAAAACTTTTTTCAGCTACAGGAGGACAAAGAGATTGTATGTATTTGAAAAATTATGTTCCTTGTTTATTTAAAATTGAGTTTTGCCATCACTGCAAAAAGTATGTACCCATGTTTATAAAGAACTATGAAAAATAAAAATCTTGTTAGATATGCATAAAATAGATGCATTCAAATATAGTGGGATATTTCTATTTTAGGAATACAATTTTGAAAAATAAACTACATGTATTTGTAAGTAATAATCTGACAGCAGATATTTAAATTAATATTAATTTATTTTATTTTCAAAATGAAGGAATCTGAGGTTCACTTTGAATAAAAATGAAAACATTAATTAAAATCAAACACTTTCAGCACTTGCATGAATAACTTTGTCACCTTTTTGTGTGGCTGTTTTGAAATTGCATTTTTTGTTTGATGGTTTTAAAAAAAATATAAAAGCAACAATGTACCAAAAATACTCATGTATCACATTTTAAATGTGAACTCAAATATGCTGAGGAATATTTTTTCAGAAATGTGCATAGAGCATATATTCTAATGTAACTCAAGAGGATAATCTTTTAAAATGTTATCTTTTTGAGCTTGAGGGTTGGGGTGTCATCTTTTGTAAATAAGTATTATTATTACAGCAAGGCTTATTTGCCACTATAAATTAGCCAAAATACTACATATATACTTTTTTTATTTTTAGTTAAAGTTAAATCCCTTTACTTTGTTGTTGGATAGTTGCACTGGAATGATTAATTATTCTACAATGTTACAGATGTAACCCTTGAAATGTTGCATGTTATCAGCTACCATGTCTTTCATTATTTTTAATTTTACAAATTTTTAGTGCAATTCAAACCAATTTTAAACCAAGTAAATATAAATTGTATCTGCAGCATAGTTGTCACAAATATACTCATAAAATTATGTAGTTACACTGAGAACTCTTCTGTCAGCTATTTTTCTTTTGCACAAAAAATGTAATTCATATGCCAAGTTGGATTAAATATTTTTAGTTTTGCTATTTATTTATACATGTGTTAGATAAATTTGATCTTTTCATAGTACATGTATAATGATTTTTTATCTTTAGTTTTAAACTGAATTGGTCACTCAAGACTTTAAAGAAATAAAGTACATAAACCAGAACAGTACTGGTAAAAACTGTAAAAATGGCCATTTTATGTGTTTATAAGAATGTCTTTTAAATTCTTTTTTTAAAAGTGTTTCATTATTAATTTCTTTAGGAAGATCCAGAGATTCCATTCACTGAGGATGATTACAGGAGAAGAAAACCACATCCCAATTTCAAGGAACACATAAGCGCTGAAAAAACTGTGATCAAGCTAGGCAAAACAGTAAGTTATATGATTTTAGGCTTTACTGTTAGCTTAATACATCTTAGGTAACCCGTAAGGCATAACTAAATTCCTTTGCTCTAAATTATTAAGGTATAGTAGATTAACTAGTATCAAATGAGATTTTTCACACTATACATAATTTGGCTTCCTTCAGAATAAGTCCAAGTTGGTGACTTATGTTGTTTGCTCTGGCTTGACCTATGGCGCTGAAGAAAATATATTTCACTATCTATTCAAGGTAAATCAAGGTTTGATATTTACTGTTTGTCTTTATCAATATACATAATTTGCAATCTTTTTCACGTCTGTAGTGTATGTCCGTGACGCTACTAATTTTAGAAAGCAGAGCACCAAATTACTGCACCAATGCATCAAATGGTGTGCAAATTAAAGATTCGCTGTAAAAAATATTATATGACGCCATTGTTTTAGCTCATGTTTTAATTTTGGAAAAGGGAACAATGTAAAAAGAGGATTTGATGATGGTTAATTATAAAATAAAAAAACAAAGGGGGCGCCATAGGCGCCCTACAACTCCTATTATAAAATACTTTGTGAGCATTTCAGAAAGTTTAATATTTCGTATTTATCAAACAAGGACAAGGTAGTTGGGCTTTTGAAAAAGATGGGCGCCGTAAGCCTAAAAAAAGTGCATTTTTTCAAAATAAATAGATTTCAGCTGAAAATTTACGTCATTTTTGATGGGTAATACACTAGTTATATATATAAAGATAAACAAAACCTATAAGGCAATTACATGTATTGTATATTTATTTCTTTATCATTTGAATTCTTTTTTCACAAAAATTGTTTTAACTGTGATACACAACTTTTATATAACTTCTCTGTAAAAAGATTATTTAAAAATTATCAAAAAAAGGTAGTTGTCTAATAATTTAGAGGAAATATTTTTTAACCAGCGACAAGAAATTTTATATATTTTTTAAAATATAAACTATTAAACCAGCTTTTAATCTCTGCATTAGAAGTGCTAAAAGTAAAATGTTTTAAAATATTTATTTTAGCTATAAATCTTATTAATATATTTTGACAAGTAATTTATGTGAGAAAGATTAAATTTTTGCCAGCAATCAACTGTGAATAAATTTTTACATTTAAAACCTTATATATTTTATCATTCAATTTTCACAGTCTGCCTGGCATAATGCCCCACAATTGCAGTGCTTTGGAGATGGCAAGAACATTGTGCCCACTATCCATATCAAAGATCTTGCTGCGTATGATTATAAACATTATCTTTAAAATGATTTTTTCCAAAATGTTTTGAGACATTTGGAAATTTAAAAGAAAATATTTTATATGGAAATGCTGTATTTCAAATTAAAATCGTTGTACTACATGGAAAGACAATTATTTAAAAGGCCTGTAATGGGAAAACAATTGAACTCAATTATTTGCTTTTTGTTTTACTCTCCAAACTATGCTAAATGTGATTTTTTAAAAACAATGTTAACAACCTCCCACAGAATTATTCAGAATATCGCTGATGCTAAACCAAAAGTGCGTTACATAATTGCCAAAGATGAAGCACAGTCCACACTTGAAGACATAGTGAAGGTGAGCTATAACTTCTAGAGGCATTTATTTCTTCTTAGTGCAAGATACATCCTTTTTGGCCTGTGCGCTATGATGTAGTGTTAACATTTTTTTTTGTTTGGGTTAAAAAGAAATGATATTTCCATTCAATACTTTCAAATAATTTTGTCTTTAAAAATTGCATTCCTATTGTCTTTTTAACAAAGACTAATTGTTTTTGCTCTGCTTTTGGGTGTTCTCTGTGAGGGGTACTATTTGATCAACAGGCTTTTTAAGAAGTAGATATGTTTATCACTGTTATGAATATATTAGTAAGTATAAAAATAAGATTTTAAACAATATTATTTCTCTATGTTGCAGGTGGTAAGCCAGAATCTTGGATCAGGAAAAATAAAATACATCACAAAAGAGGAGGCTCTACTTAGTAAAGATATTGAGGTATAGTATCAAGTTTTCAGACTCTGTCTTAAAATACATTCATATGCAGAGAAATATATGTTGTTTCAGTTTATCAAACTGTGAACTATTTTTATTTTATAATGCAATAGTATTTTACTACTCTTTCATTGAGATTAGTATGTCTACCAGTTGATAACAGTGTGACATAATTAAAAGTGCTTTATTTATTATTTTTTTTATTGATTGAGTGGGCAAATAAATTTTAAAAAGGCATTCTAGTTCATAAATGAAATTTATTCCTTCTGCATCTTTGACCTCATTATAGAGATAAATGTCCTCTGTGTAAGATCTGTGTAAAACTTCAGCCTTATCTATTAACTTTTAATTGTTAACTGCAAGGTTATTAAAAGAACTAAGCAATGAACTGTCCCCAATCCTTGTAGTTCTCTTTCAAGCCTCTCTAAACCAGGGTAAAGTGCCCCAGGATTGGAAATTAGCTAACGTAACTCCACTCTTTAAGAAAGGGGATAAATCAGACCCTGGTAATTACAGGCCTGTATCACTTACTAGTATCACCTGTAAATTATCTTATCTTATCTGTTTACAGACGCTCCTTCTATACAGAAGATTATTGCGTCCTACGCTTATCTATGGTTTGTGTTTAGTCCTGCATTTTTATCAGAGATTTAAATGTTGATAAAGTGTTGGTTTTCCTGGATTCTTCAGGCAACCCATTCCACGCCCGAATTCCGGACGGGAAAAAGGAAAACTTGTATGTGTTTGTTCTTGCATACGGAATAAGAAAGGTGTTTTTATCCTTATGTCTATCTGAGGGTTGTATTAAGTTATCTTTGTGTTGTATTTCTAAATTAGAATTAATTGCTTTATGTATGATTACTACTTTGCTCTTGGTTCTTCTATCCTCTAGTGTTTCAAGGTTTAATGATTTAACTAATGGTGTTACTCTTGTCAGTTTCGAATATTCTCCAGTAATGAATCTGGCAGCTCTTTTTTGAATTTGTTCTAGTTTATCAATGTTTTCTTTGGTGGATGGGTCCCATACAGAAGATGCATATTCTAGTGCAGGTCTCACCAAAGTGAGGTAGCATTTTAGTTTTATATCTCTATTACATTTGACAAATATAATGCCCTATGCCCACATCAACATGGCTTTAGAAAAAAAAGATCATGTGAAACACAATTAATAGGTTTAATAGATGAACTATCAAAAGGCTTAGACAAAAATGATCAAATAGATACAATATTACTAGACTTCTCAAAAGCATTTGACAAAGTTTACCACCTTAGTTTACTTAAAAAACTTAACTACTTTGGAATCTCAGGTTCCTTACATCACTGGATCCAAGACTTCCTTTTGGGCAGGGAGCAAACTGTAATAATTAATGGATCTAAATCTGCACCAATAAAGGTTAATTCAGGAGTTCCACAAGGAACTGTGCTAGGTCCCTTACTCTTTTAAATATATATAAATGATTTACCCAACAACATCTCAACAGGAACAAAAGTTAGGTTGTTTGCTGATGATTGTATAATCTATAGAACAATTAAATCAGAACAAGATAGCAAAATTTTACAAAAAGACCTAGATGAATTGATAAAATGGGAAACTAACTGGAGTATGAGTTCCACCCAGAAAAGTGTCAACTGTTAAGAGTAACAAAGAAAGAGAAACAAATAAATTCAAAATATTTCATTCATGGAAAGGAATTAACCCAAACTAAAGATGCAAAATACTTAGGAGTCATATAAATGAGAAATTATCATGGAATCCCCATGTCAATGAAATTATTAAAAAATCAAACAAAACCTTAGGCTTTATAAAAAGAAACCTTTACAAATGTAATAAAGATATAAAACTAAAATGCTATCTCACTTTGGTGAGACCTGTACTAGAATATGCATCTTCTGTATGGGACCCATCCACCAAAGAAAACATTGATAAACTAGAACAAATCCAAAAAAAGAGCTGCCAGATTCATCACTGGAGAATATTCAAAACTGACTAGAATAACACCATTAGTTAAATCATTAAACCTTGAAACACTAGAGGATAGAAGGACCAAGAGCAAAGTAGTAATCATACATAAAGCAATTAACTCTAATTTAGAAATACAACACAAAGATAACTTAATACAACCCTCAGATAGACATAAGGATGAAACACCTTTCTTATTCAGTATGCGAGAACAAACTCATACAAATTTTCCTTCTTCCCGTCCGGAATTCGGGCGTGGAATGGGTTGCCTGAAGAAACCAGGAAAGCCAACACTTTATCAACATTTAAAACTCTAATAAGAATGCAGGACTAAACACAAACCATAGATAAGCGTAGGACGCAATAATCTTCTGTATAGCAGGAGCGTCTGAAACAGATAAGATAAGATAAGATAATCTTACCACATCATTTTTCTTTTAAACACTTTTGAATATTAAAAAACAAACATTAAATTCTCTCTTTAAGGGTTATAATTTCAATAAATTTATCATATTCCTTAGTATGTAGAAAGGCTAATTGTGATTAAGAAAAAATTCAGCTTGTGTTTTTGGAATTATAAATATTTTGAAGTAAAAAATGGTATTCATCTTGCTGCAGCAAGCTGACTTTGACATGTTACTGGTAAACCTAAGAATGGATGCTGTGTTTGTTAAAGAAAGCATGCGCATCAACTGGGTCTCAGAAGCTGGGATGGTTGAGAACATCACCAGCATCATCAAAGAATTTAAAGATACAAGAAGTCTTCAGGTGAGAACAGAAGATAGAATCCATTCCTTATTGAATGGAAGTTTTAGATTTTTAAATGTAATACTGTGATAAATGTTCTAAAAGCATACATAATTTGTAAGTGTAAATTCTTTTCCAAGTTAATTTGTTATGTAAACTGATTTATTTTTATTAGCCCCTCCGAGCAGTGGTCTTAGGTCCACCTGCTTCTGGCAAGACAAACGTTACAAAACAGTTGTGTGAAATTTTTAAACTTCACCATATTTTGATAAAGGATGTCATTGAGGAGGAATTGGAGAACTTGGTAAGTCAGAAGGCTAGAAAATGGATCATTAATGAAGTTTATCATTAGATTCCTTGGTTTGAACAGTTCAAAGCTGAAAAGTCTTTAAAACTATTATTACTGAATGGAATTCGGAGTTTAATTAATTAATAATGCATCCATTCTAGAATAAATGTGTTTTTCATATATCAAATAACTTAGCTTAATAGGATAATATATATCTAAAATTGTGCCAATTGTTCTGAAATAAAATTCAGAAAGCTAAAACACGAAGAACTAGTGAGGAGGACACAGAGGAGGAGGGTGATAACTCTGCCCAAGAGGCTCAGGATTTACTAGATCAGATCAATGAAAGCAAAGAGAACAACAATGGACGGATTGAGGACCAGTTTATCATCCGTTTCCTCCGTGACCGGCTCAAGGCCATGCGGTGTCAAAATCAAGGATTTATTCTGGATGGCTATCCCAAAACTATTGCACAAGCAAGAGAATTATTTATCAGTTAGTATTTCTTTTTTTAATTGAAATTTTCTCTTCATCATTTCTAGGTATGAAATTTTATGCAGAAATAAAGTTGTTTTTTTAATTATATTTTTTTAATAACCAAGAATAGAAAAGTCGAAGTCCAAAAATATATCCTGAACAATTTTGTTTGTTTATCTTTTAAATTTAGGTTCATATATTAAAAAATTCATATATTTCATATTCTCATTATTGAGAATAGAATTCAGAAGTTTTTTTTTCTTTACTCAGTTATGCTGGGATAAGTTAAATTTTTCTATGAAACTTTTTAATTAGCCAAAAGTTTAAAATACTTAATCTTAAATCAGGTGAAGAGGAAGATGGAGAAGAGACTGAAGGAGGTACAGGCAGCTACAACAAACAGATCATGCCAGAGTTTGTTATCTGTCTCGAAGCCAATGATGAATTTTTGAAAAACAGGGTCATGAACTTACCTGAGTCTGTTGTGAGTGGCACACACAACACTGAAAAAGAGCTGCTGCGTCGGTTGGCTGAGTATAGAGCCCTGAACACAGATGATGAGACAGTTCTCAATTACTTTGATGAGCTGGAGTTTCATCCAGAAAAGATTGGTAATTTTTTTAAAATATATTTTATATCTAATATAAAGAGGCAGTAGCAAGTTATTACTGAGGGGTTGGCACACTTGAGGCCTTCCCCACCTCTCACCTTACTTACTATTTTTTTTTAATATTCCTCTTATGAAAGTGAAAATGGTACTTGAGATAAATTAAATATATTAAAAGATTTCTTATTAAAATACTGCCTCACAAGCTGAGGTCCGTGGGATTTAGCCCACGTTAAGCCACAATAAAACATGTTGATGAATGACTATTGCTAGAAAAGTCCTCCGCTGACTTGGAGAGGAGATTGGCGCCGCTAAGATTACCAAGCCCAGAGTAAGTTCTAATGGAAACATTAGAACCCCCTATGACCAAGAAGGTAATGGGACACACACACACACAAAATCATATATTTTTGAGGAATGTTTAGTTACTTTATGCTAAAATAAGACCTGAGTTTTAGAATTTTAATCTGACTTTTAACCTTTAAAAACTTTTCTCCAAGTAAACATTGTTTTAATTTGTATTCCTATGGATTTATTTTGATTTGATTTTAACTACATACTTTATCAGAGACTGAAGGGGTAAAGGCATCTACAATAAACAAAAAACGTTCATTATTCTTCTCATTTAAAAAAAAATTGTGTTATGGGTCATTTGAAATTTCCCATTACCTGGTATTATAAATTTTTCTATCCTCAATATTGTTCAATTTTCACAGATGTTACAAAAGACACCTCAGAAATGATGAAAGACACAGTGGAAAGAATTAAGAAAATTTTTGGAGCACCCAGGAATTATGGTAAAACAAATTTTATTTAAAAACTGATAGGGCAGAGTTTGTTCCCAGTTGTTAATTCTATGGAAAAGTCATGAGTGGATAACTTAATTGTACATATCACTTTGTCGCCAAAGATAATAATATAATGTGAGAAACGTGGATGTGACATTTACCCCCATGCAGTGTAGCACTGGGAGTGGTGAAATGGGGCAAATATGATGGGCCAATTAGTGTTTTTTATCTGGTCATGTGAGAAGAATTTAGAGGAAAACTTGCGAGGGAGAAAAGTTAAGATTTTTGGATTATACAGGTTTTAAATTATTTATTTAACAATGTAATTATTTTTAAAACATTGAAATGAGAACTATATATGATTGAAGTTACCACTCATGTGAACTCATATACACATTTTTGTTTATATTAAGATATGTATTAGAATATATTAAGGACAAAATTATTGGACGTGCCTTATGCATTATTTATAGCAGTAGTTTTAGTAAAATGCTTGTTTAAAAAGTATGGAACAAACCATAACAAGTGGTTAAGAAATATTTATGTAAAGACATAATTAAATTCATGTTTATAATTTGTTTTGATTACTTTGACCTGGTTCTTAATCACTAGAAATTTATTGGTATTTCATGTGCTCAGATCTCCATTCTCACCAACTTACAATTTTTTTTTAAAATCTCATTTTTCAAAAACTTTTTTCGTAATTACTTAGAAAACAATGGTTTGCCATTCCTCATATCATGAAAATTATACATTTGTATAGATTGTATCTCTTTTTCAACTATTTAATTCCCTTGATGTAAATGCTTTCTAATCCTGCTTTGATGCATGTCATCAAGCGTATTTAAACTAGTTAACAAAAAATGATTTTAAACATAGGACCCACACCAGAGGAATTAGAGGAGATGAAAAAAATAGAAGAGGAATTAAGGGAAAAAAGAGAGACAGAGGAGAAGGAAGAAAAAAGCAAGAGAGAGGGTGAGGAGTTGCAAGAGAGAAGAAGAAGACAAGAGGAATGGGTATGTTTTATTTCTTTTTTAAATTTGAAGAAAAAAACAGTCTGCTTTCATTTGTACTAGGAAAGAATTTATTTGGGATTCCACCTTCACAAATTTGATAATTATTGAAAAGAATGTATGAAAGAGTTATGCAATATCAATATTATCATTTAAAACACATTTAGTTTTCAATTTCCAAAAGCATATAACCCACCATCCAAAGTACCATTTTTTTCTCCTCTTTTATCCACCATCTTTAAGATCACTATACATTTAAAAAAATTTTTGGGATCCAATAGTCTCAACGACTTAATGAAGTCAAAAGGGAGGAGTACGAGCTGCTTGAAGCTCAGTCCATCCCATTGAGAAACTATTTAATGAAGCATGTAATGCCTACACTGACCCAAGGCCTCATTGACTGCTGCAAGACAAGGCCTGAAGACCCCATTGATTACTTGGTAAGTTTGAGATTTTCAACCAATGGATTAAATTTTGTTATTTTAATGTTTTGCGAAGGCAGCTTTTCACACTATTTATAATGAACTTGATTAAGTTTAAGTATTATAATTGATCTAGAAATTTACAATAACAAGCATAAGAACTCAGTGAAAGAAATATGTGAAAACAACTTAAATAGTCATGGAATACAATAAATTTATTATTTTGCTTTGTAAAATTTAAGAAAGATTTTTAAAATAAAAATTCACTAGTTTAAGAATATTCTTTAAAAAAAATAAAGCTGTTGAAAAGTTGTTTTTTTAAATTGCGTAGAGGAACACCTATATTTGGTTAGGTTATCGTATATTCATCAATAAATAAGTTTCTCAAACTTTAATTTTTCATTTCAAGGCTGAGTATCTGTTCCAACACAACCCACAAATTGACTAGAGTCATTACTATCCTCCATCACTTACAGACTGACTGTGCCTACCAGCGTTTGAGTCCTAAGTTAAAATTAAATATTTTTTGTTTAATGTGTGTGAATGTATGCATTATGAACTCAGATAATAGTTGTTAAAATATTTGTTATCTCAAGATCTTTTAAGATTTTTACCAATATTGTAGATCCCCAATTTTCTTGTTTTTTTTTAATTTTAAATCTCATTTTAGTGTATGAACCTGCTTTAGTTTTTCTTGAATGCTTACAAGGTGGACTATGTGTAAACATTAAGATCCTTGAATCAGACAGCAAATATAATTTCACCATCAAAGTGAAAAAATATGATAGGTTTCCTGCCGATTCCTACTTCAAACCCATCAGATATTGAAATAAACACATGAACTAAGATTTTTATATCATTTTTTTTTCTAGACTATAATTATGTCCAATTGGAAAAGCTTCTTTAAAATTAAAAAAATATTTTTCATTTGGTTCTTTGATTTGGAAAATCTCAGTTTTTAAAAGTAATGAATGGATGTGTAAAAGTAAAATTAGTGAATGTTAATTTGAATTATGATTAATCATTGTACATTTAATGATTCTTTCAAACTTGAATAACATACATGGTTTTTGAGTATTTGTTTATCTTAAAATTTTGTGAATGACATCTAATTTTAACTGTTTTAAATAATACAAGTCAAATTTGAGATGTGTATATTTTGTCATCTATAAACGTGAACCTTATTTTTAAAAATTTTTTTTTAAATGAGTGACTGTGGTTTATCTTTTTTTGTTTGATATTTGATGAAAATGACTAATATGAGATAAATAACATCTTAGTTCTAAAAATCAATTTTTGTTCAAAATTTTATTTCAGACATCATGTTTACATTTTTAAATACCTTTGGAACATCCAATGATTTTGAACTGGAAAAAATTTAATGTTCAGAAATTATTTCAACAAATAAAAACTGAGATGAAGTATAGCATCTGTTTATAAAAATAATTTTTTTTGGAAAACACATTCATTGTATTTGATGAGTTTTGAAAGTTTGATATTAAAATTATTCTAAATATATTAACTGTTCAAAAACGAATATTGAAATCTTTTTGATTTTAAAAACATTTATTAATGAGAGGCTAAACATTTTCAAGACGAATACATTTTCTCGCTCTCTATCTTCATCATTTACATAACTGTTAACATTAATAAAAACATATTGAAAACTTTACATATGTTGTAATCATTTTTAAATTAATTTTTTTTTAATTACTGTGTATACTCGTTCGCAAGCCGACCTTTTTTGGACAAAATCATGGGGAAAAAGTGGGGGGTCGGCTTATGAGCGGGTCATAGGTGATTTGTGCATGGATATTGAATATCGGTGTTGTTATTGTAGATTATCAATGTCCTTTTCTACATTCTACAAGATTCGACTGCTCTATCAGAAGCTATAATATATTATTAAAATTATATTATATACGGTAAGTTTTTAAATTAAATTTATGAGATAATCAGATGGTACTTCCATCTCTTATAAATACACAATACTCAATAAAGCACTCTAAATTCCAAATTAAATTTTTCCATCATTCAAATAAGTGTTGACCCTTTTTTTATATTATAAAAAATCATAAGACATTTTTCATAAATAATTTATTATTTACAAAAATTAAAATCGTTAACAATTCTCTTCAGTTTCTTACAATTTTTCTTAAGACTTGCCTAAAAATACATAAAGTATTATGTTAATTAATCACTGAAATAGGTGTGTATGAATTGTGGGGATCAGAGTCTTATGATTAAGTATACAAATAGGCCATGTGGCCATGAAATACAAAAAAAGTGGTTTTTGCACCAATGTAAACATTCTGTGGCGGCTGGATAGCAAATTCAATAGTGCGCTTGCCTCACAAACTGAGGTGTGTGGGATCTTGCTGATGCTAAGCCCATTATAAAGATTGACATATGAATATCACTAAAAAGTCAAAAGCTGACTTGGAGAGGAGATGGGCGCCACCAAGTCTACCAAGCCGGAGAAAGTTCTAATAGAAACATTAAAACCCCCTACAACCACAAAGTTATGGGACACACACAAAAAAAAACCATTCTGTCTACGGCACTGTTCAATAATTGTCCTTTTTGAGGCTAGATGTAAATGCCTTCAAACTTGTATCAAGTTAAAACAAACATATCCTTCATCGTATTCAAACAAATCATTTTTTAAGACTAAATTGTGGTGTCAAGTGTCTTTGTACATGTGTGAAGGTATTACATCTTTGTTGACACAATGTAACAAGGATCATAAATGGACTTGAGGAGAAACTTTGATTGTTTAATGATATTTTTCTTTAAAGCCCTTCCCCTAGATTTATTTTATTTGATCTGTTTCTCTTCACCTATTTGCCACCCTCAATGATTATTATTAGTACTCCTCCTCAGTTTGCTTGTGTTGGTGCTGTTTTCATGGCAGGCCTTTTATTTGTTCTACTAGTTTCCCAAATCAAAAGGATCTTAAAGAATGTTGCATATTTTTATTCTATTGAAATGGTTGTCAAGCAATTTGGGCACTTGGTGACAACTTCCTGCTCATTTTCGCTGACCATTTACTTAAAATGGCCATTCAACAAAGGTATTCTCTTGGTCAGAACTTTCTGTCCATTGTCTAAAAATAGCTGGTATGTGATGGTATATCTTGATGAGAACTTCCAATAAATTTTGGAAGGTTTCCAATGTTAGTTTTAAGCTGGAAGTTCATACTCATCACAAATGTGCAAAATTCTGTGCTATACAGAGGATTAGAGCAAATTAATGTGTATATAGTTTAGGATTAGAAATAGATAACACCTTATAGAACCATATGAAGCCTATTTAATTTTGATACAATTTTTCACAATTAAAATCTATCAAATCTATTTTTACCATCAGATTCTTACATTCTGTCACACATTTATTCACAACTAATTGCAAATGTTCAAATATTTAGAGATTTCAAAAGGCCATCAATCAAATGAGGTTCATAGATTCATAATAAAAAGACTCAACAAGTAAAAGAGGTAGATTCGGAAACTTAAAGAGTGGATAAATACGTTATTATATAAATATTATATAATTTTCACAATTCAATCATATAGACTCAAAAGGCCCAGTCAGGCAAGACAACTCACTAACATTTTATTGAAATTTACTTACTTCTAGCTTTGAAAATAGAATGGCGGCGAGTGCAGTTTGAAATTATTGTTAGATGTTTTAATTATCAAATTTTTTACATTACTTTGACTGGAAAAAGCGTTTACTTTCAACATGTAAAATATATGAATATGGGGGACACGGTGGTCGAGGGGCAGCGTGATCGACTGGCGGCATACCGATGGTCACGGGTTCGAATCCATGTGAAGGGAGTACCCAAGTCACCCATCATGGTCTGTGGACGCAATTATCTTATCTTATCTTATCTGTTTACAGACGTTCCTTCTATACAGAAGATTATTGCATCCTACGCTTATCTATGGTTTGTGTTTAGACCTGCATTTTTATTAGAGATTTAAATGTTGATAAAGTGTTGGTTTTCCTGGTTTCTTCAGGCAACTCATTCCACGCCCGAATTCCGGACGGGAAGAACGAAAATTTGTACGTGTTTGTTCTTGCATACGGAATAAGAAAGGTGTTTTTATCCTTATGTCTATCTGTGGGTTGAATTAAGTTATCTTTTGTGTTGTATTTCTAAATTAGAATTGCTTTATGTATGATTACTACTTTGCTCTTGGTTCTTCTATCCTCTAGTGTTTCAAGGTTTAATGATTTAACTAATGGTGTTATTCTTGTCAGCTTTGAATATTCTCCAGTAATGAATCTGGCAGCTCTTTTTTTAATTTGTTCTAGTTTATCAATGCATTCTTTGGTGGATGGGTCCCATACAGAAGATGCATATTCCCATACAGAAGATGCATATTCTAGTACAGGTCTCACCAAAGTGAGGTAGCATTTTAGTTTATATCTCTATTACATTTGTTAAAGTTTGTTTTTATAAAGTCTAAGGTTTTGTTTGATTTTTTAATAACTTCATTGACATGGGGATTTCATGATAGTTTCTCATTTATTAAGACTCCTAAGTATTTTGCAACTTAAGTTTGGGTCAGTTCTTTTCCATGAATGTAATATTTTGAATTTATTTGTTTCTTTTTCTTTGTTACTCTTAAATATCTTCGGCATGGGAGGAGCGTCTGTATAGATAAGATAAGAAGATGAGATAATAGATGGAGAAGAGCAGTAATTTAAAATAATCATGATACTAAGGGGAAATGAATGTTGCACCATAACATTTTAAGATTTCATTCATTCTTCCCCTTGTTAAATACAGCAACCGGAAACGAATGCGGATTTTATGTGACGTCAACTGAACATAGACAACATAAACTGAAAGTGCACTCTGAAGGATATATTTTTCATCAAATTTTGATAACATTTTAATTTGACCAGACTTTGGATGAAACATTAAATATGGCCAAAGATAAAAGAAAGTAAGTACCGTAGTTTGGATATTTTAGAATGTTAATTTATTAACTTAATTCAATCTAAAAGTGAACGAACGATATGTTGGCTTTTTTTTTAATTTGATGATTTTTATCTGACCCATTTATAAAAGACGTATGAGTTGTTACTAAGTTACTGTTACTTTTCTTTAAACTTTCTTATTATAAGTTAACTTAAGACAATAATTAATTTTGATTTGTCAGCCTCAAAAGTAGGAAAGCACAGCATTCAATAAACTAAAGCTTAGCAGCTGATTGTTATCAAAACCATCACGCTAAGTCAAGTGAGAAGTGACCAAAGTTCCAAAGTAAAGTAACAGTAAAGTTATAACGCTATAATTTTACAATCTACACTCTAACAAAGACAAAGACCTGGTCTTGGTTAACCTTTAAAATCTTATTAAGACATTCTTCACTTTAGTTAGTCTTAGATTTGGTTATTTTCAACTTTAGCAACTATAAATGTCTTAAACTTATACTTATATTGATCAAAAATTATCTTCCCCCACTTTTTTCTATAAAAAATAAATCATTACAAAAACAAGATAAATAAATTTTAAAAAGATTTTAAAAGCTAGTGTCCACATTGAAAGAGTTTTTTTTTAAATTTGTGACTCTGACAAAGTATGTGACTTTGTTAGTTGTTAGGCTTATTATTATTCAGTCATTGTAAACAAAAATACTTGATGATGATGGCTTTAGACTTTAGTCTTAATCATGTTAATAACTGAATAGTGCAAAACTACAAGCAATTTCAACTGAAATTCACTTGATAAACATTTTATTGGCTAATTTACAAATTAACAAGCAGTCAGTTGAAGGCCAGTAGCCCTTACTGTTGTTTATTATATGTAATTGTCTTTTAATCAATATTTATTGTGAAATTAATTTTTTTGTTCTTTGGGCCCAGCCATAGTTAACTTAAACTTGACTATTTATCAAGTAGGGATATAAAGTAACTTGTTACCTTAAATATCAGTAGCAGAAAAAAAGATCTTTTGTCAATAGTAATTTTTCACACCAAAAAAAATTATTTTTAACTTTGGATGGCACCAGATTAACGCAGAAAAATTCATTTTCATTAGAGTTGTGCAAGTTTTGAATATTAGTGGCAAGGAAAATACAAATGTTGAATCAATATATCACATTAAAAAAAAACACTTAAGAAATTATTTTAAGTAACAGTGTTGAAAAACCATAATGTTCGATAAATTAAAAAAATATAATTTAATTTCATGCTCTGTGTCTTCAACATAACTGAAGAGCAAGCATTATCCTTCTTGTATATTAATTTTGACTTTTATTTTTTGTTAAGAGCTCTTTGAGTTTTCTATCAAATATTACTTTAATTGACATGACCCTTATAAAAAATGAGCATAAATGATTTATTTAACCTTTTGTGGGCTTATGCTTTTAGAACTTTAAAAACTGTAGGCCTATTGACGAAAGGCTTTGTTTAACCAAATAGTAATTGAAATATAGACTGAGCACATTTCCAGTGAAAAGTAATTGAATCCATTTGATATGAAAATATTTTAAAAACTTGACCTTTTTCTAATTCAGCATGAAAGAGTAAAAACATAAACCAGTATCTGTATAAATTTAACCAATTTACTTGATAAACTTCTTTCCAAAAATACTTTAAAAAGTTTAAAATGTGTAATTTTTTAGAATAACTACTTAAACATGACTTTGGAACCCATAATGTCACTATCAGGCAAAAATTATCTTATATATTATCTCATGTGCTTTTGATTATAAGGCATCTTTTATATCGAGATCTCTATTTAAGTATTATAAATTGCTTTGTCACATAAACTGAGTTTGAGTGTTAAACTGAACTTATTGATACTTTAGTATCTACCTTACTTATTAAATTTAGTACTCTTGAATTAATATTTATAAAAGTACTTCAAATCTCAAAATGATTATTGATTCTTATTGGTTGGGCTTAAATTAGAGATATATATCTTATGATAAAAGTCCTCATTTGTAAGCAGAGAATTTTATCCTATTTGACATGCAGTCTATTTCTTATTGAATCTGGACTATTCATTTATTATAAAATTCTCTGGCAAGTTTTGCCATCTGTTAGAAGTTGACACCATTTCATTTGGACCTGTTAAGAGTTCTTTCAATACATAATAATTCCAACTTTTTAAACTTCATGAATTTATATAAATCAGAGAATAAATTCCTTCAAGATAATTGGCTGTTCCTTAAAGCCAACAATTATGTCCTTACAATTTGTGACGCCAAACACTTTTCAATAAGTCTGCATAAACCCCCAATAATCTATATTTATATAAAACAAAAATCAGGAAATAAACAAGAGCAGGTAAAAATAAACCTTAACATATTTTTGCTGTAATTCTTTAGGTTAATTTTTTTTCTAAATTCCACTTATGCAAGTATTGGTATTAAGGCTGGTGGGTTTCAATTAGATGCCAATAAATGAAGTATATGCATAGTTAATAGTTATATAAAATTTTACTAAAAATTTAATCCATCACGGTGCAGATAGCTTGAATAAAAATTAATTAATATGTAGCTTAAAAGTATAATATGATTTGAACCTGCATGATGCATAGTTTTTAAAATATTTTTTTAAAAAGCCTTAGCTGATAACACGGCAATTTAATATAACACTTTCATGGGATTTTCATCAACCATATAATATATATTTGTTTTTTACTTGAAGAAATCTTTTATTCCTCATCTTGAAATGTCTGTTCATTATCTTATTACCCTTTAAAGACCAGTCTGACACTTAAACTGCTATATTCATTGCTAATTTCAGTTATATCATTTTAAATTTATTCGCCGGTTTTGGTTTTACATTTTTTTCTTCTTGAGGTTTAAAAAAAATTTTCATGAAAACTTCCGTATTGCCCTTTTCATATTGTTTTAATTTTCAATAGTTATATTCACTATAAAAATATTTAATTTGGTGTATTAAAATAACAAGAAAGGGGTTGTGTAATTGATAGCTTTTTCAATATAAAAATTACAATATCAAGAAATCATTTCATGATTTTATGAATATATAATATTTTAGAATCCATTTTTTACATCCCCAAAAAGTAGACAGACAAGAATTTAGTTTAGTTTTATTACCAAATCAGTCATACTTCCACTTTATGGATTATTTTATTTGCATCAATTTTCATTATTTACAAATTAAAGTAATAGCAAATAAATACGATATTTTGTCTCATAAGTAACATATATAGAGTTTGATTTATTTTCACAAAGGTGAAAATATTTTGGAATGGGATTTTATGAATTTTTATCTAACAGTTTGATATTCTTTCATATATGTGTCAGGTTTATATTTAGGTTTATTAAAAAAATTAAAGGCTTGTATTAAAAATTATCAGATAACTTAACCTCACCTTGTAATTATTAGAAATGAGTTTCACAAGCATATACATGTATAATGCAAGTTACCAACCAAAAAAAATGCTAAGCTTTTATTAAAAGTGCTAGTAGACGGTACAAAAATTGCAGACTAATTAAAGTTTTTGTTATTTTTTGTTCTAAGTCATACCACTAGTGCAAATTGTTGCCTTTATGATATTAATGAAGAGTAAAGAGAAACTTGATTAAGATGTGGAAGCACTTTGAAATAGTTGGAAAAAAAATACTTTGGACCTGAACAAGAAATAAAAATACACTGAGTGGTTACAAGTTACAAGGAAGAGTTACTCTACTCTTGATTCAGGTCTTTTCTTATCCTGCCACCCAGCCAGACCTTTATCATGTTCCAGCTGATAAAAACTTCACTAATCAACATTCCCTTTCAGTTCAAGGAACCTACAGGACCAGAGGAAACATAAATTAACACTGTGTCTTTTAATCTGCTTTCTGAACTTTCTCCATTACCCCCATCCAAATTATTTAAATAAAACAGATTGTACGTTTTAAATTAAAATGACACACCTTGTAAAAATGGTGTTTCTAATTCCTTCTTTAAAAAACTCTGGTTTTCAGTCCAGAACCGTTAATTCATTTATTTTTGTTAAGATTGTTGAGATGATTAAAATTCACAATATTCAATGAGTGGCTAATATTTAAATGTGATTTTTAAAAAAATCTTACTGCAAAGAAAATATGGGGTCTAGATATTAAAATTGTGCACTCTCTTTTTTTTCCGTATATTATTGTATACTAGACGCCCCACGGCGCAGCATACGCCGCAGACTTGCTCATGGAGAGTTCTTTTACCCATTTAATGCACTTTTTTAGAGCGCCTATGGCGCCGACCTTTTTCAAAAGTCCAACTAACTTGTCCTTGTTTGATCAATATGAAATATTAAACTTTCTGAAATGCACACAAAGTATTTTATAATAGGGGTTGTAGGGCGCCCCCTTTGTTTTTTGATGTTATAATTAATCATCATCAAATCCTCTTTTTACATTGTTCCCTTTTTACAAAATTAAAATAGCGAAAACAATGAAGTCATATAATTTTTTTTTACAGTGCATATTTAATTTGCACACCTTTTGATGCATTGGTGCAGTAATTTGGTGCGCTGCTTTCTAAAATTAGTATCTGTTGCACATGCAGATTCTTGTTGCCTCGCAGGGTCCGACCACGAAGAGAATTATAAAACTATATAATTTGCAATTGTCACGCAAGTCAGTCAGTCTGTCCTGGCGCTACTAATTTTAGAAAGCAGGGAAAACCAAATTACTGCACCAATGCATCAAAAGGTGTGCAAATTAAAGATACGCTGTAAAACATATTATATGACGTCATTGATTTAGTTCATATAGTAATTTTGGAAAAGGGAACAATGTAAAAAAAGAATTTGATGATGGTTAATTATAAAATAAAAAAACAAAGGGGGTGCCGAAAGGCGCCCTGCAACCCCTATTATAAAATACTTTGTGTACATTTCAGAAAGTTAAATATTTCGTATTTATCAAACAAGGACAAGTTAGTTGGGCTTTTGAAAAAGTTCGCGCCGTAGGCGCCCTAAAAAAAATTGCATTTTTTAATAAAATAAATAGATTTCAGTTGAAAACTTCCGTCATTTTTGACGGGTGTACGCTAGTATATATAGATTTTACATGACGAAATTGACACCCTTTTGCGGGAAATTTTCGGAAAACTACATGGAGTGCTGCTGCGCTTCATAAAATAAAATGAAAATAATTAAAAAGGCTCGGCGATGGAGTTATTTTTAAGAGGGTTGGATTTAAAGCCTTAGGTGGGCTTTGAAGACTCATGGGCCTGGAAATGATATGAACATCGGTATTGTGCTTCTTTTCAGTCCCTTTAGTTTCATGTCTATTATGCCCTAAAATGTCATGATCCCTTAGGTTTGGTATTTGGTACAATCACCAATGACTAGAATTCAAAAACACAAAAATCCTGTGGCGCATTTCTTCTTGCTCAGTCAAGTGTGCGTGTCGTATTTAATGCTGCTTACAGCTGAGGGGGGATATTTAGAGGCCTCGCCTCTTGCGAGTGGCTGAACGGCCATTTAAGTAGACCAACACTTAACCAGACCGCGGAGGTCACTGTGAACCGTATCCGCATCGTAGTAAATTTCCATCGTCTACACGCTGTACTGTAACAATATCCTTGGGGCATTTTCCGAAAGGTTTATCACAAACACAAATGTTTGGTTGTGTCAAGGCGCGATAGGTATGGGCATTGGTGGCGTCTGGACAATGGCTGATGAAGAGGGATACACGTGTTTGGTCTCAACTGTTACTTTATATATATATATATATATATATATATATATATATATATATATATATATATATATATATAGATATATATATATATATATATATAAGTATATAATTATTATACGTCTTTGCCTCGGGGGTGGGCATTTTGGAATAATGAGAGCGTGAAAACTGTAATCAACCACACGTCTTCTACATAAGCCGTTGTTGCAAATATTTTGTTTTGATGCAGCTGTTCTTTCCGATTGTTGGACCGACGCGAAAATAGAGCACAGCGACACTAGTGCCACAAATATCTTGACTGGCCAAGAGGACCTAGTTCAACTGCAGATGATCGTAAGCGATACTAGCATATCTCATCTGGTGCAGCGCACAAGAACTGGTTTACTTGCTACGCTAAAAAATGCACACACGTGTCCATAAATCCTATTTTAACTGAATTGAAGCTACAGATGCACATATTTAAAACATCAGGTGCTTCCATTCTTGGAATGTTGATTTTAAAAATTAATGTGTGTATATATTTTTTAATGTGTGTTAATTTTCATTAACTTTTTAATCAAAACACAATTACTTATACAGTAGGAAACTAAAAGTATATTATAGACTGCTGTTTTCATTTATGGAGTCGTAGTAACCCCCATTGTGTAATGATTGAAAGTCGACAACTTCAGTAATCCATCGTATATATATTAGTTTTAACGTGATACAATGGCATCATGAATGAAGCGGTATACCGAAGTCCTTTGCGATGAGCTATAAGCAAGTACAATTAAATCACTTCTCTACCACCACATGTGTAAGACTAGTTATCCTGCACATATTACATTTACGGAAATGATTTTACTAGACCGTGTGCAGTTTCTAGAAATAATTCAACAGCTTGTAAAAATATGAATACATGTTTGAAAACAGTATCGGTTGAAATAAACAAAGTGAAGTGTGAACAACGATTTTTAAAAATAACTTTTGTTTTCCAAGTGGTAATTTACTACTAAAGTATCTTATTACCGGCGCATGGAATACCAACTGGCATACGCAGTAAAAAACAACAACTATATTTTTAGTTACTACAATCGTTAATGTGAAGAGATAACAACATAATTAAGGGTGGAAGAAACTTTCTATTTAAAGATCGTATTGTGGAGAGGGGGAAAATGTGTTCTTTCATTTACCCGTTCAGCCATCTTTATTTCTTTAACTCGTTCTTCATTTAAATTATCTAGTAAGTACGAAATGGAATGGGGATCATAAATATATAGTCCCCAGTAAATATGTTATTATGGTAAACTAGTTCAAACCCCTCTGGGTGACATAGGACGCACAGCGTATTTTTACGCCACTGGTTTTCATAGAGCTATAGGAAAACGAGCCTTTTCAGTAAAGGCCACCGGGCCTGAACTAATTTATCCAACATAATACCATAAGGACGCATTCCGATAACATTCATGTGTCAATGTCACAAACACTATATATACTTTACATGTATATGACTATATTCATTATTTCCCATGGTTTCACTCCTGCCAATTTGGGTCAGAGGAGTCACTAATGGCTCCACTTAAGTGTCATTTTATTGGTCAGGCATATACAATAAACACTCAACATCAATTTTTGCTATCAAGAATGATTTATGCGCATTGCTGTTTTTTTATTTTGTTAATTTGTTTTTATTTAATTTATTTTAAACATAATTGTAGTCATTTTATTTGAAGAATGAAATGTTAAGAAAATTATATTTTTGCAGTATTTTAAAGAAAAATAATTTTAAAAACAAAACAAGCACACAAACAGACACCAAAATAAAATTCACGTTTTGATTGACCGCCCCCCCCCCTTTCTCCTTCCGCGAACACAACATTGAACAAAATTCAAGAAGGAAAACACCAACTGTCTCCGTGATTAAGAAAGGAATAAAGAGTATTTGCTTAACTTTTAAACTTAACCACGATCTAATGGAACTTTTCAATCATTAAACAGTTTGCAAAGAGTTTAATCGGAAATTTAAAGTAATGGGGGTGAGACTGCAATCAGGCTTTTAAATATGTAAATGTATAATATAAAAACAGGGTATTAGTAGGCCTGACAGGACGTAACACAACAGCGAACGTTTCGGCAAAGAGCCTTCCTCAACGGACAAATAGTACACAAATGAAACGAAATAATAATATAAAAAAACGCTTAGCTGCGGTGAAATCCAAGTAGTCCAGTAGAGATCTCTACTGGACTACTTGGATTTCACCGCAGCTAAGTGCTTTTTTAATTATTGTGTTTTAATCAGACCAAATATTGCACGTCAAATTCCAGAGGGGAAAAACGATATTTAGTATTTGTGGGGGGGGAAGGGGGGGCTTATTAAACTTGCGTCGACCTCATGCGGTCTATCAGTTTTATTCGTGATACATGTTAGCTTTGTGGAGCCTTCCACTTTTTTTACATCGCTACTGGAGTTTTAAGTGGAAAAAATTCTCCCACGAACTGAATTTTTGGTGCCCCCCCTCCTCTAATAGGATAATGGTATTTTTGTATGTTTTTGTGTTTGGGACGGGGGGGGGGCTTCTCACGGACTGAGTTTGGGGTTTCTTCCAGTTTTCTAATCAAGTTTGAATGGGCGCAAAATACCGAACCTATGACATAACATTCTGCAAACCTTGTAATTAAAAACATTTCTATGAAAATGTAGTGTAGTTTTGCAAGACTTAAATTGGAGATCTTTAAGGTCAAACATAAAGTACAGCTATTTTATATTCACTTGTTGGACATATGAAGATACAAAATATTTTAGGCACATGATTAGGACTTTATTATTTAAAAAAAAATTATGGTATGTTGCGTCTTGTGGCAGATTAAGTGTATACTATTTTGGTTTACTCGTCATTATTTAAAAAGCAGGCGTGCAAAAATTATTGTAGCAATAAGTTTTGAATTGCCTGCAAATTTCTTAAGTGAAAAACAATTTCTCTTTCTTTTTCAAATGTTATCCTAAATGTCTGCGGACAGGTCATTCAAGGGTCATTTTTAACAGGATGTTTGTAACTTGCGGACAAATGTCAGCCTTGAGCTATACCAATACAATTAAAATGGGGTTCCTTTATTTCTATTTTGTTTCACTCTTTCATTCCTTATTTCTCCCACCTGGACTGTCAACCTAATTTTTCTCAATAAACAAGCTAGTAAATTCTCACTCAATTATCAGAATGCCGGCGGGGAAGGCGCTCATTTCGAGTTCCTCTTTCTCTTTCTTTACGGACAAGTGTTGTGTATGTGTCTGGATGCTGGGCTAATGTTACAGCCATTACTGTAGGTGGAGATGCATGCACTTTGATTTAAGATCCACACATCCACTGATAGTTAAAGCCAGGATAACATAATAATAATACAGCGATGTGGATATTCTGAGCTCTCAAGTTTGAGGAAACGTTGATACTTAGACGTCGGCACATGTGAACTAAGAAAGTGCTGTGTGGATATGCTATAAGATCGACTTGTTAAAAGGTGATCACCAGCAAACCCATAAACCCATTGTGATAAAGATGTTTGTATTGGGTGCTTTAGTTTCAGTGATTAAGACCGACAGACTCCGTCTCGGCATGAATACTTTGCTGATTATCGTGTGTTCATTGTATCCGTGGCAAAATTAAGCGGATTGGACAATATTCTCAATGTGCTTGCAGGCAGCTTTGATTCAGTTTTGAAAAAAAAATCGCTTATTTATTTTACCGTTTATTTTGTGTAAGTCGATACATTCGACTTGTGTTTTAATGCCACTTTTGTTGTAGAAAACAGCAACACAAAAAATCGTTTATGAGTTTATGCACTTCAATTTTGTTCATTAAGTTTGCAACTCGCTTGGAGCTGGTTTAATGAAAAAAAGGGAAAACTATATTTCGTTCATTTAAATAAAAAATTCTGGAGCATTTTACGTGCTTATAGTTGCTTATATTTCACAGTATTAATATGATTGTATGTTGAGATGTCCACTAACATTTTTACCAATCAAATCAGCTTTGTACCTATGAAATTTATTTATGAAAGATGATAAGTGAATCTATAAAGATCTCATTCAGCTTTTACCGAAATAGCACATTCAACAGCACTGGTTTGCAGTGGACGACTTATATTATAATGAACACCTATCTTTCATATCTTTAAGTACATGAAAGGGATTTCCTCGTCTGCGTGAAAATATAGAATCATCGTATTTTCAATTTAGCAATACTGTTCTTTCCATGCTAACTATATAAGTAATTCGAGACTTTTGGACTGCGAAAATCATGTTGATAAATAAGATCTCAAATAAATGCCCCAAAACATTAATATTTTTAAATATTAATGTTTTTTTATAAGATGCTGGGGGGGGGGAATTGTGAAAGTTATAAACGTAGAATTTTGAAGTTGTTAGTCTTGACGTCGACATGTATTCAGTGCCTTAATTAATGTCAAATATCTTTCTTTCTTTTAACTGCCTTTCCCCTTAAGTCTGTTCCTACAAAACTTAATAATTTAAGTCCAAGTATGAATTACATTTTCTTAAGACCCGAAAGCCGATATACATTGGTGTCTCACCCCCCCCCATATACACATACACTTACCTTTAGCCTGAACTTGAAATCGACAAGAGATTCCCGAGACAGTAAATGTTGGGACGGGGGGGGGGACTGTCACTAGTGTCTCGACCTCCAGACCAACAAATCGGGGAGATGCTTTGTCGTGATGTGCGCGCCAGTGTTGCGAGCTGCTTCGACTAATGGCTCTGTTATTGGTGCCCTGCGACGGAAATGACGTGGACGGCAACGACAAAGCGTCCATTTGACTGTGTAACGTACGAAAGCTCTCGATGGCGTGACCTACTGATTTTTAGCCCTCACAAATCTCGACCAGGCTTTTAGTCCTGTCTCTGCAATCTCCTCCATTGTAGTGCCCCATCCTTCCATTTCCCAGTGTCTGTATGTACGTGGTAGTAGGCTTGGCTTATTTTTATCATGATAGAACTGGAAGGAAACATTCTCCCAATTGTGTGCATTCTGAAAAAAAGCATAGTTCTATATACATCATTAATACATGATTCTTAGTTTACTTAACGCCAAGCAATCTTCTTGGATATGTGTTTCCATTATGGCTTTTATAAATCGTTTATTCTGGCAAGGGTATTGAAATAATTTGTGAAGCTTTATTGCAATTTAACGATTTACTTTGGACTAATGAAAACTTGATAAATGCATGGAATGTAAATTAGCCTTTAATGAAAGTTTATTTTTCGATGAAAAATAAATTTATAGTCACAATTAAAAATTGCCATTTTAAATAAACTTCTTTTGAGTTTCTTAACTCAGGTTTTAATTTGTCTACGTGGTAATAGTAATTACACATTTCACTACTTTATTTCCTTTCCTTGTCTCTTCCTCTTTTCTCTTTCTTTCTCTTCTCACTCAAATTCCACGCTTACCCCCCTCCCTTCATATTTTCCCCCACCCCCTCACTATCTCCTCACTTTATAACACCTCTTTAAACTCCTTTATTCTCCCTTCTCTCCCCATACACCACTCTCTCTCTCCGGCTGATCTTGTGTAAGATTTCCTCTCTTGAATGTTTTCTTGTGCTTAAACTCATTTCCCGTTGCCGCTTCAACTAATTTAATATGCATAAATATCGGGTTAATTTGATAATAAATCACGGCTCATTGAGTTCACCAGTTTACAATGACGTCTTTAAAACAACAGTGTAAGGTTTCTTTCAGTTTGGTTTTTTAGAACTTCCGTGTATTTATTTTGGTTCAGTATATCAACTGTTATACAATGAAATAATTACATAAGCATAAACAGACAAACCTTGTATTAATTCAGTTTCTCGACAACAAATTGGTTTCTCCCGGTGACTTAAATCCGAATGAGTCTTTTGAAATTTCATATAATATATTTATATTAATATATATGTAAAATATTAATTTTAATCATTTGCCTTTGAATGTGAAAACCATTCCGTACTGTGTAATATATCTATCTATATATATAATAAGCTGCGTGTGCAACAGATACTAATTTTATAAAGCAACTCACCAAATTACTGCACCAATGCATCAAAAGGTTTGCAAATTAAATATGCGCTGTAAAAAAAATTATATGATGTCATTGTTTTCGCTGATATTTTAATTTTGTAAAAACGGAACAATGTAAAAAGAGGATTTGATGATGGTTAATTATAACATCAAAAAACAAAGGGGGCGCCATACAACCCCTATTATAAAATACTTTGTGTGCATTTCAGAAAGTTTAATATTTCATATTGATCAAACAAGGACAAGTTAGTTGGGCTTTTGAAAAAGGTCTGCGCCGTAGGCGCCCTAAAAAAAAGTCCATTAAAGGGGTAAAAGAACTCTCCATGAGCATGTCTGCGGCGTATGCTACGCCGCGGGGCGTCTAGTATTTCATAAAAGGCACTCCTTGAAATTGACTATAACTCCAAGCACTCGGTGAGCGCACCTTGGCATTCTGAATTAAAATTATTTTAAAACGTATTAAAAGGGGCAAATGTATATAAATCATAATTATTAAATAATAGCTGACATGGGATAGTTTTCCTTCTTAATTTAGCTGGACTAGCTTTCAAATAAATAAAAAAACCAAGGTATAGTAATTGGACTTCACTAACATTATTTAAAGAAACGATTTATAAAAAGTTATGTTTCAGGTCGTTTTATTGTAATTAGCCTAATGCCTGACCTTTCTGAAATACGACATCATTCCAAGTTAAACTCAGCTTTGAGCTATGGTAGGTCTTCAGCCTGCTATTACTGAACTTGTTCACCTCAAGCCAGCAATAAGGGTTCTTTCGTTGTTATATAATTCCCCTTTGTCCTCGTGCCCTCCTGTAACATATCCATTCAAACCTTGTGCCGTGGTAGACCTTTTCCATTTCTTGTCCATTATTCTATGCTACAGAGGCCTCTTTCATGCATTTTTCAACCCTTGACCCGACCACAATCTGCCAGCGGGTGACCCTCAGGGTGGACAGGCTGGTATCTGGTGTCACCACGTCGCCATGCTCCACCACTTTGACCCTCCAAAGGCGGCAGTTGGGTTTCCGCGACGACCGATTTTCTCATATAAATGTACATATATTTTACGGGCTTGCCCGTCTGTTTAAATTCCTCCCCTCTTTAAACCGAAGTTGGCGCCCACGGAAACTGTCGGACCATAAAATACAGGTGTTTATTAGAGCTTGACGTTTTAATGCTATTGAAAATACAACTCGACACAGGCCTGTTACTTAGATTTTAGGTGAATTCAATCTACAGTGCTGCTCACTTAATAGTTTTCTTGTATTTACTGTTTAGTTGTATAGTTTGCTTTTTTTGTTTTGTTATTCATTTTCATTGTGAGCCCATATGAACATGTTTATTGTGTTTGAAATGACGAGCTATGGGGTGCGTTAATTTTTTACTTTAAAAAATATTTATTATCTTCTTTTTTGGTTTTTACTCTAACGGATTTCTTTGAGCGTATCTATTGGTGTGGACTGAAACCCACGTATGCAGTTATTGAAAGTGAGGAACCGGCTAATTTTTACAACCGTACTATAAACGTGTTTCACATTTCCTTATGTTACCCTGTTGTGGGACATTTATTTTGGTGACAGTAGTGTAGATTGTTACATGAGCACCCGTGTGATTTGTTAGTGTAAAACAATCAAATACTCTGATAAGACTGATCAGATGAAGTAAGTTTAAAGAAAGCAACCAGTCCAAAAGTGAAAAATACACTGAAAGAGCTCACGATTTCTGCATCTGTGTTCATGGTAATGGATTATCTGCTTATGGAGATTGTACAAGAAGCTTGAGTTGTAGTTCCCGTTGGAAATCTTGCAATGCCATACAAGTAAGGAGCAATTTTACTATGATATAAATTATTTGTCTTTTTATGCTACCATTGCTATTATTGGGAATTTAAACTAACTTAAAACATCGTTTCTCAATTTGGGGTTGGTGGATTTTTCATGGGAACTGAAAACTTTAGCTTTAGAGAAAAGAAATTTAAATAATAGTATGAGTAGTACGTGTTTAAAAATATATTTTGATAAATGGTATATGGCATAAGGGCCACTGAGGTTAACATCAGAGGAGTACAGGTGGGCCACAAGCAAAAGAAGTTCGAAATCGATGCTTCAGTGTTTTAATTCAGCATTGAAGAAAACAACTTGAACCGATCAAACAAATGGAAAACAATGTTATAAAATATATTTATTATTTATGTAACTTCGATCACTAAAATCATTTTAGTGTATTTTAATCACTAAAAAAAATTTTTAATCGAGAAGTCTGTGTTGTGTGATAAATGTAATGATATTTGACAATCATTATTGGTAGGGCTAATATCATAAGACAGTTTTATAATGATCCACTTTTAGTCATGAGGTGAAGTATTAATGTCATTTAACACTCCTGAAATAATTATGTGACAATGACGAGCGAAGGACACATGTCCACTACTGTAATAGTCTAAGGCAGTGCTTCTCAAAGTGGTGGTCCGCGGACCGGTGCCGGTCCGAGGGCCATCTGATGCCGGTCCGCAGAAGTTACCAGGAAAGGACATTTCGCTACCACGTCAGTACAGGGAAAATAGTTTACCGGTCCCTGGTGCAATGGAAAAAATTCCTGCCGGTCCGCAATACTGAAAATTTTGAGAAGCACTGGTCTAAGACACTCATGAATGGTTATAATAAAGTCATAATACTCAGTGCATCGGAATATGACAGTCAAGAGGATTATGAGTAATGAGTCAAATGTATTTTCTTTGGTTTAGGAAAACTTACTTTGTGCTAATGTTGGATTTATTATGTAGATCTCACATCAAATAGTCATATCTGATTTGAGTGATTAACCAAGTGAATCATATATGCGAAACCCACGGCCACGTCAAGCTGTTGCCATGGCAATGATTTAATGAGCATACTAAGCTATACATTATTTTAAAACCCATTAAGCAATCAATATTTCTCTTGCTTTGATGTTATTTTTTTCTTGTTTTTATTTTTCGTTTGGGCAGAAATCGTCAACGTCGTTTTTTTATGCTGACCCATCACTTCTCCGTGCTTTCTTTATATGGATTTTGTTTTCTGTAAGTCCTACGTAAAATGATAATTTCTTTTGAATAAGGTGATAATTCTAAAAAGAATATCAATTGCTAAACATTTTAAAAACAATTTCTGTATTTGATCCCATGGAGTTGTGTTTCCATAACCGTGTCTATATTGCCCTTAAAATTGTTTGGTCAAGTCTTGCACTCTCTACAAAAATAGCGTGTTTGTTTTATTTTATTTTATTATTTTTGTCATTAAAAAAGTCTTCTATTAAAAATAATAGTGATACAAAAAAATTAATGTTGAACTTAAAATTAACGATCGCATTTATAAGAATATAGGTATGGAAAAAAAAACAGCTAAAAAAATTACAATATTAGTTGTTAAGTCAGTATCCTCTTTTCTGACGGTCATTTTTCATTGAACCCTTTCGAGCTTTCTTGAAGAGTCTAGAGGTTCTCAGATTTAAAGCAAAGCTCAATGCACGATACGCCTTAAATCAATACTGATGTTGTTTTGATATAGTTGCTAATAAGGAATAGTATCCTTTACTTTTTTTTTAAACATCACAGACGCTACTACTTTCTTTATTGTTGTTGTTGTTAGTCCGTCGTGGTCGACGATGACCACTCTCATCATATTTGCTGGGCCGCCACATGTGTCCTCTGGTGGCTTATTAACCCTATTCTGGCACGAAAAAGGCGTCCGACATAACCCTATTCTGGCACGAAAAAGGCGTCCGACATAACCCTATTCTGGCACGAAAAAGGCGTCCGCATGTCGGACAAGAGATGGATGCGGTCCCTTCAGGAGGGTTTTGGATACGGTCCTTTCTGGCTTGACGTTTTAACTTGGCAGCCTGTTGTCTATTATCCTCACAGACAGCTGCGCCATTCCATATCATAGAGCGCCAGTGGGCTCGGTTACTGGCTGCTGCTTCCCAGGAGTCATGTCCGATGTCGAAGGCCTTCAGAGCAGTTTTAAGTGCATCCTTGTAGCGCTTACGTGGACCTCCGCGTGCTCTATGCCCTTCTGTAAGCTCACCATAGAAGAGCCTCTTGGGGAGGCGATGGTCGGGCATGCGCACTACATGCCCCGCCCAGCGTAGTTGACTTTGCATGAGGATAGTGTGGATGCTGGGGAGTCCTGACCTAATATTTCGGTGTCTGGAACTTTTTCCTGCCATTTTATATTGAGAATTTTTCTAAGGCTTTTGGTGTGGAAGTGGTTCAGCAACCTCGCATGGCGTTGGTATACAGTCCAAGTTTCACATGCATATAATAAGGTGGGGAGCACTACAGCTCTGTATACTTTTAGTTTTGTTTGGGTGCTGATTCCCCTTCTGTTCCAGACACTGTCATGCAATCTACCGAATGCTGCGCTGGCCTTTGAGATTCTCGAGTTCCCCTCGTCATCAATATTGGCCTTCTGAGACAGTGTGCTGCCAAGGTAAGTAAAGCGGCTCACTGTGTTGATTTTGTTGCCGTTGATGAATATGTTAGGCTCAGTATAGGATTTGCCTGGGGCCGGCTGGTACAACACTGCTGTCTTCTTTGTGCTGATGGTGAGCCCAAAGTTAGAGCACGCACTGGAAAATTGATCAGCACTTAGTTGCAGTTGTGCTTCAGAGCCCGCGTTAAGGGCACAATCATCAGCAAAAAGAAGGTGCTGTCTGATTTGACCTTTGTCTTAGCTTTAAGCCTCCTGAGGTTGAACAGACGACCATCAGTGCGATACCATGCCTACATTGCTATTCCTGAAGGCCTCTGTAAGCATGGCTGAGAACATGAGGCTGAACAATGTTGGGGCCAGAACACAGCCTTGCTTAACGCCATTTGTGACAAGGAATGGTTTAGAGGCCTCTCCGTTGTCCTGGACTCGAGCCTGCATGCCATCATTTATTACATCTTTATTACATTTACATTGTAAGTATTATGCGGAGCAATGCCCAGCCGCCTTCATTTCCCCAACTGGTGTCAGGCAGGGCCGTCTTAGTGCATAGGCCCGTTGGGCATTTGCCCGGGGCCCACGAGCATAGGGGCCCCATGGGAATATGTTTATTTATATACATTATGTTTATTTATTTTTTATTCCTGCGGGGGAGGGGCCCAACACTATTTCTTTGCCCGGGGGCCCAAAATGGTGTAAAGACGGCTCTGGTGTCAGGTTGGAATCAAGGACACCCTTAAACCACGGGAACAAATCCCTGCCTTCACAGAGATTCGAACCCGCATGGCCCTTGACCATTGTGTCCTGACATGATGCAATGATGAGGAAACGTTTATTATAGTCATTTTGGTTATAACATTTTGAATATGTTAATGATGATTAAAATCATTCAAACGGTTTCTTTTGTAATAAATTGACTCTGATACACACGCGCACATACTCACACTCACACTCTTATTGTATGCTGCTGAACACATCCTTAAAATAAGCTATCTTCAAGTTAACTATTGATAAATAAGATATTTGTATGGTACTGGTACTAAGTTGAATGGGAGTGTACATTAATCAGAAGTGTGAAATAAAGTTCTTTTATTGACTCGATACTTAAGGAAAAAACAGCTCGTTCATCGGACTGTGTCCGAGTGAAGCGACTGGCTCAGTCACACCTCAGTGTCATTACTCTAAAATGTGCCCTTCAAGCTGTTCATGTAACCTAACTGAGCTCTCATATAGAAAGAAACGCTAGTCAAATAGTAATAGTGCTTTTAGCTATTGACAATCATGCATTTTTAGCACATTTAACAGCATATGTTTTCAACATTTTCAAATGATGTTAAATATAATTTATTAATAATATAGAGAATGGTTACGGCACGTAGCAGCACATGTCACGCAAGAATGTATTGGATCAGTTCGTGTTGGTCGGATCACAATAATTAGATACCGATATTGAATTTCATACAGGATTTGTTTTTAAGCGAGAGGAAATTTGAATGAATATTTGTGGTATTATAACTTTAAAAATATTAGTATTTATTCATTTATTTCTTATTAGTGGGAATGGGTTACTCTCTCCATCTTTATCAAACATGTGTAGTTACAATTTTCTCCTTATCTTTACTGACTTACAATGTGAAAACAATAAGGTATATGAATATGGAATATATATTGCTAAATTTAAAAGAAATCAATTGTTTTAAAAATAATATGTGGCAATCAATGTTCCCTATAAGGTCCGTTGGTCCGTGTGCAAAGTGAAAAAAACTCATGTGCAAGGTTGCACGGTATCCATTTTTTGTGCAATATTTTTTTTACAAGATTTGCTGCGCGGTAATTCTTAACTGCTGCGCGGCGTCGGTCAGATATCTGCGCGGCCGCGCAGCTTTAAGGGAACATTGGTCGCAATGTGTTCGTATAATATCATTCTTTTAAATAATTAAAAGTTTTCTGAGTTTTGACGCATATCGGTAATGAGCAATTTATCTGGAACAATAAGAGTTGCTGAAAACACCAGTCTGTCAGTGGTGTATGTATCTAGTAATACAGTCTTTCTTTAAATGGCTTTATTTCGCTTAAAATAATATATTATCCTCATTTAGATCTATCTCAGTCCTGTTTGGTCTTAACCGTAACAATGAAATTAAACGCGCTCCAAGTACTGTAAGTGCCCGTGCACTTTTCTGCCATAGTCTTTTTTGTAGCAAATCGTCATCTGCACTTGTTTTCTTACTGCTCCCGTTCATGTGGAACTCGGCCATTGACGTCACACGTTGCGTGTCATGCATCCTATTACCGCAGTTCTGCTGTGGTCACATCCGCACAGTATAGTGTTACACACCGTTTAAATACACACCCAAAGTCTGGCATGCTATTCGCAGGTTGGACTATGACTATTAACACAACCAGGAGTAAGCTATATTAGCTCTACTGATCACCATCAAATTGCCTTTAAGGATATTAAAAACAACACCCACTCCATCAAATGATACCACGCAGAAAAACGTGTCCGTTGCCGTTAAAGTCAAAGTAATAAAATAACTTATTTATTTTTGTACTTTCTGATGTGGTAGTGGCGAGACTCCACAAGAAACACCGCAATGTTGAGCCTGCTATGACCCTAGCAAAAAGATATTGGAATGTGCATGTTAATTAGAGCCAACATAATAAATGTAAAGGGCCATTGAATCATCGCGCTGGCGCTGTGTTTGCTTTAATTAAGTGTACCACTTGTTTGAATACAAATAACTGTTCTTTAGGTAAAAGAATTAGGTTATGTAGTACTGAGTTTTGATAATTTTTTTTTAATTGTGAAGAGTGTTACACATTTATTTATTTACTGTTTTAAATTATATTTGAGTTTCGTTAATATATTTTTTCTTTTTCGAAGTTACATTCCACGAACCATATATAATGTCAAGGACTTACGACTTACAGATAAGCATAACGTTCTCCATTAAGTATGCTGTCGTATTTGTTTCCTAACAGTAGTTGAGGCCTAGCTATGTTTCGCCATATCCATATTCATTAGGGCTGCGTAAATTAACAATTACTTAATCGATTAATCGTTAAAAAATTTAATCGATTAAAATTTAAGAAAATATTTCTAATATTTTTTAATCCAATTTATTAATAATTTATATTTTTTGTTACTTACATACTTTTCCCTCGTATTATTATTATTATTTATTTGACGTGCATGGGTAAACTAAAAGGTTTTTCTTCCTTATTTCTTGGATATCAGAACGAATTTTCTGTGTTACTTCACAAAATTTGGGAGCGACTGAATTACCTCGACGTAACCGATTCGTGAAATAATGAATCGCAACATAACGAAATCTTTATATGCGTTATAAAAAATATAATTAATCGAATTAATCGATTACTTTTTTTTCGATTAACCGAACAAACATTTTAATCAGTACCAGCCCTAATATTTATATATCAATTTAAGTCAAACTTTTATTTTTAACTATTTTAATAGGCAACGTGAGACACTGTGCTAACTTTTCCACATTATTTCTGTTACACACATGGTAAACTGAATGGTATCCTTCTTATTATATGCATTGTCTGAATTTCAAACTAAAGTATTATTCCCCTTAAACACCATTTTATGGACCCATGAGGAAGAATTATTTGCAAGATTGGATGGCGTGCGTGTCATGATCTCTTCAATGGTCTTAGAAGTACTTAGGAACTTGAAAACCCATAAAAATTTATATTCCTGGATAAATTAAAGTAAGAAATTCCTGATATGTAAAATCCCCACTGTGCCATGTCATAAATTAAATTAGCCATAGTGACTGATGCCTTCCGTCACCTATTGATTTGTCAATCTCAATTTACCATGGATCATATGTTGGTTTTTAGTATAGTAACTTGCCGATGTAGCATGTTAAAGCGTTTAGAATAAGGAGAGATATTCAAGTTCAAGATCTTTTATTTTTTTAAATGCTAGTCTCACAAGGAATTCTGGCGTAACTTCACTTGTTTTAGTTATAATCCGAATATTTCATTTACTTTGGAATGATGTGGAAAGCTATTCCATTGCATGTCTTACCGACGCCGAAGGCCCAATTTAGGGTTCTCATTTAGTCAAGACTTAAAATAATTTAAAGCCTCGCTTAAGTTTGTCCCTGAATTAAAAAAAAACAAAAACAAACAAACAAACAAAACAAAAAAAAGACATTTGAATTTTTTAAAATTATTTTCTTAGACTGCAGAGAAATTATTGTCGACCATCAAAACCTTTCTTCAAAAGATAATAGATCGAGAGGAAAATTGTAATAAATAATACTGACTAATATGATTGTAGAGAATGGGATATGAATATTTAACTTTCTTTTAAATTAAAAAAAATCAAAATGGCATCTGTAATGATACCAGTCACCAAATTTTATATAGATTAATTAGATTGGACACGTCGCCTGCACCTCATTGAAAGTTAATGCAAACGGTTAAATAAACACCATTTAGTGCTAAACAAAAGGTTTCGGACGTCATATTTTTTGTAGTTTCCCTTCAAATTGGTCATCCGCACTCTCTCTCTCTCTTTTAGCTACTCCTTGTGAACTTCCTGTTGTACGGGATGTGCAGCATAGCCATCCTTTAAATTTATTGCTGCCCCCATCCTCATAGAATAAATACTATTACTATTAGACGCACCCTTGCTCACACTTATGGTGTTTTTTTTTCAAAGTGACATCTTAAATAACGAACCTGCCCTATAATATGGAAATACTTGCCACCGAGTGGAAACAGGGTGGGGGTAGATGAGGGAATCAAGAAATCTAAATGCAGTGTTTGATCCTTCTGGCCCGTTGGTTTCATGGGTCCATAGGCAGGGTGTTCAACGAATAGACAGGTGTAATTACTGCTATCAGAGCCTCGTGTCTTCATTTTGGTATCATACCAGAATGAAGACACGTGATAATGGTTAAATGCATATACACAGTAATCGAATTATATTTTAAAACGAAACGACCAAATTTTAAGGAATAACAGATGCCGCGGAGCTGCACAAAATCAGTGCATTGAAATAAATAAATTTAGAAAGTTTTCTGAACTTGGATTTGAGAAGGAAAAAAATGTATAAATAAAACCACTATGGCCCCATCTAAAGTAATTGTATGTAAATGACGTTTTCTGTTGGGCCGTATAAATATTTGTCACATACAGTATACAGCATTGAGCTTTGATTTTAAATCATCCTGCATCATTAAAATAAAAATAAAATTCTTGAAATTTCCCTAATGACATGACTATCAGCTAACAGTTGTCTTTTTTTCGCTCCTTCTGGGTCAGAAAAAGACTCAATTCACTATTTTGAAGTTGATAAGAGCCCCGATATCAAATACTAATGAGTAGCCATTTAATGCATAAAATTACACAATCCTATTTATTAGTGCGCCGAAAAAGACGTTTACCCCTATATACACAACCAAATGACTCCAGTGGTGGATCGCTTAACCGCCACCGTCTTACTGCACTCTCACCAACCCCCAAATTTCGTGATACGTCAAAAAACCTTTTCCCACTTGACTATGGAGGATGCTCTGCACTTTCTGGCCTCCTCTTAAAAGCTGGTAGAAGTCAGGTCTGTTTTTCTCTCTTCGCCCTAAACACACCACTGATTTTTATGATGTCAAAAACGACCCCGCACCTAACAAACCTTGACAACTTGATTATACCGAGACCTGTTTAGGGTGCAGGATGTGTCATGCAGTACCAAGGTTATTCTGTAAGGGTAAAAAGTGTTGCATCATACTTTTACTTGTTGTGGGCTGGCCTATTATAAGTGTCTTACTGTTGGTGTGAATGGGCCAAACATTTGCTGTAGGTGAGGGAATCTTATCATTTGTCTTAGTGTATACCCTAAATCATTTGGTGTGTTTAGCGAAAGGCTCTCGTCTAAAGACAAAATGTAGACATGTTCTTATAATAAGTATTATCCTGGACACTATATAAAGATTGATGATCTGGTCGTTAGATCACTTTCCGTGGTTACAAGATATAATCTGGTAAATTAGAGTTTATTGTTAATTAAATCTTTTATAAAGTCGTCATTACTACTGTTGTAAAGGATTTACCGATAATAACAACATGGGGATCCCTGGGATAAACATTATTACAGCCATACAACTTATTCTTTTTGTTGCGTCCCTCCGTTGTTTGTCTTTTAAACTACCTGATGTGTGTCGTTTTAACTACTTTAAAATCACCAAAAAATTTTTTAAATAATTTATTTTTCTTCCATATTATGTTTATACTAGTGTATTACCCGTCAAAAATGACGGAAGTTTTCAAAATGAATACATTTCAGCTGAAATCTATTAATTTTGAAAAAATACACATCAGAATAATAAATAATGTAATACAGAACTTTTATTTATTTTTATTTGATTCATTTACTATCATATTGAACAATTTTATGCGGAACGTTCGAAAAGTGTTATTTTTTGGAGCCGTAATTTGGTGCGCTGCTTTCTAAAATTGAGAATCGATCGCAGCGCCACCTAACAGAATTACAAATTATATCCATACATACAGACAACGGGAATTATGTATATTGATATGTCCAATCAATATTTTTTCCCATGAAAACCTAAAAGTGTATAATAGAGGGTTAACAATCCTTAATTTAAAAAGATTTTTTAAAATAATAATAAATAATAAAAGATTCGTTCCATAACCCCCACCCCTTTTTAAAGACTTGTTTTTTTCTTCTTTGATTGACCAGGATTGTTAAAGTAAAGTACGAATTGTATAATACAATCGCTATCAACTGATCAATAGTCGAACATCCCTCTGTGACCTCACACCGTTTATATTTTTGAAGAGCATATAACAGTTACTAGAGGAGACATTTTCAACTGAATGGGCTTTTATGTTTACAAATCGCTAGTATGACTTTGCTCATTGCTGGAGCATTTGAAACTGATGGATATTAGTGTCAATTAAAAATCTCTTTACCTTCTTGCTATTGTAATAGATGTTTTCATTAAAAATGCAAACTTAGTTGTCTAATCTCATCGGTTTAGGAAATGACCTTAACAGCAAAACTAAATCCTGATTTTTTAAAAAATTCGGCATTGAACAATTTAATGTTACTCATCATACGGCTGCAGGTGTTATTCTATAAAAGTCAAGATATGAATTTGAGTTCCTAAAAGCAGGTTTTGTGTGTGTGTGTGTGTTTTTTTTCCTTTTCTTTTTCTGTTTGTGCTTGACGTCACTAATCCCCGGATTATATATTAATTATTAAGTCGAAAGCTTAAGATTAATTACAGTTGTCAATATTTCACTTTGTATTAAAATGTGGTCTATTTTTTATAATTTTTTTTTACTTTTAGCAAAAGGTTTTGATTTGACTTTTAAAGAAAACCCGTTAATACCAATGGGGTAGATTTTAAAAAAATATTTAAAAAACCTTCACATGTCAACTTAATGTTTGTTAAGGTCTGTTATTATTTTTACGCCAAACCAAGTGCAGTGTTTTTTTGGTGCGGTAGAAAAAAATGGAAAGGATCTTTTACAGTTGCGAACGTTTATCAATTGTGCATTATATACTGGAATGAAAGGGAAACACCCTAGTCAAGAAATTGAGACTCTCTGTACCAGGCTTGACAAACAAACACTTGTGTTTACATCTGCTCGCCCCATTTTTCCCCTTCTCTCTCTTTCTCATTTTAAAAACCCATAAATTTCAGAACACTCTCATTGACCCTAAAGGTACTGTCCCATTCTGTAAATGTGACGTCACGAATTGTAGGCGGCAGTATAAGTGACTTTGAGCAAGTATCCAACATCTGCGCTGACTGTATATTGATATGCATACTGAACATATGTTGTTATTGTTTTTTTAATGTACTGTTAACCGGTTTGGGGCCGTCCATAAAGTAGGTCACGCTATTTTTGACCATTTTTAACTCCCCCCTTCCCCCTGTCACAAACTGTCACAAATCTTGGACCCCCCCACCCTAAATTACGTCACACTTTCGAATAAAAATGTTGTTTTTTATTATCAAAATAATTAAAATTTAATATAAAACACCGTGACGTCACACATTGCCGGACCCCCTCCCCCTGTCACAAAGTGTCACACTTTCTTACACCCCCTCCCCCCCTTCCTCTGGAGCGTGACGTACTTTATGGACGACCCCTTTGTGAATTCTGGAAATTTTAATTACTCCTGAATTATGTAAAATATGTAATAATTAGGTGCTACAACCTTGGTTTGATTAATCTGTAGTTGAAGTTTTCCTAGTGTCTTAAACTTACATGCAGAACTTTCTGAAGAATCAAATAACAAAAATCATTGATCCATAAATAATTCGATATTTAATTATCTTCCAGGGGTCGTCGAAATTATATCTAAATTCAGTTCAACTTCTAATGGCTGAAAATATTCTATAATACGTGTGGCTTTGATAGCTTAGAGTCCATCCTCGTAGTTGGTACGGATGGGGTGGGGGTCCATTATATAAATGTTAGTGTAGGCATGCTTAGGCTCTGGTATCTAAGGCCCTTGGCAGAAATTATTTCCAATGATCATCCCTAAATTGTGACCGTACAAAAGCAGCCTTCTTATAATTGATTGCCTTAAAAATATCACGCTATGTTTTATAATAGTTATTGTAATGTTGCCTTCTATTTTCAACATTGAACTTGCCAAATATCGCTCAGATGGTACTCAGTAGTAGTAGTAGTAGTCTTACATAAATATTTAGTCCAAGGTATTTTTAAAGTGCGTGTGACTTATTTTGTTCCGCTACTTCAGTGCTTCAGAAGTTTTTGGTTTTCTGGCGCGTTTACCCAGTTTGTTTTCAGTTTGGATTTGAATACACTGCGTAATATCGAAATACTAAAATTAAACAAACAACCCTCCCCCCAAATTTTTTTTTGTTTAAAAAAAATAAAACAAAATGAATTAATTAAAAATTGTAGGCTACTCTTCGTCTTCTGGAAATTTTCTCAAATTGGTTACTATTAAGGCCAGATGTAACATTAGGCTAAACTTAAACGTGACATTTTAAAAAAGCATTTTAGCTGGTGAACCAGAAGCTCAGCGCACCCATGCCTTTGTAAATAATATTGTATTTATAGTGCGGTTGAGTGTCAAGGTCCTGTCTGAAGACGATTAATGAGCCCATGGTGATTGCGCTCTCTTCCCAATGCTGATGGCTCGAGTGCAACTTTGCTGGGGAACACTGGCCTCCCCAAACTGAGATGGAAACCAGCGACGACATTTATTAACTTTGTCATAACTTGTAAATTATTACATTTGAGCGTGCTTGCCTCTCACTGTACAAACGCAAAATAATAACTAAAATAATAATATTATTTTTTAAAGTTAAAAATCTGTGATTACGGGCTATATGAATTGATACATCAAGAATAAATGATATATAAATCAAAGTAAGTTTGGGATTTGATCAATCTGGGCCTAGTTGAGTGTTTAAAAAAAGTTCGTCTTGGCGGAGTTGTCAGGGTAATATTTAGTGTTAGGATGTAACCCAACAAGTGTCCAGCACTCAGCAGACTAATTACAAGCTCAAATAGTCACTTAAAGGTCAAGTGGGTTTACCGTAGTGGTTGAAAGCTTTGGCAAAGTCCATGTCGATTTTTTAAAATTGCTCGCCTTTATTCTTGCTGAACATAGGACGTAATCGTCAAACAAAAAGAAAATGGTTACAGACTGAGACAAGGCAAGGAGATGCGGGGAATAATTGTTGGGTTAATAATTTTTATTTACACTGTTTAGCTCCATGGGATAATTGGGTCGCTCACTGGAAATGATTATATATAGTACATAATAACACCCTACGGAAACGATTTTTATCATAACCATAGCCCTCAGAGACGGAGAATGGCGGATGATATTTTGTGTCTTTTATCTTTCTTGTTGGGCAATGATAATAGCGTCATCGAGAAAGTATTGTGAACAATGTATTAGTATTACTCTGTAGCATTAAAAAAAAATATTAAAAAACAAAAACAAAACTTCCTATAAATTGTAATTCAGTAACTATCAACATGGATCAGCAAGAAAATGCAAACAATATGCGGGTAGATTTTAGATGTTAAGATGCTTTTTAGACCACATTCCCCTAACAGATGATCAGCGCTATGCTGCTACTTATTTATAATGACACGGCAGCAAAACAAGCGATTTAAATAATCAAACTATAATATAGCAAGACCTTGATAATTTTACATAGTGCAAAATTGAAATGTTCGACGGAGTCCCAGTGATGCACTGACTCGCTAACTACAGTGAACGTCTGTAATGATCAACGGTTATCATGTTTCAAAATTTGAGTTTGTAAGAGGCCGTAAAACACACAGCCACTAGTTAAAAGGCGCGTCCCGGCGCAAACTCTTTTAATGTGATTTCACGCGGTGGCCATTGAACAACATCATCCAGCCCTCGGTCGTGAGAGGGAAGTATAACTAAGGTTCTCCTGATCTGACTACAATGTAACGTTGTCACGATGTGGAAAACATCGGGGCGATAGCATCAGCTCTCCGTCCTTTAACTCCGGTAATCCCTAGATCACTTATTTGATGGGCTTGTCTATCCCACCCACGTCACTGTTCAACTTGTTTTTAACAGCGATTCTCACTCAAACAGCGTTTTGATAGGACAGTGCCCCGCCGAAGGTGAAATCCCCTTAGGTTATGAAATAATCTTGTGCCCCAACGTCTTCCTCTTAGAGTCTCAATCTCGTATTCGAACAAGTGCTTGACAATTATTTTCTTCCATTTTTATGATTGCATAAATACCGGGGTTTGCGAACACCATGAAATGTATTTCTATTGGTTGATCTTAATAGATTGCGGGGAATGAGATGAAGGGTTTTTTTTTAATAAAAAAAAGATTATTATTGTTTTTGACCTTGTGAGCTTCATGTTTTGTTGTTGTTGTTGTTTTGGCTTAAAACGATTTTTAAAATTTAAAAAGAAACGAACGAAAAAATATAGCTATGCTTCTGTGGTAATAAATACGGGGGGATTTCTTGTAAGAATACATAATGAAAGTCTTCGTTTGTCCGAATCTTTAACTCTGTGTGATCTTTGACCCTAAGATTATATTTCAAGAAAATATTAAGGCGAAGTGTAGACACATGAGACGAATTGACTTTATCTCAGCCAATCACTTCTGTTTTCCTAAAGCTTTATTGGGGTATATGCGACATAACACTCTCCTCTTAACACATTTTTCGTGTATTGTTCCTGCCTTTAACTGAAGTGTGTGCCTTATCAATAATAGTAAAGGCAGCTTATCACACCGTGGACTCATGATTTTACTCAATGCTACTGTTCGTTTCATCGAGGCCCACCAATATTCGTTGAAGATAAATATTTATAAAAATGCTTTTTTTTTATAAATAGGGCATTGTAAATAAATGTTTATGGTAAGCTATTTTAAGCTATGTAATGAATTCTCAGTGTTATTGTTTATTGATCCAATGGCGTGCTCAAAAGATATCAAAAGTAATGCCCTCACTAATTTTAAAGGAAGATCAATCAGTTGAGTCCACCTCATAACTTAAGTGCATTTTTCGTGACTTTGATTTCTATTCAGTCCCTTTGTTTAAGTTTATGTTTAGTGCAACCCTCTCACTTTCATCTTCTTGGTCCGTCATTTGAACATCTTCTTTATGAAATCTTATAAGCTATGCCAATGAGAAGTAAAAACAGTTGTATTATTTTTCGTTCACCAGGAATACCGAGAAGCGCAAGGAGAAATCCAGAGATGCCGCCCGATGTCGAAGAGGGAAGGAGACGGAAGTCTTCACGGAGCTGGCCAACTGTCTCCCCATGTCAGAAAGTGTGACCAGCCAGTTGGACAAAGCGTCCATCATGAGGCTGTCCATCAGCATGTTGAAGATATACAACATCCTCAACAAAACTGCTGGCAAAGGTGGTAAGTGTCTCGGCACCCTTAGTTCATTTCCGAGCTATTTCCTGGGATGTGTAGTTAATTTGTCCTACAGTAGAGTGGTTTCGTGGCGGGTCTACATTTAGATAACATCTGAACAGTTCTGTGGAGATAAACTGTTAAGCCTATACAATTGCTTCATGTCAAGTATACATTTAGCTAGGATTTGAAATATTTTGGGAAAGATGCCTCTAAACTTTGGTACGGCTTCATGTCTTTACGACCGCGTGCCTCTAGACCAATAGAGAGTAGATCCTCTGATGAGCCATGTTAACCGTTCTACTGGCATTAGATTTCTATGATAACGCTTGTTTTATTCCCTTTTAAAGTCTATCAACCCGTGACAATGCTTCTCATCCTACGAAACAATTTACACAAAGTTCTCTTGAAGTGATTAGAAAATGAAAAATAAAATAAAAATAAAAGTATCGCACTGAAACGACCTCTAGGAATAGTTTGTTTTCGTGCGGGGCGGGAAGACTGTCAGCGAAACATTGTCGCACGATTTGTTTAGAGCTACGCGATACACTGGCGCCCCCTATCTACAAACCGATTTAGTTTGATAACAAGTTTATCTTTTCCTTCCAACGAGCAAAATTAACAGGTTTGTGTGTACATGGCATCGCGGCCCGACAGCCATCGTTTCTGGCATCGATATCAATTTATTATGATCCGACATGATAACCGATAGGGGAGTGGCTTGGTATCGTCTCCTCCATTTTCCTGATATTCCAGATGTAATTTTTATCATCCTAATACAGCAAAATAAGATTTTGCAGATGAACCAGCTTTTCGCAATAGTATGCAGTATATATTTAATTATATTTACACGCATATCTTTGTGGATATCATCTTAAGTGTTAACAGGAGACGTTACTGCTGTTCACTTTTCGGTCCACCCAACCAGTAGTACACATTTATTAAGTTTCTAATTTTAAATTAATTGCAGTAAGTCATACATGTTCTTATATTTTTTATTGATTTATTGTGCGACATTTTATTAACCGAATCCTTAGTTGTTGACATCAGTCAGTCATCCCGTGTGACTCACGCAATATTGCAGAGATTTTCAGTCTTTTGTTCGCCACATGGGTTTACATGTGTGTTGCAAGATGTTAATGTATTCTTTAAATATAGAGCGTTTGAATTTTTAAGAATTACCTAGGAGTTGTTTTTTTAATTACTTTTTTTTAAAATTAATATTATTATTTTTTTTTACTTAACATTTTTTAAAAAAAATCTCTGTTCCGTGCTCATAACAACCTGAAAAATATTGTAAAAATTTAACGCCCAGAAGTTGTATGCACAACTTTAAAAATGCTTAAATGGAAACTGATAACGAAAGGGTGAGACTGCAGTCAGTCTGTGTGAGGAAGTCATCCCGTGTGACTCACGCAATATTGCAGAGATTTTCAGTCTTTTGTTCGCCACATGGGTTTACATGTGTGTTGCAAGATGTTAATGTATTCTTTAAATATAGAGCGTTTGAATTTTTAAGAATTACCTAGGAGTTGTTTTTTTAATTACTTTTTTTAAAAATTAATATTATTTTTTTTTACTTAACATTTTTAAAAAAAAATCTCTGTTCCGTGCTCATAACAACCTGAAAAATATTGTAAAAATTTAACGCCCAGAAGTTGTATGCACAACTTTAAAAATGCTTAAATGGAAACTGATAACGAAAGGGTGAGACTGCAGTCAGTCTGTGTGGAAAGGGAGTTATTAAAAATGGTTTGGGTAAGCCTAAAAAAGACACAAGGCAACGAACGTATCGGCAAGAAGTCTTCCTCAGCGAACAAACAAAAAAAACCTTAAAATATTTTAAAAAATTGAAAAAACTTATCTGCAATATGTAACCTAATGATACATCAACTAGATCGTTGTCTATTTAAAGAACTACCCGTGCCATATATGATATTTAACAGCTTCCTTTAAGAAATACAGGCTTACGTTAGTGATTTTTGAAAGGGCTTATTATACATTTTTTGAGAATGCAGAGATATGGAATACTTAAATATTTACAATAGATTCTATATTGATTTAAAATTTCAAAACTTTATATTACACATATTAAACAATTGTATTTTGAAGTATTGTCATCATCATCAGTCCCGTGACCGTTTGGGGGGGGGGAAGCGCATGGACACATCAACAGGCAACGATCTCCACATTTGCCTATCTTGAGCGGCGGCCAGTAATACGTTCAATCTCATCCCTGTCCATTCCTTTATGTTGTCAAGCCAGTTTTTCCGCTGTCGACCTCTTCGCGGCCCCCTTCTACAGTGCCTTGAAGGATAACTTTTGTCAGGGTATCATGTCGCAGTACATGACCAAACCATGCCATCTTACGTCTTTTAATTGTTATAATCGTTTCTTGACGACCCGCAACAGAAATTATTATGTCCCAGACATATGTTGAAGTATATCTCTAGAATCAATGCCAAATTTCATAATCATGTTTTCAACGGAGTAGACCGGTTAAAAGACCGTGTTAATATTGGGATGTCGCCTCAAACTTATTTTTGAACTGTTGCTCTTTTCTTTGCATATCAAAACTTTACTGGATTATCCATTGTTGATGGGGACCTTCTCTTCAGGAATATCACCTCACAAAATAAATGTTGAATCGTGAGTGTGTATGTGTGTGTCATATGCTTCCATGATGTTTCCTGTTTGCCATAGATTTGACTGCAGGCGGCCTTGTCAATTCTGATACGACTGGCAACGTTGGAAAATAACGGAGGTGCGGGATGAACCAGGGGAAAAATTGGAAAGGATCCTGGGCAAATTTTGTGATTATGATAAGGATTTTTTTTAAAAAAATTATTTAAAAATTATTTTTTTTTAAAAAGCTCTAACAGGAGTAAACGCCCTGCACTTTTTAGGGGGAAAAAACTTCATATCTAATATTCTGAACTGGTATTGTTAACATGCAGCTTTCAGATGGCTTCATTTGAAGCTTTACTGTCATCACCATAGTAACGTCTGTTTGTAACCTTGCCTTTTTATGCAATTTTATGGCGTCGCTTCGAATACCCAATGACCAACGCCATATAATATAGTGAAGGTCTGAAAGATGAGAGCAATAGAGGTTCTCATGCTTTGTCTGGTCAATCAGATGGTAATATATTTTAGCTGAAAAAATGTTGATTTGAAGCTAACCAATTACATGTATTGCCTTATATGAAAAGGATACACTTTAACATGATGTGAACACCAACAAAGCGTTTAGACTCTAAATATATTTTAAAAAACAAAAAACAATCCTTTGTGTCTTCCAGGTTAAAGTTTAAAACTATCATTACAAATTAACTTTGAATTTTTAAATGGCTGCGCAATTACATCTTCCTAGGAATTTTTTTTTAAATTGTAATTTGTTATCTGTTTTATTATTATTATTATTTTCTGGCTTTAACATTTTAAAAATGCATTGTTTCTCTCCCACTCCTATTTGAAGAAGTTTGAAATCGTGTTAGAAAATAGTTCTTTTTTAGTATTAAAACTGCGCATTTCTTTCTTTTAAATTATTTTTTTAAAGAAAAAATTATTATTACATAAAAAGAGCGTTTAAAATGATCTTTTTAACAAGTTTCATTACTGGATTAACCTGTGAGTTGTTTTTAAAAAAAACGTATTTCCCAGAAGACGCTGGAAAAATATGGGGTAAAAATTAGTGAAATATTAAATCATTGAGATTAAAGATTTGCTTGTAGGTCAGTCAAATCTTGCGTCATTAAAAGGGCGTTTATGACAATAATCGTCGATGTGTGTTTCCCGAAACCTTCATTTAGTGTTATATGACCGGTTTTCATAAATATTTTGATTGCTCTCACACAAGACGGAGTCGTGACCTTGGTTAGGCTAATTGCGCCTGTCCAATTAAGAGGTTTGGTTTCATAATTAATCATTTTTAAAAGAGCATCGCCCATTATGGGCCGGATAATCTAGCTGGGAGGTGTCCATTACCTTGTGTATCTAAGCCCAGCCCAGTAAAAATATCAAATTGTGCTAAATTGTGTTGCATGGTGTAGCCAGGTAGAGATAGCAGCACCACGTAGACACGCAGCCCAGTCAAGTTTTAAACTAGGCCGATTACGCTCAGCCTCACTCTCCTCCATGGCAGTCCAAGATATCGCGCTGCATTATGAGTATTTTCTCCTCTCTTTAAAAATACCAACCCCTTCCAAATACAAACATGTAAACATACACACAATTAAATTGTGTTTAAACGTATATCATATTTATGCAATAGTTTGACGTATAAATTGCGAGAAGGGGCGTATTTTTTTGTTAAGAGGTGGGGGGGGGGTTGGGTGCTTCATTAAATGGATTATGTGGACTTTGAATAGTTTGGGATCCTAGCAGTAGACAGTATAGTTTTGAATGTTTTTTTTCCTTAAAATATGAATCATGAGTGTAAATTTGTATTTGTAAAAAGAAGTCTGAAAATGCTATTGAACTATAAAGCAAGTAAAAATGAATAAAAAATTAGATTATATAAGTCTCATTAGAGCAATTTTTATTTTTTTTTATGTCACTTACTACATTAGTCTTGAATTGAAAATAGCAGAAATGGCCGTTGTATTATTTTTAATGTATTATAATTATAACACAAGCCAGTTTCCGATCACATCATAATTTGGTGTGGGGTTATGCGAGTCATACACCAAAGCCACCCTCGAAAACGCTTCAAACAGTGCAAACACAATAAACCTCGTCTGTTGTTGGCCGTTTTTATAACAAATGAAAAAAAAAGATTTAAAAAGATAAATGGAAAAAACAAAAAAACTTTTCGTTATTTGATTCAATTTTGTCTGGGGAATACACTTTAATAAATACTAAAGGAGCTATTGTTCGCTATCATTTTCAACGTTATGTACGCTTCTCTGAACGAGCATTGATGAATTTTTTACAAGATTCATCCAAGTGCCAGTTCAATATATGGCAACATACTATCCGGACGCCTAAGATTGATAAGGAAAAAAGGAATTTAGTACCTAGTGACTGCATCCGTATTAATTGAATACGTTCCATGATTGGTCATCAGCTTTACCAACATTTCAGTCTAATTCGAAACTGGCAAATAAGAAATCGCTGACAGAGAACATAGCTTCTCACATCTTTAATTTTGGTGAGCACATCACTGACTGACATGCCATCGTCCAGCTCGCGTATTCCTATTTGGGAAGTCCGCAACACATTACTCATGACGATGCATTCATATGTTTATAGCTGTGTATCAAATTAACTGCTCACCTTGACGTGAGAGGGGGGGGAGTCTTCCATCCTATAGTTAAGGGCAGAGGTCGATTACTCGTCACTCGCGAGGATTATGAAAGGTCGTTTTGATGACTCTGTGCTATCCTTGCTCACAGCTGTCTTCTCCTCACCGCTCTACATGGTTAGTAATAAAGGACCACTATGATCATTTCAACAGACTCTGTACGTTTTCATCTTAAACTGAAAAATATGGCACACATTGAAAGCAAAATATTTTTTTAATGGATACATATTATGACCTCGACTCCGACCATCGAGTTCTACCTCTTCAACTCAGCTGACCCATCTCAAGTCTCCCCAGAATAGTAACTTTGGTTTGGCCTCAGTAGACAGCTAGGAATGGTGTTGTGTCACAAAAAATCATCGTGGTCGTAGGGGTTTCTAATGTTTCCATTAGAACTTTCTCGGGGCATGGTAGACTTGGCGGCGCCCATCTCCTCTCCAAGTCAGCGGATGACTTTTAGCGATAGTCAGTAATCAACATGTTTATTGTGGCTTAACGTGGGTTAGATCCCACGCACCTCAGCTTGGGAGGCGAGTGCACTATTGACTTCGCTACCCAGCTAGGAATATTTCCCTTTAATTATATTCGGTCATTCAAAAGGTCAGAAGATTCTAAGTTTGCACTAGTCTTAACACAACACACCGTGCACTAAGATGGGTAAATTGATGAGGACTCGGAACCATGCAATAATAAGCAGTTCGGACTTGTCACAAACAAATGATGATTCACAGCGTTTGACACGTTTAGAATAAACCTCGGCAAGTTCACCAACACTTAGAGATCAATCTCACCAAAAAACGTATGCCACGAAAAGGCATGTTGTCTTTAACAATAGCAGTGATCTCCCACCCAACAAGCAAGCAGGCCAAATGGATCCACGGTTCTGTAGGTCATAGTTCTTCACAATTTCCGCGCAGAGGTTGCACTCGCAATTGAAATGCCTGTTGTGTATGACAAGGTTGTTGTGTCGAATTTTACAGTGTTTAGAGTAAATATAGAATGGAATAATAAACTTAATACATGAGAAATATCTTTAAAAAAACTGCCTATATCTCTATTTTAATGCTCGTCTATAATATTGACACCAATACATTAAAATCAAGATACCACCTGGTCACTTTAGGGTTTCGCAACAAATCTTGAGGTTTATATATAATTTTGTCATTTCAAATTAATAGAATAGAAGCCATTTAGAAGACTACACTGGCGTAAGGCTCAAGGCTTAAAATTATTTAGATTGAAAGCCTAACTTTGAATCGGGTAGGTAGTGTACTATCCTGGTCTTTAAAGAACGTTAGATCAAGCCCTTAGAAATTCGAAGGTTTAATCTCTTACGTTTCTATAAATATCCATGAAGTTTTCAAGAACTTGAATGTTACAAAGTCAATCTTCCTTTATGTTACATTTTGATGATTTTAACATTTTGTTTTTGAAAACGTTTCTTATAAAACCCTCTAATTTGAGCCTATTACTCTGCATTCTTCCCAACAGCAAAATGTTTTCATTGGCATAGCGACCCGGTCAATGGGATCTTTGTTCGTTCAAGTCTGCAAAAGGCTGATATATTTTGTGTGTGTGTGTGGAGGATATTCATTTATTTATTCCAAGTCTTGGTTATTATGGTCCTAGGATTCGTTTCTTTTCAAACTCAAAATAGTTTAGGGATAGGAGGTTGTACCACAGCTTATGTTTCAAGATTGAAAATAAAACATTGACGGGCTTTAATGCCTGATAAGGTGTATCACTTTATACTTGATGAAAGCTCATATTTGTTACGTGACAACTGGACGCATGTCCGTACACATCAAAAAGTAGATTCGGCCTATTCATGAAAATGGTCTTATGCTAAATGGGGATTCACAGAATTACATTTGTTGTATCAAAACATGTGATTCACCTCCCTCAAGTTATCCTTGATTTAGTGCATAAAATACTGATTTAATAATAAATAACTTGAAACAATTGTTTATGAAATTATCAATAAACTATTTTCATCCTATTATTTATAGGAATAAATAGTTCTTTGTTATTTATTATAGAGCATTTTATAACTTTCACAAGTTTGAGAATCACTACGCTTGGATGTTGTAATCTTTTGTAGTAAGGCCCAGCTTCTCGGCTCTATGGCACAATGCTAAGAGTATTGCACAATTCTCCTGATGTTAAACATTCAAGTTGGCCCAACAGTTGCGCTTCCGCTCCCAGCACAATGTGGCCGTTTATTTACCTTCGGTTTTTTTTATATGAAATGACATTTAAAAACAAAGTCCATCTTATATCAAGGTATATCCAGAAAATAAAGTTTACGTGAAATTGTTTATTCCGTATATGATTTTTTTTATACTACATTGCGATAAAAAATTGTACCCAGAAGAGTGCAAATGAAATTTATGTATCGCATATATCTTAAATAGGATTAAACAAAGTATATCACATGTTCCCTTTGATACAAAACTAATGATCTAATTATTTTATATAAAAATATATTTTTTCTCTTGAGATCAGTGGCATAATAGCGGTTATTATCACCTCGGGCAGGCCAAGAATTGTGCCGCTCACTTGCACGGCAAAAATGGTGGTGAAAAAGTCACCTCTCCATATTAAGTACAAATGCACTCCGTGGTAGACCACCCATCCTACGCAACACTCTTGTGCTATAGATCAAGGGTGGCCAACCCGCAAGCTGGCATGTAAAATAGTAGTGAAGAAATATGTTACAAATCATACATTTTTATAACATCAATAAGAAATAAACGCGGGACGCGGTGGTCGAGTGGCAGCGCACTGGACTGTCGTACCGATGGTCACGGGTTCGAATCCGTGTGAAGGCAAGGGTTTGTTCCCGGGGCCTAGGGCGTCCCTGAGTCACCCCGCTCCGAATGGGTACATGTAGTTAGGCAGCTGGGTAATGCGTGGAACCCACAAAGCCGTGGCCTGTGAATGCTGCATCACTTGCCAACAGATCATCTGTCATGGTCTGTGGACGCAACTATCTTCTGCATAGAAGGAGCGTCTGTATAGATAAGATAAGATAAACAATTTAAGATATTTAGCATGAATGATAAGAAAAGCCTTTGCTTTATTTGATTAATGTTAAATATTCCAATTATACATTATTATGATATAAAATCCTCTTTCTAATATCAAATATTTTTTTTAAATTGTGAAAAATAATTTATATTAAAAAAATAATTTAAAAAAAAATAAAAATAGCTGTAAAAAGTAAATTGAAAAAGAGCTTGATAATATCCCTTCAGTGCTTTTCGGATAAATTTAATAATTTTGTGTTCATTCGTGACGTTTTATTTTTCAATGTATTACGTAAATTACATGTGTTCAAAATTGGTCAATTTACTTTTAAACAAAATTGCTCAAGGAGCCACAAGGGTTCTCAATTCGCTCTTTATTAATGTCTTCAAATTGCAAAGTAAGGGGATCAATTTGCAAACACACATGAAAACTAACTAAAATTTCTACAACAAAATCTTATTCTGCATTTCACTTTTAGTCAAAACGTATGAATTTATTTCAAACTGATTAATAGATTTAAAAAAAATTGATTTCAGAATATATATCTATTTCATTGGATGGAAGTTAAAGCATGTTTGTTATACTGTTGACAGATTCCCAGACTTGGGTGGGCCATTAGAACTTTAGAACTATTTGGTCTTAATCTTGGAGTGAACAAAACAGCTATCACAATTCAGTTTTTACACTTTTTATTACAATTTAAACGCCCTGAACTTTCGTCATTCTCAAACCATTCATTTTGAGAGGGCGCAATGTGTTCATATAAACAATTCAAGTAGAAATATGTGTTATGGATAAGTAATAACATTCTATTTGCTAGATTTGGTCCTTGAAATTTATAGAATGAGACAATTTAGGTTTGCCACGATGAATATATTTGGGAATCTAAATAAAATGCACCAGTTTCCCTAAATGTTGCCCACTGCTTTGTCCGTTTGACCCATCCAGGAAACTTCTAATTAGTCATTTAAAAATAAAAATAAATAAAAAGTTCTTCCAACAAAACTAAAGCTTGTGTAAATAGAAGAGAAAGATGTGAATGACCCAGCAGTGTGTGGAAATAGTTAGGTTGGTGTTATCCTGTTAACTTCGGGTAGAATTTTTCGGTAGTCACGTCCACCGGACGATTCAAACATGTGACTGAGTTGTGGGAATTTTACCTTCCGCGTTTTGTTTTTATTAGTCTGTGGTAAACGGTGTTTCCCCTTGTCGAGTTTTCGCCCAACCCTTTGGCTTACTAGAGGGCCCTCAATGCTCAATAATACTGTGGTGATATTAGGGTACTTAGGCTTATGTTAACAGGTCACTTTTATAAATAACAAGACCGAGCGAAGGGGCACATTTAAAAGTATATATTTTGTTTTGAGTTATTTCGTCAGTAGTGATGTTCTGAAAGTAAGGCAGCTTCAACGCAATTGACATTTAACAAAATTGTTATACATGGGCTTTTTTTTTAGTGTGTGTGTGAAAAATAGGATTGCAGGATTGCGCTCACAGGGTTGTTGTTTAAATGTGACGTTTAAAAAAACGTAATCTGGTTGCTAGCGCTGTTAAAGAGTTTATCGTTTTCCTGACTATTACACGCGTTTTGAATGGGTTATTTTCGTCAATTTTATGAAACACTTTTAACCCATTAATTTCTTATAAATAGTCAGTAAATACTATAACTGTTAATTAAAGTCCGCGTTATAGAGAACTCGTGTTCTGCATAATTTGATGAGATCTTGAGTCTCTGCAAATCTCTTCCAATTACACATCGCAACGACTATCAATTTTCGGATGTGGCAAACGTGGGAAGGATCCCCGATGACACAATTAGACACGGCGAAATAAAATCATTTTTATAGATTTGTATCTCTAGTGTTCAACGTGGGGAGAGGAGAGTATACGATCAGGGGCTCCATCCTTTAAACTGAATCCGGCTGTAAGTTCAAACCTCACGATAGTGGGATCCTGAAACCATTTATTTATTATGACAGTAATAAATCTGTTAGTCCTAAACTTTGTACAGGCTGATTTGTTCTGCAAGAATTAGCTCGGGCATGATACTTTGGCCACAAAGATTCGCTTTTTTTAAATTTTAAAACAAATAGAAATATTATTTCCCTCTGATTGCTCAAATTTTTCGTTAACTATTCTCAAACGTTGAATTTTAATAAAATGTCCCCACCGGGCGATAGCCAAGCGCCATCCCGAGCTAAGTTACGTCAGGGGAAGATAAAGGCAAGGAACATGCGGTGCAGGCAAAAGTTGCGTTGGCCTATCACTTAGGGCGGCAGGTGACCTGATGGTGAACTCCAGACATACATTAAATCAACCTTAGATATACTCTGGTGGATTTGAATGCCATCTCTATTCATTGCTCTCATCTTTGGCCAAACCACATCTCTTGTATTTATCCATTTTTTTAAAGATAGAAGAAAAAACTCTCATGCAGTGAATTTCTAAGACCAGTTTGCTCATGGTTCAAAACGTGTTTTTGTAATTAGTTGAGAGCTTTTCTATCCAGACAAATTTGATTTTGAGGGAGAAATACTATTAGAATTAATTTGTTTATTGTACCCTTTCTCTAATTTTTTGTATGTTTAATGTTAGGATAAAAAAATGTCAGTGAAGCTTGTTTTCACATGTGCCCCCCCCCTTTATTTATACCCCTAGCCCTATACTACATAGGAAAAGTTAATTCCAACAGAAGTCCTCGGGTCCTTGAAGAAAGTGACATTGATATTGCTTGAACGCTAAGTTTCATTATCTACCTTTAAAAAATTATAACGATAGTCATTTTGTTTACTTTTAATTCAGAGAGCCTTTTGCTAGTGGCATCAATGCGAGAATCCCCTGTATTATATCCACGTTCTAACTGGACCCCCATAGCTACTTATCTTTAGATACATGACTCCACCCTGCTGCCTATACGTTCTCTTGCTATCTCACAAGCCGTTGGGTTTTCCTGTATCAGGCGTGGGGACCTCCGCCTTCTCTTGCCCTTTTAACTGTGTTTCAAGATACATGAGAAGTCTTGAAATAATTCATTTTAGGCGATGCGTCTCCAAAACGATGTGAACCTTTCATGGCTATCTCACCAGAACATTGGAACTAATAAATATAAGCTACGGATTTATATATGCCTCCACATAAAGTGGGCGCGGGTTAATTTTTTAAAAACAGATTTTATCATGAATGCACAACGGCGAAACAGCAGTGCATTTTGTTGTGCATGAATATTGGCATCTATTTTATAAATTTTATTGTATGAATTCGCCTTCGTGCAACACTGATTTGACGCCAGAGTTTTAAACAGAATTCCGATCGATGATTACTAATAAATGATAACATTTTTTAAAGCAGTGCGTTGGGATCGAGTGGTGGTGCTACCATATTTATTAATTCTTGTCTATAAGGGTGACATTGAAGTAGTGACATTATGCTCTATTATGTCATTTCCCAAAATCGAGGCAGGCATGTCTTGAAGAAAATTTACGCCTTGGAATTTTTTGGATGTTAAGTTAGACATAATTTCTACTTTTGACATTAGGGGTCCTAAGTGTAGTGTGACATTTGGAACATTTGGTCTCATTTCCCATTCACTGAATGGCACATAAATTGACAAGATTACCTCGTCGTTGCTCTTGTTGACGTAATCTGTTGAAAGTGGGCTATAAAACTTTATTGTTCACTTTCGCTTTGTTTCTGCAGCCTTATTACATCGACTTTGGACCATTTTCCCATATTGTAAAGTTCTCGTGATAGCGCTCAACAGATTCGGTAAATGAGACTTGTTAAATTAGATGAATGTTTGGTCTATTTAGACCCCATTGTGAACCAGACCATCTCAAAGGTCAAAATAATGTTACATGGTTTTTTTTCGAGTGGGGTTGAATTGTAAGCTTTCTGCTTATTCTTTCAAAATGTTTCTTTGTCATCTGGATAAAAATTCTTCATATGTGGCTAGGGAACAGATTAGAATATCTTTAGAACACAGTAATAATGCTTAGTTCATAATAACTATTTTTTTTAAAGTCCACGGGTGTACAAAAGGTACCACGAAATAGAAATGCGTAGTTGTTGCTTCTCTTTTGTAAATTAATTATGCCTCCGACCAGGAGAAAGTAGCCTGCGCAGAAAGTCATAGGCGTGTCATTGCAATAGATATCGCCAAATGGACTATATCTTTAAATAGCCCGGTATTCTCGATTTAGTCTGAGTGGAAGGAAAGAAGAGTAACTTTTAAAAAACATCTAGCAAATCTTATGAAAAAGTTATTTGATGAAACTGTCTCGATTTAAGTTTTTTAAAGCCACTTTATAGAGTTCTCTTCAGTGAATTTACCATGAAAGGTTTGAGAAACACTGTTCTAAAGCCCCCTTTTTGGAGGGGGGGGGTGCCCGGGGTGGGGAGTAAGCTGGGGTTTAGTTCAAGTGGAACACAATCTAGTCTATTACGGAAAAGACCGTATTTTTAGGCGGGCTCTCTGGTGATAACCAAGAGAGCTGCGCAACAAAGCTATCCTTACGTCTGGCGGCAACCCGAAGGATATCTGATGGTAAACAATCGCGTTAGGCACACGTCTGCTCTCCTGTAATACTCAACAGTTCGTTAATGGACTGGTTAAAACCTTGCGGTAATTTTGATTCCGCTTTCTGGAATTGTCCTTTCACACTCTTAATAACCTCCTGTGATGTTACGAACACTGTCGCTAACTTATGATTGGGACATGGGGGACAGATAATGGAATATACATGTATATAATTATTGTTTTGCTTTAGAATTAAGGTAAAATTAATTTCTCTTTAAAATAAATTTAAAAAAAAATTTTAATATTTTTTTTTAAAAAAGCGGTCTTATCTCATTTCCTATTGACAGCCGTCTTTTAATCGTCTAACTTTAAACTTGTGGACAACTGTCATGGACTATCTGTAAAGCCCATTGGCTGACCATTAGTTATTGTGTTGCATTATCTAATGTATATATGTTAAACGTTCGTTTAATTTTGTTGAGTCCGTTAGTCGAATGTGTCTTTAGTATTTGCTTAAAAGATCTTCAGAAACACTTGCTCTTTATTGACGTACATAGAAATAAATACATAACCACACGCATTTATTATTCTTGTAAAGAAGACAAAATATTTCACGCGCGTTATCGAGATATCAGACTATAAACAAAAATATGGCGAAGAGATAGACTCTATCCAGTAGGAAGGAGAGTTACGGCGTGGTTGGGAGGCGATTTATTGTCAGGGAATCGAGGCAGTGGAGAAAGGCGTGCTAAAAGTGCATCGCATGGAAAAACAAAGTACGCGTCATTGTACGGGAATGTTTATGGTGGCGATGGCATGTCAATACCTCTTTATTACGATAAACATTTTATTACAGCAAACAGCGCTGGGATAATTAATTAGGGGGAGCCCTATCTGTTGCGGGTGTGCATTTCAGGTATATCATTTCCAATCTCAACTTTATGCATCCTACCGGGGCACATTTTGTCTCTATGATTCCATGCCCGTGTCACGGCACATTTTTCTCTATGATTCCACGCCCGTCTCATGGCACATTTTGTCTCTATGATTCCATGCCCGTCTCATGGCACATTTTGTCTCTATGATTCCATGCCCGTCTCACGGCACATTTTGTCTCTATGATTCCATGCCCGTCTCATGGCACATTTTGTCTCTATGATTACATGCCCCGTCTCATGGCACATTTTGTCTCTATGATTCCATGCCCGTCTCATGGCAAATTTTGTCTCTATGATTCCATGCCCCGTCTCACGGCACGTTTTGTCTCTATGATTCCATGCCCCTTCTCATGGCACATTTGTTCTCTATGATTCCATGCCCGTCTCATGGCAAATTTTGTCTCTATGATTCCATGCCCCGTCTCACGGCAAATTTTGTCTCTATGATTCCATGCCCCGTCTCACGGCACGTTTTGTCTCTATGATTCCATGCCCCGTCTCATGGCACATTTTGTCTCTATGATTCCATGCCCGTCTCATGGCACATTTTGTCTCTATGACCCCATGCTGTCTCATGGCACATTTTGTCTCTATGATTCCATGCCCGTCTCATGGCACATTTTGTCTCTATAATTCCATGCCCCGTCTCATGGCACATTTTGTCTTTATGATTCCATGCCCGTGTCACTGCACATTTTGTCTCTATGATTCCATGCCCGTCTCATGGCACATTTTGTCTCTATGATTCCATGCCTGTCTCATGGCAAATTTTGTCTCTATGATTCCATGAAATTCTCATGGCACATTTTGTCTCTATGATTCCATGCCCGTGTCACGGCACATTTTGTCTCTATGATTCCATGCCCGTCTCATGGCACATTTTTTCTCTATGATTCCATGCCCGTCTCACGGCACATTTTGTCTCTATGATTCCATGCCCATCTCACGACACATTTTGTCTCTATGATTCCATGCCCGTCTCATGGCACATTTTGTCTCTATGATTCCATGCCCGTCTCATGGCACATTTTGTCTCTATGATTCAATGCCCCGTCTCGTGGCACATTTTGTCTCTATGATTCCATGCCCCGTCTCATGGCACATTTTGTCTCTATGATTCCATGCCCCGTCTCATGGCACTTTTTGTCTCTATGATTCCATGCCCGTCTCATGGCACATTTTGTCTCTATGATTCCATGCCCGTCTCATGGCACATTTTGTCTCTATGATTCCATGCACGTGTCACGGCACATTTTTCTCTATGATTCCACGCCCGTCTCATGGCACATTTTGTCTCTATGATTCCATGCCCGTCTCATGGCACATTTTGTCTCTATGATTCCATGCCCGTCTCACGGTACATTTTGTCTCTATGATTCCATGCCCGTCTCATGGCACATTTTGTCTCTATGATTCCATGCCCCGTCTCATGGCACATTTTGTCTCTATGATTCCATGCCCGTCTCATGGCAAATTTTGTCTCTATGATTCCATGCCCCGTCTCACGGCACGTTTTGTCTCTATGATTCCATGCCCCGTCTCATGGCACATTTGTTCTCTATGATTCCATGCCCGTCTCATGGCAAATTTTGTCTCTATGATTCCATGCCCCGTCTCACGGCAAATTTTGTCTCTATGATTCCATGCCCCGTCTCACGGCACGTTTTGTCTCTATGATTCCATGCCCCGTCTCATGGCACATTTTGTCTCTATGATTCCATGCTGTCTCATGGCACATTTTGTCTCTATGATTCCATGCCCGTCTCATGGCACATTTTGTCTCTATAATTCCATGCCCCGTCTCATGGCACATTTTGTCTTTATGATTCCATGCCCGTGTCACTGCACATTTTGTCTCTATGATTCCATGCCCGTCTCATGGCATATTTTGTCTCTATGATTCCATGCCCGTCTCATGGCACATTTTGTCTCTATGATTCCATGCCCGTGTCACGGCACATTTTGTCTCTATGATTCCATGCCCGTCTCATGGCACATTTTTTCTCTATGATTCCATGCCCGTCTCACGGCACATTTTGTCTCTATGATTCCATGCCCGTCTCACGACACATTTTGTCTCTATGATTCCATGCCCGTCTCATGGCACATTTTGTCTCTATGATTAAATGCCCGTCTCATGGCACATTTTGTCTCTGATTCAATGCCCCGTCTCATGGCACATTTTGTCTCTATGATTCCGTGCCCCGTCTCATTGCACATTTTGTCTCTATGATTCCATGCTGTCTCATGGCACATTTTGTCTCTATGATTCCATGCCCGTCTCATGGCACATTTTGTCTCTATGATTCCATGCCCGTCTCATGGCATATTTTGTCTCTATGATTCCACGCCCGTCTCATGGCACATTTTCTCTCTATGATTCCATGCCCCGTCTCACGGCACGTTTTGTCTCTATGATTCCATGCCCCGTCTCATGGCACATTTTGTCTCTATGATTCCATGCCCGTCTCATGGCACATTTTGTATCTATGATTCCATGCTGTCTCATGGCACATTTTGTCTCTATGATTCCATGCCCGTCTCATGGCACATTTTGTCTCTATAATTCCATGCCCCGTCTCATGGCACATTTTGTCTTTATGATTCCATGCCCGTGTCACTGCACATTTTGTCTCTATGATTCCATGCCCGTCTCATGGCACATTTTGTCTCTATGATTCCCTGCCTGTCTCATGGCAAATTTTGTCTCTATGATTCCATGCCCGTCTCACGGCACATTTTGTCTCTATGATTCCATGCCCGTCTCATGGCACATTTTGTCTCTATGATTAAATGCCCGTCTCATGGCACATTTTGTCTCTGATTCAATGCCCCGTCTCATGGCACATTTTGTCTCTATGATTCCGTGCCCCGTCTCATGGCACATTTTGTCTCTATGATTCCATGCCCCGTCTCATGGCACATTTTGTCTCTATGATTCCATGCCCCGTCTCATGGCACATTTTGTCTCTATGATTCCATGCCCGTGTCACGGCACATTTTTTCTCTATGATTCCATGCCCGTGTCACTGCACATTTTGTCTCTATGATTCCATGCCCGTCTCATGGCATATTTTGTCTCTATGATTCCATGCCCGTCTCACGGCACATTTTGTCTCTATGATTCCATGCCCGTCTCTTGGCACATTTTGTCTCTATGATTCCATGCCCCGTCTCATGGCACATTTTGTCTCTATGATTCTATGCCCGTCTCATGGCAAATTTTGTCTCTATGATTCCATGCCCCGTCTCACGGCACGTTTTGTCTCTATGATTCCATGCCCCGTCTCATGGCACATTTTGTCTCTATGATTCTATGCCCGTCTCATGGCAAATTTTGTCTCTATGATTCCATGCCCCGTCTCATGGCACATTTTGTCTCTATGATTCCATGCCCGTCTCACGGCACATTTTGTCTCTATGATTCCATGCCCCGTCTCATGGCACATTTTGTCTCTATGATTCCATGCCTGTCTCATGGCAAATTTTGTCTCTATGATTCCATGCCCGTCTCACGGCACATTTTGTCTCTATGATTCCATGCCCGTCTCATGGCAAATTTTGTCTCTATGATTCCTTGCCCCGTCTCATGGCACATTTTGTCTCTATGATTCCATGCCCAGTCTCATGGCACATTTTGTCTCTATGATTCCATGCCCTTCTCATGGCACATTTTGTCTCTGTGAGATTGTGATGCCATTCCACTTTACCTGGTCTCATTGTTTCTTGTCACCCCAAGCACTTAGATTCTCTTACATTACTAACTCGGAGACAAGCATCACTCCGTATTATGTTCATATTGTCTCAACTTTCTTCATATTAGCCCCTATTTGACCAATTCTACTTTGGGTAACATGCAATTGACATATGTTAAACACCCTAGTTTTATTGTTTTCATTTCCAAACAATTATTTTAAATAAAACTACTGAATCTTACAATAATTTTGATGGTAAAATGTTAATGTCAACGGATTTATTGAACTTAGGATTGTTCACGGGGCCATAGAAGATAAATATGTACCTAACAATTTTTTTTTAAAATAATTTTTTAAGTGTAAAAGTGGGACCATTGATAAATGGAGGTGTGGGCACCGTGTGGGAGTGCGATCTTGAACTGAAGAAACTATGACAACTTGGTGGATTTTTGTGGTGTAGTATCAACTCTTAAGCATTCTGCCATGGTCAGAGGTCAGTCAGTGTCTTACTTCCATACACCAACCATCGACTGAGATCTGTGGGTGGGTCGTCTTGACTAGGCCGCGGTCGTGTGTGGGTTATTGTTACAGAAGGAGGGGTTGTTCGGTGCCACTCCATAACGTCATTGGTAGGTCAGGATGACCCGACACTCCCCCAGACTGAATGAGATCTGTTTTCTCGCGATGCGCCTGGCCCACTGAAACTGAAAGCGGTCCACGACATTGGCACCGTGTTTACTGCAGTTGGTATGTTGGAAATAAATACAATTGAACTATGAACGCACTGTTGGGAAGATTGGGGAGTACAGCTATGTGCTTCTACTTCTAATGGCTGATGTGCTTCAGGATCATCTTATAGACCTAATAAATGGCATCTTATTAAAATATAGAATTGCTCCGTTAACCCTCCCCGGAAACTTCACATAAATAAAATTCGAACTTTTGGGATAGAGTGTAAACATTTCAGCAACCATCCCTCCTCCCCCTCCACCCATTTTTAAAGGGGATATTTTGTTTCAATTTGTTCAACAGTTTATTCAAAAATATCTCCAAGAATTCTTTGAAACGTTCTACAACCCACTACATTTCTAAGACATACTTCTTGTTTAAGATATACTCCTTTCATACTTGACTCTTTCAGCTTCTAATAGAATCTCTATGAAGAATTTTGACAGAAACTGAAAGAAAAAAAACAAACATTGATAACCGCAATGTACATGCATTTTTAAAAAGGTGTATGTGAGAGGGAGATGTTGGATGGGGATCAGAATCAGAAAGGTGGGGGGGGGGCGTGAAGTATATCGTTTCTGTTTATTCCAATTAAAGTTACAAAGTTTTTTATTATTGTAAAAATGAGTGATGGGTGTGCCATTGATGGCAGCCCAATGTGAAGTACAATCTCCATGCCATGACTCACCACACACATAAACACTGATCCAACGCTCTTTCATCTCTCAATAGTCCAGCATGCACGGTTCTGGTTTACTGTCTGGCACATTTTTGTACTGGAATGCACACTCAAGTACCTCAACTCACATGGTGGTCTTAAGGAACTGTTAGTTGAATGATATGAGAGGCATTGTACATCTACTGTATTTAAGGTGTCATCACTTTTTTTTTATAATGTACTTTAATGAATCTCATGACAAATTAGTGCTGCCTAGGATGGAGGATATCCCCCCCCCACCATTTAGGTGAACACCCCTCCTCATCCCCCTTATTTCCCCCCTGAGTAAAAGCAGTGGGAAATTAGTTTTCCCCTGTATGTCAATTAGCCATCCAATTCTTGACCTAATGAACTGTTGCCTTGTCCTCAGAAGATAACAGTGCTGGTGTGGGGAAGAAAAGCAAGTTTGAGAAGCTTGACCAGCTGTACCAAAAAGCTCTGGAAGGGTTTGCATTTATTCTGTCCCAGGAAGGAGATATTGTGTATCTGTCTGAAAATGTGACCAAGTACTTGGGTCTCCAACAGGTAAAGTTGTTTTGGTGCGCCAGTATGGTGGGGATGAGTCACAGGATATATTTAATATTTTTTTCCCCATTTATAAAATAGATGTGCCAACAAAAGTCATAAAAATAATTTGTCACCTATGGACAGTTCAAATAAATAATCTGTCATTAAGAGCAGAGTCCATGCACTTTATGACATGCCCTGGGAGCATCAAAGTGAAATTTGGTTTTCAAGTTCTCATTATTTCAATATATTTGTTATAAAACTTCATCATCGTTGTTTAATAATAATAATTAGATAATTTTTAAAGCGCTGTATCCCAGCAGTTTATTTAAATTAAAGATATTTTTTTGAGTGATTGGTGATCTTTATTGCCCATAGAAAGAAAGAAATAATCACTTAAATTTTTTTTCATTTTCCCTTAAAAGTTTCTAGAATGTAAGATAAGTAGACAAAGAATTATTTACTATTGAAAAGCAGCAATACAATAGTAAAGAGTTTTCTTCAATGTTTCTTTGATAAAACAGATAGAATTAATGGGACAGAGTGTCTATGAGTTCACCCATGCATGTGACCATGATGAAATCAAAGAGATGCTGACCTGTAAGTCTAATGGCCAACAAAGAAACTCTGCACACTCAGAAAACAGAATCTTCTTCCTTCGCATGAAGTGTACACTCACTGCCAAGGGCAGGAATGTCAACCTTAAATCTGCCACATTTAAGGTAGGGTTTCAAATCTCAACCTTAAATCTGACCAAGTTAGGTATGGTTTCAAGTTTCATGTATTAAAACCACAATGTAGCCCATTCTTAGGGTTAATTGTATAGAAAGTTGTATTTTACTTAAACTTATTTGTCTTTTTCCTTCCTAGATTACTGATAGGATTTGTATGAATAAATAGACTTAATCATTTCTAAGTTTCTAATCACACTGCTACATTTTTCTTTTTATTTTCCACGCTGGCATTTGATTGAAAAGAATAGTAAAACGGCTCTTCTGATTCCATTTAAAGATCATTGATCTCTAAGAATCTGATTCATTAATTGATTTTAAAATTTGCTGTTTATTTTTTGTTAGGAATTCATTTACTTCTGATTCCTTTCTAACCATAATGTACTTTGAATTCAACCTTTAGCAGTGCTTATTTAACTGTATAGTTATTAAGCAAATAAGGTTGAAGAAATTATTTTAGCTCCTTTAAGGTTTATAATAGCAGTATCACTAAATGTTCCTTCAGGCGATGAAATGCTCTGGTCGTCTTGTCACCAAAGAAGTGTCAGAGGATGAAGATGTACCCAGTGAGAATTGTGTATCCTTTCCTTACCTTGTGGCAATAGCTGAGCCTATCCCTCATCCAGTCAATATAGAAGTGCCATTGGACAGCAAGACTTTCCTGTCTAAACACAGTATGGATATGCATTTTACCTTTTGTGATGAAAGGTTGGTCATTTATATTTTCTTTCTTATAATATATATAATATATATAAATTAGGGCTGGTACTGATTTTAAAAAATTTGTGTTCAATTAATCAGGAAACATTTAATCGATTAATTTCAATTAATTATATTTTTATAACGCATAGATAGATCCCGTTAAGCCGCTATTCATTATTTCGCGAAAAAGGTTAAGTCGCTGTAATTCTATGGCTCCCAAATTTTGTGGATTAACACAATAAATTCACTCTGCTAAGCAAAAAATAAGGAAGAAAAAACTCTTCGTTTACGTATGCATGTCTAAATAAATAATAATAATACGAGGGGAAAGTATGTAAGTAACAAAAGATATATATTATTAATAAATTGGAAAAAAAATATTAGAAATATTTTCTTAAATTTTAATCTAATTTTAATAGATTAAATTAACTTTTATAGATTAAAATTTTAATTAATCGATTAATCGTTAAATTCAGCAGCCAAAATATAAATGTTTCGATATACATATACCATAGGCTTTTTTTTATTCATGAAGTGTTTTTAAGAATTATATGGATTTAAAATTTTAACATGTTCAGATTTTTTAAAACAAACTTCTCTTATTGCCAAACCAAAAAAACAAATACTCCTTATTATCTGCACACATCCAACTCTACTCTCATTTATTTTAATTTATTGTTGTTTTGTGTGTGTGGGAGGGGGGTCTTAATTTTTTTTCCTGCCTTTCCCAATTTTCTACCATACTTTGTCTTTAAAATTCTGGTTATTTCTCTTAGAATTGACCTATATTTTTTATTGGCCTAATGAAACAGCTTCATTCCAACATTCTCCTAGCTATTAAAGAAATAAAAACTGCCATCAACTAACTCATTAACAGACCATATTTCAAGCTGAATTTTGTAAATTACTGTTTTATTCTTGTCTCCTGTACCCACACATCTGCCAAAGCTAACTCTAGTTGATTCGAATGGGTTTAACATTATAAAGTGTAGTATGTGCCAGGATTTGTTGTTTTTTTTAATTTAAATTTTATTCATCATACATTAAATACAAATAAATCATGTAAAAATACAATTTGGTTCACAAAATTACTGTCCACCGGCTGTAGATAATTTAGATGCATTGCCCCCATTTCATCAAATATTGCTAATCAATTCAAACTTCCTTCTCTGCTTAGCTAGTGAAGTTTTATGCTGATGACATTTCATGAGGTCTTTGAAAATCTCTTTAGCTTCATATGGAAAGTTGTTACACACACACACAGAGAAAAAAAACCTCTGCTGGGAATAGTTTGGAATAAAAAGATGAAAACTTTTCCAGCATTGATTATCTGCTTAAGAGTTTGTTTCCCTTGCCATAAGTAGCAATCTACCCAGAGCTTACATTGATCAAACACAGTAAATACAAGCCTCTGGTTACACAATTACCATGGTTACTAATTGCACTTTTGGCTCACTCTTCTTTTTTTAGCTTCATATAATTATTGTCATTTTTCTTTTTATTTGTTTCTTAATTAAAAGAATAATAAACTGGCATATTTTATTTTTTCTAGAAAATTTCAAAATGAATTTTATAACTATTCATTTATGGCAAAGAAACGATGTTCATTATTCTTTTTAGATATTTATCACATTACATTGTATGTAATTGTAAAAAAAAATAGCTATCTCTGAGCCATTTAAATGTTGTTTTCAAATACTTTATTACTAAATGTTTCTAAATGTATTGAAAAAGTGGGGAAAGCATAAAAAATTTCTGACTATTATTGATGAGGTAATTACATGAAAATGAAAGGGAAAATCAAAAGTATATAAGTTATATTAATTTTTAAAATAAAAAAATCTAAATGGAATTGTGGAAGAATTAACATTTCTATAAAGTTTATTCTGGTCACACTGAAACGAAAGGTATTCATTGCATACTAGATGACATAACAGGATCCAATTTAAATTTTTTGTAGACTGATCGTATTTTAACTCAACCTGCCTATTCTAAGATTCTTAGATTACATTTGTGTCTCAGAAATAGCAGATATTAACAAATCAGGCTTCATAAATTTTTTGAAGACTAATGGCTTTTTGTCCCTAATGTGCGAGTAATTGTTTTATTCTTCTTTGATCTTTTGGGTTTAAAAAAATAAAATTTCTAGAATTTTCCTTCCATTAGGTGGATCTATTTTCAGTTCATATGTCATTTTAGCTTTCATTCACATCAATTTATACCACATTAACTCAATACATTAGCCTCCAGCTTTGATCCAAAGGTATTCTGATAAGTGGAAATTCTATTGATACAAATTATGCTGAAAAATCACAGGACATACAAGCATAAGCCATGGGGTTTCAAGCCAGTTACCTTATTATAGTTTTATTGTTATTATCTTTTATAGATAATGCAAATATACAACACCTCAGATAAACCTAAATGTTCTTTTAAATAAAGAAAATAAATTCTCATTAACAATTATAAATAGCATTATTTTCCTTGCATTAAATTCTATCTATGATTTCTGGTGGAATTTTTTTCTTGCTTTCTAAGATAACTTATAACTGGCTCATGAAAAGCAATGTACATAAAACAAATATTCTATAGTTTTTTTTAGTTTACTTTTTTATTCACATTTTTAAATAATAATTTTTGAGTTAAAAAAGTAATTAGTTTGTTAGACTAATTAGAGGGTGATTATAAAGGGCCCAGTGATTTTATGCTTATGATTGTCCAACTTTATTTTATAATATCTGTTGTTCCATGAACTTAGAATACAAGATTTGGCTGGCTTTAACTGTGAAGAGATGATAGGACAGTCCCTTTATGATTTTCACCATGCACTTGACTCTGATGTCATTGACAAAGCTTTTAAAGACCGTAAGTAGTCATCAGAAGTAGCACAATATCCAGTAATTGCAGGGTTTTCTTTTTTCACCAAAAAATTTTTTTTAATAAATTTTGAAGAAAAGGTTTTCCAGTAATTATACTTTGACATGATTTTTTAAAGCCATTTAAAAATTGATAGTTTTTTTTTCATCAGAATGTCAGATAGAAATAATTGAAATGTGTTTATTTTCAAAATTAATTAAACATTTCTTTTAATGATTAACGTAGCTTATGTATAAAAGTACTGTCATTTATGTGGTTGTTACGAAAAGAAAGTATATTTAATTCTTAAATGTTTGTCATTATCTTGATGTAAAGGGCTGTGAGCCCAGTTCCTTACTGGGATACAGCACTATATAAATTATCAATTTATTATTATTATTAAATGTCCTCTTATTTATCAAAATTGTTACAAAATAAGAAACTAAATAGAGTCTGATTAGTTTTTTTTAAAATAAATTCTAAATTCCAGAATAATATTTCAAAAATTAAGTTTTTAAAAATAAAATACAGTGGGACCCGCTTAAGTCGACAGCGTTGGGGTATGAAAAATGGCGTCATGGTAACCGATCATCGCGTTAAACGAAAACCAATATGGCGGCAAAATATTAACATGCGCTTAAAATTTCTTTATATACATGATGTGCGTTAATTAGTGATGGGACGATTAATCGGAATCGTATCGGAATATCGGGACCCTAATACTTCTTCACTCTTTCCTAAGGTTAAGACCATACGTTTTTAAGGACCGTTTAAATATAACCCAGGGTTCCCACTCAGTCGGGAATTCTTAAAATAATTTTCCCGGTCTTGAAAGTCAGGAAAAGTTATGACTAGTCGGGAATTTTTATATATATCTATTTTATTTTTTTTTGCCGAAGTAAATGACTTTGATTACATCTCTGTGGTTATGTTTCGATTCCATTTAATAAAAAAAAAGGTAACTAGTTTATAATTGTCTGCGCATGCGTTAAAACTAAGGTCTAATTTTTCGCCTCGCCTCATCTCATGGCGCGTGTGGCGTGGCATGTCACCGCCGCTCGCGTTTGCAATGCCCGTCAAATCGGCGAATTTAAAAAAAAATAAACATATCAATATGGTAATTTTAAGTTTAATGCTTTTGACGTGCAGGATATCTGTCACTATGAGACCGCACTCGAATTTCCTCCGTCAATCAAATGATACGTGTAACTTGTAATATAAATAGTAACAAATGCGGCCTTGACCGTTGATCACATCAAAGGTGCACTGTGTGTTAGACCTAAGCGAATTTTTAAAAAATCATTCCTTATCAGAATTCGACCTACAACAGTGATGACGTGTATATTATATATATGCTGGAATATTAAGAAAATGATTTGATTTCACCGTCACGCGCGTGTTAGTCACTGTCACGTTTCTTACTGGTAACAAAGCAACAACAAACTTTTAAAAGAATAATAATTTTTTTATTTAATTATATAAAAACCACCGCCGATTCTCGATACAAACCTTTATTTTGTTTTCTAAAGATATTCGTTTATCTTAAAAAATAAAATGATTAATGCATCAGAAAATGAATTAAGTTTAATAATAATATAACATGCACTGCGAAATAATGACGGATTAAAGACCGCTAACGCGATTTTGGAGTACCTCTGGTGAATACATACTCAAACTAATTCACGCACGGAATCAAATTGAAAGTAAAAACATCCGGTAATTTTTATTGAAATCTCATAGAATCACACAATAGCCGGAAGTATCGAAGAAAGCGAGATGTCAACACTGTTTTGAACTAAAAATGCCAAAGTGCATTGCTAGGCGAACAGACGGGGATCGAGCTAACCGACGTTAAGTTGCAAATTTGGCACTCTTTTGTGCTTGAAATATTAGGGCTCGGCGACTTTAAAAAATCGAATTAACCGATGAAAAAATGCAAAGACAAAGAGAATTTGGCGGTTCCAATAAAAAACGTCGACTTAATAGAGCTGAAGAGTTAACCGGGCTTGAGTTAAGTGAGTCCCACTGTAGACATTGAGAGAAGGTTTTATCATTTTTAAACAAACAAGATGTCATTCTGAAAAAATAACTTGTGAAATTAATTTATTATTCTTGCTTGTATGAAATAGTGGTCACTGACAGACGGATATTGATTTTTTAGCATCTTATATATCAGATATCGATAGATATATAGAAATGCATGAACCTTTAATTTGTTTTTATAGATTCCATTTGAAATACATGCTGTCATTTTAAGTGATGTTGGGGATCAATAGGCTCTCATTGGGAGTAATTTACCATAAAAATCTAAACCCTTTTCTTTATATTTCTTTTAGTTTTCGCTAAAGGACAGACTATGACAGGAGCTTACCGCTTTTTGGCCAAACAAGGTGGATACATGTGGGTCATCACCCAGGCAACAGTTATCAACAATAGCCGTACTCAGAAGCCCCAATGGGTTGTGTGTGTACATTATGTACTGAGGTAAGACACTGAATGGCTTAGCAAATTTGCACCAAAACCTTTTCATGGGTTTACATGTCAAATGACAGGCTTAAAAGTGGTTTTATTTTTAGAGCAGCACATTAAGGATGCCTATTATTCACATCTAGAGATTTAGAAGATGCTCTTTTTCTTTAAACTTATGCAATAAAAATCCTGAGCAATTCATGAATTAAGAATACACAAAAAAAAATATTTTTATAACTTAATAAATGTTCTTGTTTAAATACACCATTAGAAAATACACATAAACACTTAGATTTATTAAAAAATGAGTTTTAAATAAAAATTGCATTAACACAACTCAAAGTTTCAATTTTTAAAAATTTCACCAGCATGTAAACATAAACTTAATACTGATATAATTTCCAGCCAAGTAGAAGACAGTGGAATTATCCTGTCACATGTACAACAAGCTTCAACTGTCAAAACTCTATCTGATTTGCTGCCACCTAAAGTTGAGCTCAGCACTGAAAATATTTTCGCACCCAAGACAAAAGATATGGATACTGGTTATTTCATACCTCCAGAGCTGAAGAGCACCATCACTTGTAAATATCTTTTTTGTAAACGTTTTGGCCAAATATTTATTATATTGATAGGCTATAGGTTATAAATCAAGCTTATGAGTAGATGAAAGAAGCGGATTAACAAACATTAATTGCCCTAAAAATATTTTCATAATTTACTTCAATCAACCCTCATTTTAGGTGAATTTCTACCAACTATAATTCTTTATTCATAAATCAAATATTTACTTTGTTAGAGCCTTAAAAACCTGTTTACGATCTAATTGGTTTGGTTTCACCTCACCTGATAACGACGCGTGTGCTGTATCATTTTTGCTGTCTTTATCAACTTTTTAATGAATAAAAAGTTGTTTTTTTTTAAATTGTGCTAGAGTGAAGCCACCAAAGTTCAAAGTGGCTAATGATGAAGCATTCATTTAGCCATGTACAGGAATTTAGTTTTGCATTAATCTGCTATGGAGCAGCAAAACTTTTAAATTTAAGTTTTCCTTGACTTGATTGTGTTTATACTAATCTCTAAGTATTATTACAAATTTGAAAACAAATTTTATTATATTTTTAGTTTGCTTGAAGGACACGTGCCATTATGGCAACTGGATGATGATGATAAGGTTTATTTAAACTATTGTACAACAACAACAAAAGACAGCTCCATTTTTTAAAATAGAACTACTATGAAATTTACAGGAATTTAACTTCACCCCTTAAAAAAGCATCTTTATGCTGCTTTACAGGCGCATCAATTAAGTTGTGTCTGAGTTATAGTTGTATCAGGCCAGAGTGGCTTGAGAATCAATTTGTCAACTGATTTTTCTGGCTTCTATTTTTTTGAATGAAACATAACTGTAAACATTGAAGGGTATCTTTGCCATGGAACTTCATTATTATTGTTATCATACTACAAAGTCTGTATGTTAGTTAGTCCAGTAGGCTCAGGTGCAAGTATACTACAAAGACAAGATACGAAAAGGGAGAATAGCTCTATGTCCATATGTTAACTGAACCCAATGCAAAAAAAACCTTCAAATTGTGCATGTTGCCCCAAAAAATACAACACATAATATTTGTTTAAGTCATTGTCGCAGTAGTGGACTCACCATGTTATTTTTTGGCAACAAAATCATAAGTATTATAAATGAAATTATTATATCCAAAATAATCAAATCATTTATTGTAAGCTCTTAAGATAAGATAAGAAGACAAGTTTTATTGACCATAGACCAAAGAGAAACTGTATTTAACATAATATACATAAAAACAACATAGCATTTTATTAATTGCCTCACAATTAAATGGGTGTTTTTGGCAGGGTAACTTCTAGAATCTAAATTTTCTAATTAAAAAAAAATAATTTAATTGTGATATTTTCATGTCGTTTTTCATTTATTTGTAGTTACCAGAAGTGCTAAACTAAACTTTTTGTTCATGTGAATGTAGGCCTATATTATTTAAGATCCTAAAGTGGTATTCATTAATCTCGATATTTGATGTCACCACCATGTGATCAAAAGAAGAAATACCTTTGACTGCTGGCTTGACTCTTTTTTCCCTGTCAACATATCAATTTAACTGGATCAGAATATTTCTGGAAAAAAAAATAATTTTAAAACCAGGGTCGACAATGTTTTGATGATGGAGTTAAGTTAAGCCTTGTGTCTTTTAATCCCTTTATTGGTTTTTTGTTTTATTGATGAAAATGCTCCCTCACCTCTTTATAGAGAAAAAGCCACTCCCCCAATCCCTCCAACCAACACTGTTTGCCTACACGAATGAGTAAGGTAAATAGCTTGATGTATTTGTGATAGATCTAGATTATGAATGGATGAGATTAAGGGAGCATATGATATGGTGTTTGCTTAAGCCTTATATTACAAATGTTTACACTGAATTTCAGTCTTAAACGATGAACCTGAAGACTTGTCTTACCTGGCACCAAATGCTGGAGATGAAAGTGTTCCCCTCGGTTTTTCATATGGACATGACAACAGTAAGTACAACACACAAAGATTCTTAACAATGGTATATTAGTATAATATTTTAATAGCCACAGCTGTTTTCAAAATATTTAAAAATTGTGAGTTGTTGATAGTGAATAATGTTCCTCATGTGGTTAGTTTTTGTGAGATTCAATGATATGGCAATGTTTTCTGACATTCTATCTATTGATTTTCATTTCATATGAAAAACAAACATTAACCGATTGAAATTTTATTATTAGAACAACCTAAAAAAAAAGACAAAGTATTTCCCTTCTTCTCCTATTTTAAAATGGCCCACCATTAATAATACTCTGATCATTATGCTCTTATGGATATTGAGTTTTTGTACATATTCCATTAAGATGGTACATTGTAGGACTTTTCCTCAGTAATTGTAGGATTGGGAACAGTAGGTAATTGCTCAATTGTTGCCACCTCAACTGATCACTTTAGAAGTTTGTTCCAGTCACTAATTTTCATTGGAAGGAACAAGCAGCTCCTGTGTTGATTTCTTGTTTTTATTAGCCTGAATTGCCTGTCATGGCCTCTTGTCTAGTGTGAAAATCTGCTTAAGAAGACATGCTTTTTTCTCTTTGCAGTTTTACCATCTCCTAGCCCAGTTTTGAAAAAAGAGCCAGGAACTTCAAGTCCAGACATGTGTTACCGCAGCAAGGATTCTTCCCCTTCCTCTGCCATGTCCTCCAACTCATCATCAAGAGTGAGTATAAGATTCTTGTGGGGCTGTCGAGCTGATTCCTTTGTCAAGGTTATCAAAATTTTCCCTACCTCCCTATGGCCCATGTTTTTATATTAATAATACTAAGAGAGGAAAAAGATTCATAAAAATTAATACTGATGATGTTTTCTTGAAGATTCCATCCATTGCCTATTAGAAAAATTGTTATTGTTTTGAAGCCTCCCTAATAATGCTTAAAATGGTTGACCCTGAAATATAAAAGAAGGTAGAAGCCACCCTATTTGAGAATATTTGTTTTACAGTTTTGCACAATAAATATCATTCTAATGTTAATTAGGACCTATTTAGGCTTCAAAACCTCTGCAAGCAAGACAAGTTTATTTCAGTTTAAGCAAAACATTATTATGATAATCAATAGAATGAATTATGATAATCAGGATATCTCATTAGCATTATTGTTGTGATTTTTGGTTCATCTATAAAGATCATATTAGTTCACTAAATTCCCTGCATAAATGCTTTGTAGGAAAAGTTTTCTAAATTAATTATTTTTTGTGAACTCTTGCATTTGTCATATTTTTAAAAAATTGAAGTTAGGAGGTTGTAATAAAAAAAAACGTAAAAAACCAAGTTTTTCACTATAAATTCTTTATGTACGAGACGTAACTAAAAGAATGTTATTATAATAGGCAGCGCCAGACCATCCAGAAATACAAAATTGCAGTTGTGTCGTAAAACATGTTTAACTCTTTTTCTCCGGAATTATTTTCCTCATTCTGACGGAATTATCTATTCTGGAAATTTGTCGCGGGCTACCATGCTAACTTAAAATGTTAATAACTTTTTTATTATTTAGCAGATAATGATATATTTTGTATTGAATTAAAGGGAAAAGAATGAAGTTTTCAGGCATCACAGACTCATAACTTTATTTTAATAAAATAATATGATTTTGTTTTAGTGAAAATAAAAAAATAATAAAAAAAACACCACATTTGTTTTACAAAACCTCTTTCAAAGTCACAAAAATTTAGATTTGTGTCCAAAATGAAATAAAATGGTGTTTTATCTGAACTATATTCATATTTACACCAAACAGAAAGTAATTTCACATTTAAAAAAAAACAAATAAAAAGTTAGAGCTCAATATCCATGGTCACCCATACAGGAAAATAATTGGAAACTTGAAATGTTTACACTGGAACTGGAAGCTATACTGTGTGTTGCAACTAGAAATTATTTAAATTCTATTTAAAATTGAACTTAATTTTAGTGAAAAAGTTTAGCAGCTTTCAAATTAGACTCTACATTGTCTAAATTATTATTTGTAGTAGAAATATTATCAGTTCATCCAGGCATTTGAGAGGGGGGGGGAGGGGCTTGTTGTTTACCAACAGATGACCTGTCAACTTCATTGTCAATTTCACTACAACTACTACTACTAGTACTAAGCGTATGATCCATCGGAAATTTAAAATTACTATGTAAATCATAATTAAAAAGAATACCTTTTTCTTGTTCATCATCGTAGTATTTAAAATAATATTCGATCGATTACCAGATGCATTGGTTGAATATCCACGTTTGTAAACAAACGTAAGAACGAAAATAAAAACAAGCCTTTCAAACGCTTCTTTTGTGGCGAAAATACATTCAAACAAAGAATTTCCGACTTTTTTATTCAAGGGAAATCATTCTAGATTACATTAAAACTAATTTTCGTTTAATAGTTAAGGAAAGAAACGAAACAATTCAGTTTTAATAAATCAACGCTGGCATCGTTGCTACGTCTGAAACGTCCTTTTAAAATCAACGATGGTAGCGTTGTTCCGGAGAAAAAGAGTTAATATAATGCGCACCGATCAGGAATATGTTTATAAAAAGAGTTGTCAATAAAATACGCACCTTATTGCGCGACAGAAAGGTTTTTCAATATAATAGGAACCGCGACGCACTATCTCAAAAAATAGCATGATACATAGGAATAAATAAAATAATCTAAAAAATCAATAATTTAATTACGGTTCATGCGATCGATCTGAAATTTTGATACATTGTTTTTATTATCGATACAAAACTGCCTGCAAAATTTCAGCTCGCTAGCTTACAAGCAAGTGGGTTAAAAATGGATCAAAAGTTTTGGCGACAAGGGCGGGCGGCCGCAGACACCACGAGTTAATATAAAGGATTTAAAAAGGGCTCTGACTTTGACACAAGGAGTCTAAAAATGACCTTCCTAAGAAAGTCAACAATGTTTTTCTTTTAAAATAGGGAAAATCAGATGAAAAGACAAGTCCCTTTGCTAAAAAATAATTATAATTTTGTTGATCTAAGACAGGGGTCTCCAAACTGCGGGCCAGATGCGGCCCGCGAGGCCCTCTCATCCGGCCCCTGGAGACCTTTTAATCTTCAAAAAAATATACTATTTTTACCTGTAGTTTACCACAAAACTTAGTAGTTGGCCCCCAAACTGCTGTTTGACAGTTAATGTGGCCCTTCGGCAGAAAAGTTTGGAGACCCCTGATCTAAGATTTAGTATGTATGTATGTATAGTTTGTCTCAACATGTTCAAAAATGATAAAAAGTTGTTTAAAAAGAAAATATAATAGTTTTTTTTAGAACTTCATTGCTTTACATGCTTTTGTCAAATGAATTAAGTGTGACTTAATAATTTTAATTTCCCTCCAAAAGATTGCTAGCCCCAGCGACTACCTGAGCTTTGCTGTACCAGGTGATGTTGAGGCCATGGACCAATTCTTCCAGTCTATCAAAGCTGGAGAGCAGGAGACAGATGTGGAGGATATAGACTTTGACATGAGAGCACCTTATATACCAATGGATGGGGATGAGGACCTGGGACTCATGGCACCCTCCTCAAGTGTTCTCTTTAATCTTTCCACAGAAATTAACCCAGGGTAAGTTTTTATCAACATAACTGCTTAGAAAGAATGGTTTAAAATTAAATAGAAACAATCTTTTCAAAGATTTGGAACATTGTAAGACTTAGTCCAACACTAGAATCATGTGTTAAGATACATATCTAACTCGTAATTTAACATTAGTTTAAAAGTTTGAAACATTGAGCTTTCGTGCCATTGTCAAAACTTTGATTTAAATTATTTATTTCAATCTTTTACTGAATTTTAATAAAAAATTATAATTTTTAGTTTGTTATAGAAATAATATTGCAGGATCGTATTTTCAATATTCTTGTTTATTGAACCACAGACTCTTTGGTAGAACCGAGTCTGTGTTTGGACCCAAACATACTTTGTTTGAGGAGCCGCCACAGCCGCCAAAGCAGAGTGTAAGAGACATGCTGAGTGGGAGCACTGCTGTGGCCAGCATTGAGCAGCCACCTGACACAATGTACCTTCAGCTCAAGAGACCACTGGACATGAACAGCCTTGAGAATGGCCCTCCTAGAAACAAGGTCATACGACTGGAGGCCACTGGTGGTATGACCAGTCATGCCGATGTCCAATCCGGTCCCAGCTCAGTTTCTCTACAGTCTGGTGAGCTCGCTTTTTTTATTTTAAAATTCTATGGCAGGATATTTCTATGCGCTGAAGCTTGCTGAATACACCAAATATTCAAGTTGTTCCTGATCAGTTGCAGAATCAATCAGTTATCATATTTACTTTTTTCAAATTAAAAAAATCTATACTTTGAAATAAATGGAGTGTAATGTAAAATATTCACATTTGTCAGCTTAAAGATAGTGAAGACAATTTACAAATAAAATATTGTATTTTTTAAAATAAAAGATTAATTTCTGTTGCTGGTTGTTTAATCAAATGTTTAAAAGTTTTAAGATTTGACAAAAAGCTGTATGAATTCTATCCTTTTTAGACCTATTAAGCCATTGATAAAGTAGTACAAATGAATGTGATCTTTTATTTCTTATTCCTCCAGGTACAGATAGTGGAGGGACATGCAAGGACAGTGTGCTGCTAAATCTGCTACTTAGTGGGGAAGATAGAGTTTATGGGTACAAAGTCAACACCATGATAGCCAACTCAAAGCAGAATCATTTCGTGAGTATTGAAGATTTAAACCATTTTTTACAATGAGAAGGAAGAGGACTAAAATAACATTAATATCATTGCTCAGCAAATCACTCTTTGTGTTGCTTTATCTGGCTTTTAGGTTAGAGTTCAAGAAGAAATTCTAAAATACATTAAAAAATATTAAATAACTGACGTCTCATTTATTAAGAATTCAACCTAATATAACACTGAGAGTGGTTTAAGTTAAGCAATTATATCTTAAACCTAATTGGTCAAATTTTTACTGATAGCTAATAGATTAAATAGACATCTTTTGAAATCTTAATTTTTAAAAAAAATGTGTAACCATTTTCAATCTGAAATTTACTAAAGCTGTTCTTTTATATTTTTAAAACTAAAACTTTAATTTTAAAAAGCTGTCTTGAAACTTTACTGATTTACAGCAAAGATATTGTGATTTAAATCCAAACATATTTTTTTTTAAAATTATTTATTTGGTCTTCCAATTTATTACCTATCATTTTGTAGACTTATGTATTACCTGCCTTTTTACTTTTATGAAACTGATAATGTCTGTTAGTTGATGTTGCCTAACCTGACCCGTCAAGACTGTGAAGTTAATGCACCCACCCCTGCCAATCATCTTCTACAAGGGAGAGAACTGCTTCATGCTCTTGAGGGAATCAACTCTAAAATGGGGCCAAGAATTATCCGCCCCCACCTCTGAAGTCAACTTCAAAAGAGAAGCTTCCAGATTTTTTTTTACTTACTTGCCCCCATCAATAACACTATTAAGAAGACATTATTGTGTCCACTCTTATCACATCATAAGGAAGATGCTATACAATTTCTTTGGGGTCAGCTTAGCCCTGTCCTTTGCCACATGGTGCCAACTTTATGACAGAAGTATTCCCTTGAAATTTTATCACTTATAGAAGCTTGTCGGTTGGTCTAAGATTGAAATTAAAAATGGACTATGAAGTGATAAGAATTTCTTTAAAATAAACAATAGAAATAGTGATCTGAGATCTTCAAACTTTGTCTTCAGTTAAGCTTATGCAATGTGGTGGAAATAACTTAATTGTGGCCTGTCACAAAGAAAACTTAAGTTTTTGCACAGCTTCCATATGGATCTAGATTTTTAAGTACAAGAGGAGAAATTAATTTTTTTAAAAACCTTTATCATATTTGTACTTATCAGGCTTGAACCTCTTAGCCGATCTGGTAAGACTCAAATTACTGATAGCATATTGACTTTATTATATTAAATGTCAAATTTCTTGTATATTGTTAGTTGAAGGAAAATAGAAAATTCATTTCTAAAAATATGAATTAGATGTTTAACAACTGATGGATTTAGAAAATTATTTTGATCTGATGCTAAAGTCATAAAAGCACACACACACACACTAGTAGTATATATATTCTTATTTCATTGTTGAAGTTAAACATTGTATGTAAAGTCTGATCTTTTTACACACATAGAGTACAGATTCTCTATCAACAATTAAATTTATCAACCTGAATGTTATACCAGGGCAAGCTAAGGCTTCTTTAGATTTATCACACATACATTTTTATTTGGTTCCCTTTTTATTCTTTTGGTTTTGCTGGATTTGTTTGATTCTACCAAGAAAGTTAAGGTATTGTTTTAAATATAATTGTATCTTTCCAATGTTGAAGGTATGCTCCTTGTTAAGCTTTTACTCATGACATTTACTCCATTTGTATGTTTTATAGATGTTTTAGCTTCATGGAACTTTTCATTGGTTTCATTTCAAAATGCACATCATTTATTGTTCTAATGTAACTTCTAATAGAATTGTGTTGTAATATAACAAAAAACTCCACTTTGTTCATTGTGGACAACAAAAAAAAACTTTGCATAAGTGTTAAACCCCTTTATATTGCATGTTAGCTGTTAATTTAACTTATACCTTTTTTTAAAATATATATATATTTATAACATAAAAAATGTAAACAAAAAAAAATTTAAATGTTTTTTGTTGTTGTTTTGTTTTTAAAAAAAAATTTAAAAAAAATTAAAAAATAAAAAGAGGAAAAAAAATAAATAAAGCCCAAATTATTAAACAGTCTTCTCTTCAACCGTTATCCCATTAAATATATTTTCATTAAGATTTTGTTTTTTAAATTTTAATCTGTTTCACTGACATTAAATTAGATTTTGATTAGTTATGTCATAATATTACATACAAAAATATTTGTCTGATATTAAAACATTTAAACATTTTTTGACAATAACAAAATCAGTTTGATTGATTATTTTCTTACATGATTTGTCGAACCATAGATGCTGAACTCAGCCTTTCTAATGGATGATTTAGATGAAAACTTTAAAGAGCTTTTCCAAGCGAGACTGAAAGACATGTATAGTTACAACTGTGGCTATGTTATTAGATCTTCATTCAATTAATATTTGCCTTAATAGCTTTTCTTTATGAGGAATGGGATTGGATTTGTATCATATGCAAAAATAAATAAGCCATTTCAGTTTCATGTAAATATTTTAGTGTAAAATTAGTTATTGAGTTACTGCCACTAAATTGTTATTGTACCAAATAAGTTAACAACTGCTCAATGGCTTATAAATAAACATTCAAAGCCACAGCTAGCCTTTAAAAAACTCAGTTCTATGTGAATAGCCTTGATTTCATCAACTCAGATCAAACTTGATTGTTGTAAAAAAGAATGCAATTTTTGTTGGATTTTCTGAAGTTTTTTGTTTTGTTTTTTTGTTGCATGTGGATATTCTGTAGGTGTAGTTGAAATCTACTTTGACTTCAGTAGGCGGATATGCTTTCCTTGTGGTCATAGAAGTTAAGTTCCAACATTGTGCAATCTTGAAGATTTAAGCTGGTCTTCAAACTCTTTACTATTTATTAATAAGTAGTTGAAACCAAATTAAAAATTATTAATACATTTTTCAGTTTACCTTACTTAAAAATTATCTGAAGCAGAATTAACTGTATATTACTTGACTTAAAAGTGTTAATTTATGTGGCTATTAAAGAAAATCTTTCCAAAAAATGTTGTTCCATCTTTGGCCATATCGTCCTCCCTTTTCTAATTCTGAAAGTGATTACAGTTTTGTAGGTGTTAGTTGATATCTTCAAACAATCCATGGGCACTATCAGTGATGCCTTATCTTCTAGAAGTCATATTAGCCTTGCTTTTGTAAGTTTTATCATAAATCTTTCATTAAGAAATTTATAAAACTAGTATTTGGAGTACATGCACATGAAATAAATCATATTGGAGTTTGTTGTCATTAAGGAGTCTTGAGTGCTGGAAAAATTAGGTGTTACGGCTGTAAGACTTTTTGATATTTTTTTTTCAGGTTTAGAATTTTATAATTACAAAAGAGCAGTTTAAATGTAAAATTTCAATTGTCATAACCAATAGAGTTTAAACATCTGGACTGTTCATAAAATGTGTCAATTTGTCCAACTTTTCGCTATTTCGCTTTTTGCTCAAAGACACTGTTAACAATGCCCTAAAATGTTGTTTTTTGGAAAACTCATTGAATTTAACATCCATTTTTTACAAAATATATTAAAATAAATACTGGAAGTTAACATTTGTCTGAATATTTGCTAAACTTTGGAAAGTCCTATTAAAAATAACTATGGCAATTTCATTTTCAAATCATTGGAAGTATAAATATGAGATTTGTTTTCCTTTACATTTTAGAAAACAATTGTATAATTAACTTTGTTTCATATCATTAGATTTTCTGAGGACCCACAGCAATTGCAGCCTCATTGTTAATTGTTTTGAACTGTATTTGAAACAGAGTTTGATATGTTAGTATTAGAAGCATGCTCAGTTCTTCCTATCTAACCTTTTAATTTTTTTTTAAATAAACCTTTTGTTGTGTAATATATAAAAATTAAAACATTTCGAACAAACTGTGATTAAAATTTATATTGTAGAATAATTTTATGACTTTTCTTAGTGAATCACCTTAATTTTTTTTTCAAATACCAAGTTTCCTTATATTTTAATTTTTTTTATAATGGAGGCATTGTTATAAAGAGACATAAAGATTAGATCAACTTTAACGTCCTCTAGAATATTTAAGTTATTAATTTTAACAAGTTTCATTTTTTACAAACTTTTAGACCACTTCATTTAACTGAGAGCAACACAAAAAAGGTGTGCATTGATTTGCTTCAATATACTATTTATTGTGACATAAAATCTCGTCTTGCAGTCATTATTCCCTCTGAAAATTTTTTTTTAAAAAGAATTTTATTTTATTTTATTTTTCATATATATTCAAGTTGTTGCCAATAGTTTTTAGGGGAAGAGGGGTTATTCCAACAAAAAAATATTCATAAAATAATTTATTTGGTTTTAGGTAGAGAGAAATATTAAAGCACTTGTGATTTCTAAGGTGGAGATAAATTTTGATCGTCATAAAATCTATAGTTTGATCTATACTGCCAACTCCATATATATTTTTTTTTAAATTTAGAACAGTTCTGGCTTATTACTAAATATGAAAATATAAGTTATCATTTTCAAGAGGCTGCATTAACTAAGTATATATTAGTACACATATTTTTTAAAGATAAAATGTCTATAAACTGAATAATAAAATACTATAACATAATATACCATCAAGTATTTAATACAATTTTCTTGTCATGGGATTACAACCATGAAATGGTTTGCATGGTTTTGTTACAATTAATTTACTTATAATATGATTATATATTAAGTCATAGTGTTTATTATTTTCATTGATAAAGGTTCACCTTGAACTCTACTGTGATTTGTTTCTTCATATTTTTAAAACAATAACGTCATGTGAAAATTGTGGTATAGTCAGTAAAAATCATGTAGGCTCATTTATTGTATTTGTCGTGCTGCTTTGTATAAAATCTACATGTGTATTTAACTAAAAATTTAAATATTTACAAATTGTTATTTTCTTTAAATTCTGTTATGACTATACTTTGTGTTTAACAACTTGTAAACTTTAACCCAACCTATTTTTCTTTTAAATCATAAATATAGATACTTATATAACTTCCTTTTTTACTTGGGAGGGTGGGAGCAGTCAGGTAAGCAACCAAGAAACAAAAACTGGTTTGTTTTAAATTAACTGGGAAATAAAAATTATTTCATTTTAAATTGCTACATAGCCCTGTTGCTAAAAGACCTATAGGCTCTTAAATTATATATTATTGTTCACAGGCCTGATTCCTTGGCGGCTTCAAACTTTGTTTTTCAATGGCCTAAACTTGATGAATCATATTATTTTTGGAAGTTTTGAAGAAGCATTAAACCATCTATGAAACTGTAAATATGTAAACTGTTCTTGATTTGGCTTTGTAAAATAGTCCTTGTCATCTTTAAATCACCTCTAATGCTTTATTTATATTTATAATGGAATTGCATGATTTTTTTTAAAATGTATATGAGACTGTTTTGTTCAATCCATTTTTTGTATCATGTACAATTCAATTCTTTTCAAAAAGACTTGGTGGTAGATTTATTAATCATGAAAACAGTTTTTGTGTTAAGAGTGGACAACCAGCCATATCCAATGTTTGTATCATTTTCGTATGAGGACATGCACACTGCCAAATCAAATGTACATATTGTTCTGTTATTCACTTGAGTGATTGTCATGTGCCTTCAACGTTGTTCAAGTAGAAGTTTAGTTCTTCAGCAAAAATATATTAAATCTTTATTAAAAAAAAAGTATAAAAAGATGGACAAGTTTTTATTCTCTTATACTTTTAATGTGTTCCATCAAAAAAAATTATTTTGCAAAATATTATTTTTTTAAGTATTAGATATAAAATGGAATTAATCACTTTCCAGTAAAATTGTAAAACTGTGCAAGAATTATGTTGCAGTGTTGACTGAAAAGAATATTTTGTGTCATTCAGCCCTACTGCATTTTTCAGAGCTGCCGATGTTGCCAGATATTTCTACTACTACTGGCACTATTGAAGGACCCTATGAACAATTATTGAAGACTGATATGATTTTTTTAAAAATAAGACAAGCTATATTTCAATTCAAACAATTTTACTTGATTTTTTATCGCAGAAATGTACATACAAAAAAAACAAAAACAATTGTATGTGTAGTTCAGACAAATAAAAGAAAAAGCCATGCTTGTTTAATCTATTGTGAAAAAGAGCATGCCTCTGGAATTATTCTAAAGGTCTATAATCACATTTCCTCTACTCATTGTGAATAAATATTAATTTTCTGGCTTTAAAAGCATGTCACCCAAAAAAAATCGATGTTATGTTAATTATTATACTTGCTTTTAACAGAATATTTGATATTTTTCATCAAGTAATTAATCTAAATGTTTCAATATACTATTTGGTTCAAAGAAAATAATATAATTTGCAAAGTATTAAGGAGCTTTTTCTGAAACTGAAACATTAGAAAAGGTAATCAAAAATTTTTTTAATGTATAAATGAATAAAGTCTTTCAAAAAAAAATTTACATAGAAATTTTACAACTGAGAAGAGTAGAAACAAGATTTCAGTTATATAGTAAATTTTAAAACATTGAAGATGTACATCATAGAAGATGTACAACTGAGAACTGTAGAAAATAACAATTCAGCCTTAAGGTAAATTTTAAAACATTGAAAAAGACCCATGCAGAATAGTACTAGAAAAAATATTTTTTACAAATGGAGGCAGACATTTTTAAATGTTACATTTTTTTTTAAACATCTTGAGATGATAGTGATAGAAAAAAAAGTAAATAAAATCATTGGATTGATAATTAGACTAGCTGCCTATCATTTAAGAAATTGTTGTAGTATTTCCAGCTTAAAAAAGAAAATACAGAATTAAAAACTGTTCTCTAGGTCTAAACAAAAAAAGTAGATTCACAGGTGAGATTCCTCATTCAACTCATTCAAAATGATTTTAAATGAATTTAATTATAAAGGGAAATTCATGATGGCATATGGAATGGCTTAAATATAAATATGCAAAACAGGTGATAAGGCCACAGTTAATTTCTTTTACAAAGTCATTTCCATTTATACAATATCTAGCAATTAAAAAAATTAAATTTAACATTGCATATATAGCAAAAAAAGGATCTTTTCAGTTGCTCCTGTTGTGTTGATTTGTCTTGCATTAGCTGGTAATTGTAGCAGGAATCAGAGCACAGAAAACATCTTGCCCTGATTTGTTTTGTAGCTCCCACTTGACAATGACATTTACCTGGCAGAAAAAAAATAAAAAATAATAATAATAAATATCACTAATATAACTAATTCTTGCTTCACATTGGGCTCATTATTTAGACTAATTAGACAATAACAGCCATGTTTGTGTATGTATGTGTATGTATATATAGAGAGAGAGCGAGAGAAGAAATTTTTTAAAAAGACTAGACCCGTTTATTACTTACAGATGGGTAGGCCTTGAGAATCGACAAAGTTGGTGTATAATCCTGAACAGCAGCTGCTTTGATAGGACATGTAAGTCCAGAAGAGACACACGCATTGGGATTGTCCAGTGGAAACTTAACAAACGGTAGTTCACCAATTTTGCCATAAACTTTCGAGGTCAACTCATCTTCATCCGAGTCTTTAAAATAACAGAAATTTGATAAATCATCAATATTTTTTGTATTTCATTCCTGTGCCTTGAAGGTTAAGAAAACTCAATTTTTATTCTTATTCTTAATTTTCCATGATATAATATAAACAAAATAACAAATCAAGCAATTTCAAATTTCCATGAAACATACTTACTAGAAGAAAATGAAAAATCAATGCTAACGGTGGTCCCTTTTTGAAGAATTGCTTTACCTCCATTACATGTCCCATTGAAATTAACACTTTTAAGAGCACCAGCTGTAGAGCCTAATTAAAAAATAAATATTGAAAAAAAAAGTTAGAATATATATTTGACCACATAAGGTCATTGTGATGACAAGATTAAACAGCAGCTTAAATCAAGTTCAGATTAACTAAAATAAAATAGTTTTATGTTAAACCTTTGGCAAGGATATAAGTTTAGAATGACATGTCCTAAGACTTGGATTAAAGTGGGAAAAGCAAAAATCTCAACCTCACCAACTCAACTCACTGATTCCAGTATTGAAACAATGTTAAGATGGGTGGGGGAATGGAGGATGGCAGTGAGTGCAGTAAATGATCATGACATTCTGAATGTCTTGCCATGCTTTGAGCAATTCATTATTGACTATTCATTACTTTTGCTCATATATATATATATATATACTAGGGGTTGTAGAGCGCCTACGACGCCCACTTTTTTTCAAAAGCCCAAGTAACTTATAAATACGAAATATTAAACTTCCTGAAATGTGCACAAAGTATTTCATAATTGTTTGGATAATTTACATCATATAATATTTTACAGCGAGAAACACCAAACACTGTTAATCTCAAAACCAAAGTGATTATGATTTTACATCTATATATTTTTTTTTCAATTAAAAAACAGATATGCTGACTACTATGGACTGTTGTACTATGTCACTCAGCGTTACGGAGTCAGTGACAGGCTTTTATATTACATGTATTTAATAAATATATATATATCGGCATCCTTCCGTCTCGAGAGACGATGGTGCATCACCGTTGGGTTGGGTTGCATTTCCTCGTGTGGCTGAGCAGTCCTAGTCCTATCCTGAGTGACAGTCTTTTTCCACACGAGTTCTGTGCTTCCCAATGTTTTGTCCTTTCTCCTAGCTCTTCTGTCTGTAGCCTCCTCCATCCTTCGTTCCTCGGCTGCTATGACGCCCTCTTTGACAACTGTGCGCCACGTAGATCTGTCTTCTGCTTTGCATTCCCAGTCACTTTTGTTTATTCTGGCTGCTTTCATGTCTCTGGCAGACATCTTTAAATCGGAGACATGGGCGACCTGTCTTCCTCTTTCCCGATGCCAGTTCTCCATATAGGAGGTCCTTGGGGATACGACCTTGGTTCATTCATTTTACATGTCCTAGCCATCTTAGGCGTATTTCACTAAGGTTTGAGAACATGCTTTGGATATTGGCACATATCAGGACCTCACTATTTGACACTTTGTCCTGCCATTTAATTCCAAGGATGCAACAAAGGCACCTCAAGTGGAAGCTATTAAGCTTGCGCTCATGAGATGAATAAGTGGTCCATGTCTCGCTTCCATATAGCAGCGTACTGATGACGCAGGCTCGATCGACACACAGTTTGGTTTTCTCCATTAGCTTGATGTTTTGCCAAACCCGTTTATTTAGTTTAGCCATTGTGGCAGCTGCTTTGCCAATTCTACTGTTCATTTTGTCCTCAATGGACAGTGAGTTGGAAATCTTGGAACCCAAGTAGGTGAAGCTGTCCACAACCTCCAAGTTTTTCATTGTCAATATTGATGGTAGGAGGAGATCATGTGTCTTGCGCCATGATGTTTGTCTTTTTCAAGCTGATTTGCAGACCAAATTCTTTACAGGCATTGGAGAAGCTTGACACGAGTTGTTGCAAACCAGTTTCTGTGTGTGCTATCAGTGCCACATCATCCGCAAAAAGTAGCTCGCGAATTAGGACATCGGTCATTTTGGTTTTGGCTCGGAGGCGGGCAGTGTTGAAAAGTCCTCCATCAGCTGTGGTGTGTAACCAGATTCCATCACTGCTATCCTTGAATGCATATATCGAAGTAGTAAAGAGAAGAATATTGCGAACAGTGTTGGTGCGAGTACACAACCTTGTTTAACTCCGCTGCGGACTGGAAAGGCTTCCGAGTTAGCTCCATCAAACTGCACTGAACCCTGCATATTTTCATGGAAATGTCTGATGATGGCGAGTAGGTGTGGGCGACAGCCGATTTTTATCAGGATTTGGAATAGCCTGTTGTGACTGACGAAATCAAAAGCTTTCGTAAGATCCTCAAAGCAATGTATAGTGTATCTGCTGCTCTCTGCATTTTTCCTGGAGCTGCCGTATGGAGAACACCATGTCTGTTGCACTATGTCACTCAGTGTTATGGAGACATCCATCCAGTGACTTGGGCTATTATATATAATTATATTCTATAAATATTATAAAGGCGTATTAATATGAATCATAACAAAGGGAGATCATTCTATCCCACACAAATTTTAATGTGGATGATGTGGCACTGATAGCACACACAGAAACTGGTTTGCAACAACTCGTGTCAAGCTTCTCCAACGCCTGTAAAGGGTAACTAATTCAATACTTAATCACTATCTGAATTTTTTCCATCAAGCTGGCACCAGCCATTATAAATTATAATTAATCATTACAATTACAAAACAAATTATTAGGCACTTCTTCGCGCATCATTCTGCGCATATGGAAAATTTATGCAAAAACTGTCATGGCAACATATACTCAACTCATACAGCTATATCTGGGTTTTTGCGTTTTATGTCACATTCATTCTATTAAAAGCGCAGTTCGTCATCGGTGACTTGTGCAACAGAATTTCCTGAGCACAGCACAGTGGTATCTATTGTACAGTGTTTTCGATTTATTATCGGCAGTGATTTAATTCTTTTGAAAGGTGTGTTAGAATAATATTATTTTAAAAAATAACCTTAAAGGATATATTCTAGAGGTAAAAGACATATTTAGATTATTTATTTTACAATCGATATAAATTTATTTTATAAAAAAATTAATTTGACTGAAGAAAGTTACAAAATTCTAAAATGTGTCAATATATATTGAGTCATCCCCCCTAAAAAAAAATGGGGGGGAGTTGTCGGAAATGGCTTATCATTCTTATTTTATCCATTTTGCATTGTAATGCATATATTTAATTACACATTTAAATGAAAAGATTTAGATTTAGTTATAAATGTTTTAGTTAAATATAATAATACATAATAAACTGAATGATAACACAGTAAAAATAATAATGCAAATTTAATAAAATTAAAAATTATTCAGTTTCAATAATAATTAGCCTATAATGTACTAAGACTATAACTATAACCCTCTTTACTAATACTACCATATAGAATGGGACTGCAATAAAGCTTTTAAATAAAATACAAAATACACAAACAAATTGTGCAATGAAAACAATAAATTTGAGCTTTAATTTTAGACTGACACGATAGTAAACGTTTCGGCTAATGCCTTCATCAGTACAACATAAAATACATTCTTACAATACTTACATAAGTAATAATAACATTCTTAAAACATATTGTATTTTAAAATATTTATGTTAAATAAAAAGAAAGGAAAAACAAAAACAAACATGGACACAGGATATAGGAAAAAGGGGGAAGTATCCAAAGTTACAGTAAAAACCACAACGGGAACAAGATTCTGCCGTTAAGTAAAATTATGAATTTGGTTAATTCCATACGGAGCCAACGTACCAAATCTTTTTATGAGTCTATTTTCCATGTTGACAACCTAATTGATTGGCCACACCCACCCTCTCCTTTCCTATATAAGCTCTTACTTTTCTCTCCTTACTATTTCTCTACTGGACTAATTGGATTTCACAGCAGCTAAGTTTTTTTTATTCTTTCATTATATTCGTTTTATTTGTGTACTATTTGTTCGTTGAGAAATGCTCTTTGCCGAAACGTTCGCTGTTTTGTTACGTCCTGTCAGGCTAACTCATACCCTGTTTATATGTTATACATTTACAAATTTTGGTCACAATTTTTGGAATAAATTATATAGGTTATATAAAGGGCAAAATAAAATTGACAAAAAGATTCATAACACTCAATTAACACCACTTCTTTGGAAGATAGAAAGACAAAACAAGTGTTTTTGAAAAGGTCTTATCAAGCCCTTTAAAATGGTATATTATTTAAGCCTATTGGACTACATTTAAATTTTCTGTCAAAGTACCTACTAGTTCTACATTAGTACAAGCACTTTTTTATCCCTGAATAAAAAGAATTATCAGTGAATAAGTGTAGAAGTATCAATAATATTAATATTCTGTAGACAAGTAAGTTATAAGTAAGGAGCATGCTGTAATTAGCAACAGTCGTAGAATTCAATTAGTATAGTAAATTTAGAAGGACAGAAATTTCAAAAGAATTCAATTTTATTTTATTCTTCCTCTTTCTTCATTTAGGCAGTCACTAGACTAGACTCTACTACTAACTACTACTAGAACTAGAAGTCTCTAGACTCTAGACAAGTTAAGTACTTACCGCAGTCATGAAAATCAAGAGCACATAATTGTTGGTGCATTTTAATAGGGTTGTAACAAGTGACAACTGTAAGTAGTGTAAGCAGGGCAAGACAATTGATGAATTTAATAACAGACATTTTACTTGATGTAGTGTATGTAATGTAATGTAACGATGTGAACAATGGATGTTTGTTAGCCGAAATTCCGTCTTGATAACCCTTACTTTGTGTCACGTGACTTTTTTTAATCATGTGATTTGTTGTGTTGCTTAGTGTAAATGAGCGTATTTGGTGTAGTTATGTCGTTTCGCTTATGTACATTTCAGTTTGAGAAATGTATGGATACAAATTAAAATAAACATTTGGCCCAACACCAGTGTATTTGTCTGCATATAGACTCAGTTAATTAATTTTTATCTTAAAGATATATTTTAAATATGTTTAAACCTTATGAATGAAATATAAAATATAATTTTTAAAACAAAAGACACGAACTTTTAAAAAGGTAGTTAGCTTTAAATTTGCAACTGCTTACGACTGTTTTTGCTACCATACTATAACCAAGATTGTATTTGTATATAGTATATGTACATGCATTCATGCATAGTTTTTTTAGTAGTATCGTTATTATCGACTAGCCCTATATATTAATATTAGGCATAAACAGGGCTACCATAAATAGATAAGATAAGATATAGTCTCAATAGCCACTGCCATATTTAATTGTTATTGTAAAATAGAAAAGTACAGTATAGCGAATACGATTACAATTACAACTTGTAAAATTAAGGCAGTTAATGACTGAATTGTATTTATCTTTTAACAGACAATTAAAAATAATCATTCACACTTCATTCTCAATAATTCAATATTAATAAAAAAATTAAAATATGATCAGTTGAATCGCATTGTAAGTACCCAAATGAGATAGTATATTATTACGACTAGTCCTAACATTAGCCAGTAAACTACTGATAGACTTGTATGATGATCTTGTGGTTACTAATAAGTAGTATTACAATTACCAGTACACTCATTGTGGTTTTAGAAAAAATTATTTTTTTTAAATTCGCCGGCATCAGGGTTTGAACCACATGTCATTTTTAACAACAATCAATCATCCATCCGCCTATCACTTCACCTAGAGGAGCTAATGTCATGTCAAATTAAAATTATTTATTATAACAATTTGTCATTAAAGTTAAAGGGACACCAATCAAGTTTTTTACCTTTAAAATTCATTACTACTTAGTAATCATGAAATTTGATTATGAGAACTAATGTTTAGTATTACTTAATATTAGACTATTAGGCCTCGGTATTAGCCTAATTAAAATACAGCAATTTTTAGTCGTAACTGTAAGAGTGTAAGACTGTAACTGTGTAACTTTATTCTGAAAAGCGGAGTCGTTGATTAAATATATTTAAATAAATTTAGATTTTAGAATTAATACACACACTCCTGTCGGTATATAAATATAAACCCAGATCTATTGATATCGTATGTTAGGCGTGTATATACATGAATGAATATTTATAGTCGTATAAAGTAAAGGGCTGTCCATAAATGACGTCACACATCGTCACTAAAACTTAGACCCCCATCCAATATGATTTTAATAAATAAGTGAAGTTGTCGTAACATTAATACTCCTATCTTGTGTTACGACAAGTCGTAGCAGTAGCCTCAGTAGCCAATTTTTTCCTGTTAGTTATACTTATTCTGAAAAGCGGAGGCGTTGATAAAATATATTTAAATAAATTTAGATTTTAGAATTAATACACTCACTCCTTCCTGTAAATATGTCTTTTTTTTTGTATAGTAGTAACAACACGAAATAATTTATTGTTACGACTAGTCCTAACTATAACAATAGTATTATGCAATATGCTTACTGTTACGACTTGAGTGTCTAAAGTTGTATTTAATAATTTATTCACACAGTTTTGGCTTTTCGGCGCATGTTATTTAATAGTGTTATTTAGCCTGTGTACACCGCTGCTAAAATAATGAACCAATATCACTAATTTAGGCTAAAATGTGTAATTCCTATACTATTCTAATACTAAACATTAGTACTGAAATAATCAATTTTAATTTATAAGCTGAATTTTTAAGGTAGTACTAGTGCCATCCAAAAAAAAATTGTTAGTATTGGTAAGACGGATTTAAATGAACCCATTTGAATAGTAATATAAATAATATAATATGATCTTTACAAATCAAACTGAAATAACTTAAACTACATTATTGACTATGACTAGACTTAGACAAGGCAGAGTTCAGTTTATTATTTCTCTACTACAATTTGCTTATGGGTTGTATTGTAATTTTTTAAAAGGGAGCTACATGTAGTTAAATTCTCACTTGAAAGTAATTATAAGCTATTAAAATAACAAGTTAAATTTTTCTGTTATTTTTTAAAATTCAAATTTTCAAAATAATTTGTTAAAAATCAATTCTCAATAGAAAGTTTTAAAATAATTTCAAATAAATGTCATTCTTGTTCCATATTTTATAATATTGTGCCTGCAGCCTACAATTGAAGATTTTATTTTGTGTACCACATAAATGACGTCACTCGATTTTGGCCGATTTTGTACCCCCTCCCCCCTCGTCACTCGTCGTCACAAAAAATTAGACCCTCCCTCCTAAAAATAAGTCACAAATCTTTGACAAAAAATAGTTTATTCTCTATTTGAAAATAAGTATGTTTCAAATCACTTTTATTGTCATTTATGTATATTTATTATTTATTTAGTGAAGGTCTTCATTGTAATATCGTAGCCCGCCTGAAGCTTTTTTTATAAACGTTTAACAGGCCTTCCGAAAACAAACTGTCTTAACATCCTTAGATTATATTTTATTTTAATGCATACAAATTAAACATTGACTATTAATCATCACGGTTAACATCTTTGTTTAGAAAAAAATATTTTAAAATAACATTTTTAAAATGTATTTTTAAAAAATCCCTCAATTGACTGATGGGCATCCCGTAAGAAAGAGGTCGGTGAACAGAGGTAAATAACCTCATCTGGGATCAAAAAGGAATTCTTGGGGGTAATGCAGACTCATTTGGGACATATGTTCGTTCGTTCGTCCGTCGATACGACGAGGACCACTCTAGTCATCCGAGGGTTGTCTGTGCGTGCGCAGATGGCTGATTAGGCCGATCCTTGCACGAAAGGTTCGGGAACAGAAGGGACGAGTGCGACATCTCCTGGAGGGTTGACAGCATGGTCCTTTCGGGCTTGCCTCTTCTTTTATGCGGCGGTGATCCGGTTTGCCTCGCATGACTTGGCACCTTCGTGGATGGAAGAGCGCCAGGTGGATCGGTCCTTTGCAGCTCGTTCCCACGTGTCTGGATTGATGGCAAACGCTTTCATTGAGGCTTTTAGTGTGTCTTTGAAGCGTTTCTTTTGCCCACCGTGGGACCGCTTGCCATACTAGAGCTCACCATAGAAGATTCTCTTTGGCAGTCTCTCGTCTGGCATTCGGACAACATGCCCTGCCCAGCGAAGCTGGGTCTGCATCAGGAGGGTGAAGATGCTGGGGAGACCTGTGCCCACTGTGTCTGGAATTTTGTTCTGCCACTTTATGCCGAGAATCTTTCTGAGGCTTGTCATATAATATCCACTACAATCCACTAGATATATTAAAATACGTCATGTGTACGATGTGTACGTGTACACTTGGAACATATGCCCATTATTGAACCGGTTCCTTCCAGAAAATGCATTTTTTTTAAAATTGACAACTATGTAGATTTCTTACCTATGTACTATACGAAGACACCTAAATCTACCCTACTTTCATTTATATTGACACAAGTTACAATAATCTTAAGCCACATGACTTTTCTGTATCACAAGTCCTTTCTGTGATATTTAAAACTAGGTTGTGCTGCGGCGCCAGCTTTTTTTTAGGCCGCTTACGGCGCCCACCTTTTTCAAAAGCCAAACTAACTTGTCCTTGTATGATAAATACGTAATATTAAACTTCCTGAAATGTAAACAAAGTATTTTATAATAGAGGATGTAGGGCGCCCACTTTTTTTGTTGTCAAAAGCCCAAGTAACTTATCCTTGTTTGATAAATACGAAATATTAAACTTCCTGAAATGTACACAAAGTATTTTATTATTAACAATCCTCAAATCCTCTTTTTACAACATACCCTTTTCCAAAATTAAAATATGAGCTATAACAATGACGCAATATAATATCTTTTTACGGCGAGAAATTTTAGAAAACAGGACACTAAATTACTGCACCAAAAAATAACTCTTTTGAAGCGTCCGCATGAAATTGTTCAATTAATAATAGTGTGGAGTGTGTTTAATGTTAATCTGGAAACCAAAATATTTATGATTTTTAAGTCTATATGTTTAATTTTTTAAAAAAGCAGAGTGATGTCCCTTAGCATTAGGCCAAAGTGAGTCAGTCATACATTATTGAGGGTAAATATATATATATATGATTAATGACTTAAAAACTGAGCTAAGAAGAAAAGTTGTTTTGTGCTCCTCTCGAATTGCAATGTCAAGAATTTGATGCATTCAATAAAGTTAATGAATACTTGACTAATTTTAAATGGGCTCATTTATCATTATATCTAGAAGACTAGAATGGCCAGGGGCGTTTGAAAAAAAACCAATCGAACAATTATATCAAACTTAAAACGTTTTTAATTCTATTAAATAGATTCCCTCCCCTTTTATGTACACATAATCCTATTCAGATCATTTTTAGACACTTGTCATACTCATAAGTAGCATTTTGGGGAAGGGGAGGGGGCTAACGACGCTCCCCCAAATCCCCGAATCATGTGAGCAGGACCTAGAGTCTTGGGGTTGGGGGTTTGGGGGGGTAACATACACATAAACTTGTATATTTTGGGGTAACGGGAAAAAAAGTTTGACGACTCATGCCGAGAGAGAACCAAACGGAGCTGCGGTTACATCACAAATGCTTTGATGTCAACATCAAACGTTGCAGTGTAACAATTTTATACGTTATCTTGTGGATTCTCAAATTTAAGGATTATAATTAGATTTAATTTTCGTGTCTTGATAGCTTACGCTAACCAGAGTCTGATGGCCTACCAACCGGCACATTGAGAAGCACTGATTTTTTAAAAAATAAATTTTTAAAAAATCATTAAATAAATTGTAAGCGACCAAATATTTCAGTGGAAGTTTTATTTAAAGTTACCCTTTTGATGTGACGTCACATTTCTTCAACCCCCATCCCTCCCCCTCATCACGCATCATCACAAAAGTGTGACCCCCGCTAGGTGCGTGACGTCATTTATGGACGGCCCCATAGACAAAGACAAAAATTAAAAATTTGGCATGAAGTATGCCCCAAAAAAACTATCTCTTAAGATGCATTTTAAATAAAATATGACAAAATTTCAGATAAAAATTAAATATGCAGAAAATAATATATGCACCTGAAATTCACATATAATAATAGAATTTCTGTGAAATTTCATTTTTTTAATTTTTAAGTTACCAGCTGTTAATTTCCTTTTTTTTTATCTCTTTAAACAACCATTAAATTTCAATGTAAATATAATTCTTTCGAGTCTAGGAATGAAAAATAATACAGCATTTAGGTAAAAGAAAAAAAATCATTTATGATCAGTAAATAGTATCTTCTCTCTTCTCTTTAGTATTACAATGTACTTATGAATTTATAATTATTATAATTTTTTTTTAATATTATTTTTTTGGTGGATGGGGATTAATGAGTTGATGGTCATTGCTCAAGAATGCTAAACATGAGCAGCTGGTACTATTTTATTGGTTAGCCGGTCCTCAAAGATGAGTGATCTTAACAACCTTAGTATATATAAATTAAAAAATATATTTTATATAATTACATATATAATTAATTAATGCTTCCCTTAGTGGGAATGACAGATCTTCCTACAGAAAACGGCACTGGATATTGTCAAACACCTTTAGAAGATATGAATACTGAGGAAAGTGCTGGAATCTTTACCATTAGCCCAGAACTTATTCAAATTAAGGCAATCAGTGAGGATGAGGTTTGTTGATGTCATGTACTTGTATTTCAGAAATTTTGTACAATATATTTTTACAGTAACAAGACTAGCATTGTGAAAAAAATCTATAGTGATATATTATTTTTTCTTATAATTCAGGTGAGAAGAAGAATTGATGCATTTATAAAAAGCAAGAGATGTGAAGCAGATGAAAGGAATATTCGAGAATTTATTTCTCCTGTCTTAGCAGGTGTTGTATTGGTTGAAAACTATCTGCTTTAAGTGTCTTTCGCTGTTATTTCTTACTTTGGAAAAACTTTGATGGAAATTAGAAGCTTAAAATCCTGGCTAATCCATTAATAAATTTATACTCCATAAAATATTTTCCTTTTTCACATTAAATTCACATCTTATTAGAACTGCTATAAATTATCTAATTTACACATTTTGTACCTGTAGAATCTGAAACGAGCTGTGCCAGAACAGAGGCTGTTTACATACACAGAGAAGGAGAAAAAAGTCATATAAGTTTAAAAAGGGTGGAAAACAATGATGGCCCCCAAACCCGTCTTTCTGCAAATGAAGATACTACTTTTGCAAAAGGTGTTCGAGTTCCTTTAGATGTTCATAGAGCTGAAGCAGTGGAAGAGCGATTGGCCAACATGGAAGCACACTTGAATATTAAAAGTGGTGATAACCATTTTTGTATTTTTATCATATTATTTTTATTGTCAGGAGAAGCTGAGAATCTTAAGAAAGCACTTAACATATGTAGTGTGGAAAATGTATTTAAAGAACTTAAAAATCAAATGGATATGCCTTTTTTACACGCTTTTATTTAAGTCACACTGTTTGTATCCGTCAAATCTTGTAATGTAACATTAAACCACTTCTGATGGTCCTAGAGATCTCAAAATTTTACCATAGATAGATCTTGGATGACAATGCATTGTATCAAAATTTCAGATCGATCGGATGTACCATAATTAAATTAATGCATTTTTTTAGTTTATCTCTATATTTCTATTTCTCACACAACGCCTCTCGCCATAGTAATTTTCAAGGCGAGGGCGGGGATGCAAGAACCAATGAAAAAATGGGGTCATGTCCTCTCCAGCCAATCGGCGTTAGGTGAACATGTGAACACTGTGTGCGTTCATGACCTGTGTCTGCACGGGGCTTTACTATGGGTCTGTCATGCAGACACCGACAATGTTTACATCACGTGCTGTACAACATCCTTTTTACACACTTTTATTTAAGTCACACTGGTTGTATGTTGTATCCGTCAAATCTTGTAACATAAAATTACGCCACTTCTGGTGGTCCTAGAGATCTCAAAATTTTACGACAGATAGATCGTGGATGACAATGCATTGTATAAAAAATTCAGATCGATCGAATGTACCGTAATTAAATGAATGCATTTTTAGTTTATGTCTATATGAACGCTTTTATGTGCAGTCGATAGGTTCATGGATTGAAAATTTTTGTTTTCTTCTTTTTAGTGCACTTTGTATATGTAAATAAAAGCGTGTCGTTTAAAAAAAAATTTTTTTAAATATTTTATTAAAAATTGTATGATCTTGGACCCAATTATGATTGACTGACTACATGGCAGCCTTTACTGAAAACCCATAATTGTACTGTTGTTAACAATTTTAAAGGTCCATGGAATTACATAACATATCATATTTCTTCATCCGATTTAGATTTTTGTGTGTGTGGTAAGATAGCTAAATTCATTTTATGTAGCAGAGTTGATATTTCTTATTTACATTTTATAAAACTAAAACATGTGTGATATTCTTTTGTGTATATGTTTGGGGTAAGTAGAGCTGACATCAGTAAAAGTGGCACATTGTATTCCTTTTTAAAAAAATTATTTTGTGCTGTGAAATTCCATTAATTTTGTCTAGCTAATTTTTTAGAAGGACAAAAAATAGAGCATTGAATTAAGCACCATCAGGATAAGTTGCTCACTTCAAATCATCAATCTCATTACCTCATGCATTTTGAAAAGACATGTAGTTCTTGCGTTAGGCTTCTTTGATGTTGAAACACAATTAAAATAGTTACAGCCATGAAACTTTCAAATGTCAACTGTTTTCCAAGCTATAGAGTTAATAAGGCAAATGCTACCACTATTTTAACCTTATATTGCAATCACTTTTATTTTTAATGTGCAAAATTAACTCTTCTTTTTGGGTTTTTCAAACTAATCAAGGAATATCTATTTGCTTGCATTCAAAAAGGAATCAATGATCATATTTGTTGAATTTGTACTATTTGTTTATTTTGTATGTGTAATTTTGAACTTAATTTGCTCTGTAAATGCTTTTTAGCCATATCCAGAATCCTAGATACATGTTTTTACATTTTTTGAAAATAGTGCACTCAATTCTCATTCATGAGCTTTAGAAATGTCATGCTAAAATATAGATGTGGTTAAGCCCTGAACATGTCAGTTTGAATGTTAGACAACCTTTATTTAAAGAGTTAAAATCAAATGCTAAGATTAAAAAGAAAAGGAAACATTTCTTAAGTTATTTTGTCCCATTGTCATGTACTAATCAGAGACCAGTGAAATTTATGCTAGAATAAAATTATTGGAGCAAAGGATAAGCTTTTTAGAAGGTGTATCACCAGAATATTTTAAAAATGGGGTAAGTTATTTGCTGAAGTTTATTATTTGAAACACTCAACTAAAAATTAATTGAAACTAGAAACAGAGCTTTTATGGTCTTTTAACATTTATTATGTATCATCAGTATTCGCCCCATGAAAAGTTTTAATTTTTTAGCAATTGAAAAAGCAATTTTATGCTTAACACTTTATAACTAAATTATGCCAATTTCTGTCAAACAACTCTAACAATAACACTACACCCTAAAGCATTTATGTAACAAAGAATCAAGAAAAAACTTTAGAATCATTTAGCTTGTAAAATGGTTGCATACATTCAAAATGATTAATAAATTTTAATTAGTCCTCCTATTTGGTCTAATTTACAACTGTTACACCCAGTGGCGTCACGCGGGTGGGGGGGGGGCGCCCCGGGTGACACCCATCAGGGGGTGCACCTGAGCCTAAAATTTTACGACTTACGATTTTATGTCAGAAAACAAAAGATGACAAATTTTTTAATCTAGAAAGAAATTAAGAAATACAATGAAATACGTTAAACGCGAAAATTCTTATTAAAAAAAATATCAGTTAACTTCCAATAATAAAACAGTCCCAACACACGAACAACATTAAAACAAATTAGGAAGAAAAGAAATAGTCGCAGCAGAGAGATCTTTAAAAAAGGCTGGAATGAAAGAGGCAGTGTCTTCTGTTTTAAAAGATATAAAGCCATTTGGGCTTGGACACACCAACAGCATGAACGAATCCCACCTCACGACTCCCTCCACCACAGTGGGGTGGGGGGAGTACGATTTTTACAAGAAAAAAATTCAAAAGATGGGTTTTCTTTGTTGTTTTTCTTGAAGAAAATTATGATTTTAATGTCTTTGATTTAATTTGTTATATATATATTTTTTTTTAAAGGCGTGAAAGCATAGATATGCATGTTTATATACAGGTAGTCCTCCGGTCCCATCCCGACTTACGCTGTTTTGTGCTTACGAACGCGCCCCCGTAAAGAATAGTATTACGCGCTATTCCGTATTTTTAAAAAAAAATTCATGAGGTAACGAATTCTTTTCTCTATTTGAAATAACAAAAATTATTGAAAAATATGTATGATTATTATTACAACTTTCGTTTGCGAATTTTTCAAATGGCGAAGTTTTCAATCAAGTCAATAAAGCTGAGTAAGCTTACAAGTTCCTTTTCAATGCTCATTAGAGAGAGCATATTCAGCCTTTTTCGTCCCATGCAAATTCTAACTCATTATATATTCTTTTCAAATTTGAAAAGGATCGCTCTCAGCTGCAGTTTGATGTCATCATTGAAAGATAGATGCGAAGTGCAATGTGGACATTTGTAAAGGACTGTGAAATATAGCTCATTCAAAAGCAGCAAAATGTTTAGCTGTGTGCAATTTTTTTGAGTTTCGCTTTGTGCTAATTCCTTTTCCTTACCCTGGGGCTGGACAATAACTTTTTTAAGAGTTCTGAAAATTGGACTCATTCTGAAGGTAAGCAGTCTTCGAAATCACTCATGAACCTACATGTGGAAGAAAATCAGAAGCCCTGAGCCTAGTGCTCTTTATGGGTCTTCCCGGAAGACCCCCTTAGCCATCTGGCCACCAAAGGGACGTAACAGTTGAGGAAACAAAAGCGGTCGCTTCTGAAGCGGCCACCTGGGCATCCAGGACATACAGTCGAAGATGCCTCCCACTAAGTGGCCCTCACAAGGAGGTGGTGGAATTTCCTACTACGACCCGCTATCACTTTGGCGCCATCCCGGCAAAGCACACGGGTCTCCATGGTTAGGACCGCCACAGACCGGGGGATCATTAAAGACCTACCTAGGGTGCAACCCCCACTGGAAGGTTTCCTCAGAGCTGGCGTCCAATGCGTTCTTCACGGTACTTTTTGCTAATCCGTACTGGCGCTCCTGTCCCTAAACCGGCACCGCTCGATGGCGTTGCTAGTAAATTGAGGGGGACGAAACGGTTGCTTCGGATTTACCCGACCCCTTCTTCGAAATCACTTGAATGTTCTTCCATTAACTTGGCTGCTGCCCATCGGGTGGCGAAAGTGCTGAGCTCAGTTAGGTTTGTAATAAAGCCAAATTTCTCATGGATGTACTTATATGCACCTAACCAATGTTGTAGGGCTTAAGAAAGTTTGCCAATGATTACCAGAAATACCTCAATCTTGAATTTTTTTCTCCAGGAGAATACTGTTTTGTTGATGTCCCTTTATCAAACTGACGCTTTCTTTTTTGTTTGAAAGTATTGAAGATTGTTTACACTGTTTTTACCACGGACTTTTCCTTTTCTTTGTCTTCATAGGAATAAAATTAAGAATGCTATTTTTTTAACAAACTCAATGAGAGAGAGACTTACTTTCTAAATTTGTTTCCCAAATTTCAAGTAAAATAGCGACTTCCAGTTGTTCAATTTCCTTTAGAAATCCTTCTTCTTCAAGTCGGCAGTCACGTGGCTGATTTTCATTCGTTGCTAATTCTTCCAGTGCTGCGATATTCTCATGGTATGAGCTATTAACAGACCTTACAGCATAATGTCAGGCTGACCATCTTGTGTCAGACAAGGCTTTTGTTAGCATGTATCAATATCATATGTTTTTGAAGTACCTGTCAACAATGAGTAGATGCAACAAGTCGGGTATAAAGATTTTGCAGAAGACCCAAAAATCTGACCGCAGTAGGACAACCTGCTGCTCTTTTCCCAACCAAATTAAAGGAATGAGCTGTGCACGGCACATAATGAGCTACAATGCACTTCTCACGAAAAATATCCTGGTTTCCGTTATACTTCCTACTCATTTGCAGCATTGCCGTATGACTGTCCAAGGCATTTTCAGGGATTCGTACAAACATAATGGCCTGCATCTTTATTATACACTATAATTCATAAAAAGTTTTTGGGCCCTTAAATTATTGGGGGCTTTAGCCCGTTCAGCATCCCCCCCCCTTTTAATCCGCCATAGGGGGAGTCCACGCCACGCATCTGTAACGATGTGGTATGAGGAGGGGGGTGTTTAAGAAATGTGACGTCACATCAAAAACGCGAAACTTTAAATAAAAGTTCCACTTAAATATTTGATCGTTTACCATTTATTTAATTACGTTTTCAATGACTTCACGCATGTTACGATATTACAGTGCAGACTTACCCTAAATACATATTTAAATGACAAAAAAAATTTTGAAACATGCTAATTTTTATTGAGAAAATACGGCTTGGGGGAGGGGTGTCAAAGCTTTGTGACATCATATCGTAAAAAAGGGGTGGGGTCTAAGTTTTTGTGACAAAGTATGACTCTGGGGGAAGGTGGGGTAAAAATCGGCAACCTCGCTTGACGTCTTTTATGGACGGCCCCTTCAGTCGTGAAGGGGTGACACCATGAGCTACCGCCCCCGGTGACACCAACCCTAGTGACGCCTCTGGTTACACCAAACAATAGCAATTTTATTATGGTATGACCAACTTGATAGCCGGTAGGATGTAATTAGATTTTTCATTTGTTGTTTTAGTTGTAATTTAGATTAATATAATACAGTATAGGGAAATCTTCATATGCTTTTAAGATTGTTACTTCTATTTCAAAAGTTTTCTAAGTATGAAAGCTTTGACCCGGCAGAAATATTTCACTGTATAACTTTTATGGCATGGCTATAAAATTGACAAATGAAGAATATTATTTTTCTTAAAGAATTTTAATTAATAACTCAATTTTGTGCTATATTCAAATATTAAACTTTAAATCTTTTTTTTTCCACCTGCATTTTAATGTGAAGTGAAAGTATTTTCTATTCACTGAAGAATTATTTCCCTTATCAGAGAAACAAATGAATTGTCTTATGTCCTGTCCTAACCCTTTGAAATCACTCAAAATCTCACATTAGCTCTTCACAAGGCAGCCCCGTTTTAAAATAATTTAGATACAAACCCGAGAGGTTTTTATTTTAGAAAAAAATATGTATTTTAAAATAAAAGACCCCTGAGAGTCATGATTGCATATTTTCCAGATTCCTAAAACCAATCAGCCATCAAAGTTGAGTGCATCAAATTGTGATCGTCAGTTTGGAGAAAATCAAAAAGATGTATGCTTTTTTAAACATATAAGTTTCACTTTTTAAATTTAAATTTAAAAAAAAATAGCTAGTAATTTGCGATATGTTCCAATAGCAACAAAATACTTTATAAAATTATTCTAGTTTGTTTATGACTAAACAGGCATATAAAATCATTCATGCCTGTTTTGAGACACCAGGTTAGACCACCCTGAACTGTTTTATCCATGTTTTATGATTATGTATTCCAATAAAATTTGAAACTCACAGCCAATTTAAAATTAAAAGTACATTTTTACCAATTTACTCTCTTCTTAAGTCAAGCAACATTTAATTTTTTTCAAAGCATGACAGCTTGTCAGACATAGATAGTAGGATTCTTCAACTAAAACAGGCCCTAAGACAGAAAGCCCAATTTAATAATGGGTATCCTGGTTGACAGGTAATTTAAAGTTTTCTTTATATAAAATTTAGTGGAAAGAGATACAAGTTTTACTCATTAAAGATAACATAATAGAAACTACTTTCTAGCAGTTTGAATAAAATATTAAGAACATAATATTCGAGCTTTGAGAGCTGATTCTATTTTTACTATTTTAAAAGGAGATTATATTTACAAGTTACTTCATCATCATCATCAATGGCGCTACAGCCCATGTAGGGCCCTGGCCTGCACTACTACAAGGTGGTGCCATATGACACAACATGAAAGTAGTGGTTCGCAAATGTCTTGAATGTTTTACGACATAAATATATGCTCCAATGTATGTTGAGTCATTTGCATTTTTTGTAAAATATGCATTAGAATCTAATCAGCAGAGATTTGTATTGTAAATATTTCTTTTTTTAATAAAATTTAAAAAACACTGCTTAACCACGGTTATGTAAAGATTCACTTTCCTTTTGATTAAGTGTGGTTTTCTTAAAATATATATCATTAACAACTGGCAATTGTCTATTCTATTGAGTTATATTCTGTTCGCACATTTAGGCAAGCATGGTCTTCTGAAACATTAAAAAACATGACCTGTTGTCACAGACATATATATGCTTTATTAGTACTGTGTGATATGTGATTTTACTGAAAGAACATTTTTTAAGTAGATTTAATGAAGACTCCAGAAAATAGCCAGAATTTTTAAAGACGGATTACTAATTAATATGAAAGTAAATATTACACAACATACATGTACTGAATTGTTATCATTTTTATTGATGAATGTTTTCATGGTTCATTGACAAGCAACAACATAACAAATAACTAAAAGTATTGTACACGATCACAGCATTACAATTTTGAGTTAATGTATGTATATATTTGTATTAATATCATGTTATCACAGTTACTCTGACCTTTCCTATCTTATAAACAAAATTATTTTTGATTTTTTAAAGTAATTTTAACAAGCTATGTGCATTTTTTAAACTGCCAATGTTAATCCTTAAGTTATACCTCTGTCACTGTTTGATAGAGCGAAGAATTAATTTACTGAGTTTTACCTAACGAAACATGATGTTATATCTCATGTTAAATGATCTATGTCGATATGAACTCAAGTAGGTTATGTTTTATTCTTCGACATTTGGCCACACATCATCTTCGATTTTAGGCAAGTTTCTTTTCATATCTGAAATTTAAAAAAAAGAAAATTGTACATTTAACTTCAGTTTATTCCTTTTTTTGGGGTTAAATTCTTATATTTTAAAGATAACGATGTCGGCTGGAGAAATTTTTAATACAATTTATTTTAACACTTTGTCAAGCTTTTCTATTATGTTGCACATAATTTTAAAAATGTCTTCCTTTTGGGAAAAATTTCAACTCAATAACCAGGTTACTTAAAAATAAATCATCCTTTTGTAACTGTAGGACGACATAAGGTTTTATTATTTTTAAGACATAAATGACAGTTTACAAAATTATTATTATTGCCCTCTTGTCTTTTCACAGCAGGACTGACCTGACATGTGAAAATGAGAGCCTGACTCAGTTGTTTTCTGCGTACCCCCATTAACAGGAGATGAATCCCTTGAAGAAATGTACCATGATGTACTAGCAGGACTTGCTGAATTGTACTGACTGTCTGAAGCATCACACTCTGCACAATAATTGGGACTGGCATTTGGGCCACGAGGAAAACCATCATCGTCTGGGTCTTTCATGTAGTGTCGTATGGCCCCACCATGATGTATCTGCCTTTCCCTTTTCCATAATGTGTTGTTTGGCTCTATTGCCATGATCTTTTTTAAAAAAAAATTAATGGTTTAACATCCAAATTTTAAAATGTTCAGTCACGAAGCAGTAAATAATTAAGTTCCTTTGTACATCTGATTACATCTTTGCTAAAACTTTAAGAAAAATTCACAATCAGTGCAACTTTGTTATTATCCTTGTAATAAAATTTTGTTTTAATAAAATTCAAATGACAGTTTGATTTGCTTACTTTTCGCATCAATAATTTATAATGATTAATATAACATTAAATGTTTTGGTTTTAGAGTGTCTTTTATAAAATATAATAAAAAATCTATTAAGTATAAGCATAATAGTAAAAAAAAAGTATTCAGCGCTTATTCATCTTTAACGTAACTGACCTCATCACAGCATCGTCTACTAATGATGGCCTTGTAGTCAATCTTTTTTAAAAGATAGTCTCTCATCTTTAAGAAGTTTGAATATTTATTTCTCCAATTTTTCCCTAGTACCCATGGGAAAATCTCATACTTGATTTCCTCCTCATCCTCTTCAACATCATTGGCCAAATATCTTAAAGATTTTGTTAATTAAAATGTTAATCAGAAATGTATTAACATGTATAAAGTAAATTACTATTTTAAATATAAATGCAGGAGTTTAACTTAAAGAACTCCATGCAATTGCAGCTAAAACGACTTAGAATTTAATTTTTTTTAAACGTAAAAAAACAAGTTTTTGACTATAAATCCTTTATGTACGAGAAGTAACTAAAAGAATGTTCATTATAATACGCAGCGCAAGACCATCCAAAAATACAAAATTGCAGTTGTGTCGTAAAACATGTTTAATATAATGCACACCGATCAGGAATATGTTTATAAAAAGAGTTGTCAATAAAATACGCACCTTATTGCGTGACAGAAAGGTTGTTCAATATAATACGCACCGCGACACTCTATCTCAAAAAATAACATGATACATAGGAATAAATAAAATAATCTAAAAAATCAGTAATTTAATTACGGTACATGCGATCGATCTGAAATTTTGATACATTGTTTTTATCATCGGTACGAAACTGCCTGCAAAATTTCAGCTCGCTAGCTTACGAGGAAGTGGGTTAAAAATTGATCAAAAGTTTTGGCGACAAGCAAGCAATCAAGGGTTCAGACAAACAACCAGACACCACGAGTTAATATAAAGGATTTAAAAAGAAACTGATATGGTCTTGTAAATTCCATCTTAGTCAAATGGGGTAGAAAATAGGTAGTTCAAAATACATTCAGACTTACAAAGCAATGAAAAAATTCATTCGTGTGTAGTCTTTGAGAGAAAAGTCAGCTCTCTTGAAATAAGCAAACACCATGGCAATGAGATACTGAAAAAAATCGTGAGGTTATTAGTCCTTTGTGGCCAAATATCTAAGAAATACAAATTATGGTTCAGCATTCCATGACACATTAAGAATAGCAGTACAAAATAACATGGATAATGAATTCATCAGTAAAATAACCATGCTTAGCAATAGCAATTTGGAAATAAAAAATGAGTGATTCTAAGTTGCTTAAAAAAAAGAGATATTAAAAATTAGTTGTTAAATCTATTAAGTTTTCATAGATACCTTGTCAGCAATTCTTTTGCAACTGTCCCTTTGCAGGAAACTTTGTATAACAGTGTCATCTGGAGAAAAAATAAAACCTAATAACATTTGACACATTTTTAAATGCTAAAAAATTTTTAAAAACTCTACCAAAATTACACTCAAAAATCAAAAATTTTCCTTTACACAAAGAAATTACCTGTTAATTTGAAAAAGTCTTTCATTTCCTTTGTCTTGACTACAAAACGAGATTTATCACATTTAGACTTGTTCGGAATACTGTCCAGTTGCTGTTTATTCATACTATAAAACAAAACATCACGAGGAATTTTAGTCGTTTCTAGTCCATTAAAATTTTTTGCCATTGGAAAGATGGATTTAAATGGTTGATAACGTTTGTCTTTTCTTCCTTTGCTGTTTCTTGGATAAAATTGAGCAGTTGTACCATCTCCATAATCTCCACACACGTCTCTATAAGCGTGCAATCCAAAATAAGTTTTCCCCTCTACTTCATTTAGGTTTTCCTTGTGAGTTTGTTCTGCAATAGGATCTTCAAAACTGAAGTACGAAAGGGACACCATATTTGACCTGTTTTTGTTGTAAGAAATTCAAAAAATTAAGGTTACAAAACTAAAACATTGTGGCATATCTTTATTTTAAATTTAATCTAGCATCCATCATTTACTCTAACAGTAGCAGAGTAAGAAGAATCTTTTTAATCCAGACAGTAATAGTTTCCCACAATAATTCAAATCAAAACTGATAATATAAAAACTAATAACAGGTATTGCAACTATTAAAATTCAAGCCCTTTTCTATCTCTAGTTACTTCTTAGATTATTAGTTACTAACTTAGACAGTCTTAGATGTCATTTTAAAAGAACTGTCATGTCATAATTACTCAAATATGTTTATGGTTCAGAACAGTTTTAAATATTGATTTTTTAATATCAAAGAAAAATACTCTAACAAATGAATATATATTGTATTACCAAATTTATTATGAAGATACACCAATATGCTTAAATTATATAATAAATAAAGAGTACAGTGCTTGGTAAGTAACTTTGTAAACTGAAACTTATTGAAATTGAATACAGTAATAGTAATTGAGTATGAGTATTCATAGTATGAAAAAAATGAGCTCTATCTATGACTATGCCGTACTTACGAGTTATTAAGTTATAAGTATAAGTATAAGTGAATATATTTAAATTTGAAGCTTAAATAAACATAAAATACATTGCTACTCTATAAATATACAACAGTTGACTAAATGATTAATCTTAGTACTTAGTATTAGTTGGCATTCTCATAATGAATGTCATACTCATATTAATATTACTATTTTTTCCTGCGCCTGCGGGTTGTTTACAACAAACTCAAACAATTTAATTTAATTAATAAGTTACACCTATGCCTATATAAATAGTTGTATTTATAATTATTGTTATAGAATGAAACTTTGAAGCGAGTTGATACCACTAATTTTATGCAGAAAAAAGTTACTAACTTCGATACAAAGTTCAAATTGTATGTCTGCAAAAACTTTTTTTATTCCTGCCAGTCTGAACGCAAGTCAAGTGTAAATTAGTCCGGAACTGTATCCGACGAGTCTTGCTAATTGCTTGTACTCACACAGCTGACTGTTTTTCAAAAACTCAGACCAAATTGTAATTTTAAAAGTACTAATAGTAATGATCCAAATAAAAACTTATCCAGTTTCTTTCTTTTTTATGATTTTTTTTTAAATTTTAAAGTTGACGGGAAGAAGCATAACATTGCTGACCATCAATATAATATGGATAGATACAAACAGTGTGACTTAAATAAAAGCGTGTAAAAAGTGCCATCCGGGGCGGAGCTGTAAAAACAATTTTAGCGCCCGTTACCTATGATCTACCGGTATTGATCATTAGGCTACTGCTTAGGCCATATCAAGTGACGACACTGCCGCGGGGCGGATGAGGGGGGGGGCTGATTGGGCTAAAGCTAGGGGCCCCAAATGATTTAAGGATAAATTAAGCCCCCCCCCCAAATTATTATATTGTGTAATAAAGTGGCTGGACCAGGACCCTGGTGGAATTGCAGCCAGGGGCCACGTGCAACCTTAATCCAACCCTGGACGACAGTGCCCAAGGCAAGTGCCCCCTTCCCCATACTCACTTCGCACGGCCTTGAACCTAGCAATTAAGAGCCCATTCATACGTTGCATAGCACAGTATGAGAATGGAACGTTGGGTAGAAGATTTTACGCACAAAAGGGTGGGAGCAGAGGTATTTCAACTAAATGTGTGCGAAAGCTGAAATTAATTTTTAATAATTTAAAAAATAATAAAAATATCCGCTCAGATTGAAAAGTGGTTAAAATCACACTGATTTAACACAATTACTCACTCAAGACTCACGGGCAGGCAGACAATAGGTCAAAAGAATTATTAACCAGCCTTAACGAAAGCGTTGTAGCGGGGGTATGTGCCGCCCGTGCAGATCTCGGTTTTGCCGCCCCCGCCCGACCCCGTAAAATATGTTCATGCTATAAAGAAATTTGAATTTCTATTAGAAATTTATAAATAGAACACAATACTTTTAAATCAAGAAATAAATACATCGAAAAACGTTATTTCTTGATCTAAAATATAAGCTTTCTGCTTTTCCTCATGGTACAATCTTTGTTGTATCAATCGTGTCCGCCATACCATGCTCAATAGCCAAAAGAGTTATACATCTAGGTTAGTCAATCTTATTTATTATTGTTTTAATTTTTCATTAATTTAATTTTAAAGAAGCATCTCTCACAGCTCGCATTACTTGTAGCCTAAATATCGTAAATACATCTGTATTAGGCAGGGTAACTCCCAGCCTACATGTCTTAATAAGCTTGAATTATAATCAAGTGAGCTGGAATATATTACTTTAGTTTGTTTTAACCATTAAGTAAAATAGTATTTTCTTGACAATGACATAAGAAATACTTTGAATTCGAATGCTATAATTTATATAAGGTAAATTTCAAAGTCCACTAGATTAGTTGATGTACGAAAATCATATCAGTTTTCCATTTTTTTAACTGCCAAAACCTCACATAAATTTCTACAATATAAATGAAGAATACACATTTCTTGTAACTGTTTTTCTACATAACATGACTAATTATTTGCTTCCACTTCCATCGCAAAAAAATCGCTTTCTCATACTTTGACTGGAAGGTTCAATTAAAATGACTAGGTCTCCTCATAAAATGCTTAGCAAAAGTCAAAGCATCCTGGTCATCATTGAATTTATAATTTACATAAAGATAATACATGCACGTTAAAAAATTTTTATAAAAATATCATGAAAGAAAAAGATTTCTTTGCGTTTAGCAAAGTTCCAGCGTCTATGCATGTGTTCATCATTTCGTCAGCCTCTGTCAGTTTTTTATAGCTTTCAAAATATTACATCAGAATGGCTTAATTTTATATTGACTATTTTGGTTCCTGTAGTCTTTTTTAATGCCTTGCAAGCCTGTATCAGTAAATAGAACTTCCCAATGGTGTGCGGACTTGGAAAATAATACGTAAAAACATTTTAGTGTGCCAAAAATCATCATCAATCATCAACATACATAATTCCCGTAATGGATGTAATGCTTCTTGGATGTAATGCTGATTTGTTCAATAGTGCGCACCAAAAATTACTGCACCAAATATAACTCTTTTCGAACGTTCCGCATAACATTGTTTGATATGATAATAAATGAATCAAATAAAAATAAATAACATAAATGAAAGTTCTGTATTACGTTATTTTTTAATCTGATGTGTATTTATTTTGAAAACTTCCGTCATTTTTGACGGGTGATACGCTAGTAGTTAGATAGTTCGTTTCAGTTGAACCAGCTTGTAAATAAATCTGGTTTGATGAACTGTTTGAGCAAAGTACTGATTTGATATTGAGATTTATGTCTTGAGGTCTTTCTTGAACTCCTGTATACTTTTCAGTCATGAAGAAGTATTAACAACCACACGTTAGGCATCTACAGTTCATTTTAATAATACCATCAGTTTTAAACTTATTTAAAACTAGCAAAATACTCGCGCTTTGCAGCGGAAAATTAGGATTTCAGTTAGCGTTGAGAACCCGTGTAACACCAATTCAAAACACCGTGTGATTTCAATCTGTATCATGATGGATATACTTGTTTTTTAATATTTGTCAAGGTCGTGTGAAATCAAATGGGGAATACAATTACGTTAAAGGCCCCCGTGGAAAATGGGTGCAGGATGTGAATATCTCAAAAGGCCTGAATATTTCAATCTAAGTCATTATGGAGATACGTGTCTATATCTATTTAAATTGTTTAAAATCTAATGGGAAAATAAAGCTTTAAAAGTTTTCGAAAAAAATATTTTGGGTCCCGGCCCCAAAGGAACAGTCATCACCCTATAGAATTTGAATGTTTTTATATCAAATTGAGTCAATAATTCATCCATTTACCCAGCAGCCACTGTTTAAAATACCTTTTATATAACTAAAGTTAAAAGTGGCATTACGGGCCCCCAGCCCCTAATAAGTGATGTTTAAAAAAAAATTATTGCCAGACACCTTTGCGGGAGCGCACTCAAAAACTTCCCAAAGTTTAATGGCCGTGGGATGAATAAAATACTATTTATACGGCTTTAAAATAAAACTAAAATAAGGGCCCAGGGGCCCTATCGGTGTAAGATGTAAAGTTTAAAACAACAGTTTGTTTCAGTCTGGATCATGGTGGATATATTTGTTTGTCAATATTGGGGATGTGTGTGAAACCAAATGGTTAAAATTTCTAAAACGTTTACAAAATTGAAATTAAGGGCCCTCGGCTCGGAAAGAATAGAAGTAAAATTTTAATGCCCCATTTTAATATAGGCCATCACGTTTTTTTTAATTCCAAGTTTTGTCAAAAGCCATTTACATATTATCCAAAGTTTGAAATTTTTTTATTTTACTCATATTAAGTGAAAAAGCTACATTTGTCCCCCGGCCCCCAGTAAGTGTTATTTTTAAAAATGGTTCGCCTGTTACCATCGCGAAAGTGTACTCAACAACTACCCAACGTTTCATGCTTCTTCCTACTCGGGAAAAAGGAAAATTAGTGATTTTTAATTTTTACATATAGACCATATAAGGGGAAAAAGTGTTTGGGCCCCTGGCCCCCAGTGAGTGATAATTTAAATATTTGTTTCGCTCCTGTGTACTCAACAACTTACCAAAGCTTCATGCTTCTACATACACGGAGAATTGGTGATTTTCAATGTTAGTATAGCTCATTTAAGGAAAAAAACTAAATTTGGGCCCCGGCCCCTCCTTGAGTGGGAATTTTAAAATTATTTTTCTCCAAATATCGTCGGGAGAGTGTGCTCAATAACTTTCCAAAGTTTCATGCTTCTACCTACACGGACAATTGGAGAATTAGTGATGAGTCAGTTTTTATGATTTTAAAAACCCCCACTACATTTGGGCCCCCGGACCCCAGTTAGTGTTAACTTAAATATTTTTTTAGCCTGTTACCATCGTGAAAGTATACTCAACAACTACCCAACGTTTCATGCTTCTATCTACTCGGGAAATAGGAGAATTAGTGATTTTTAATTTTTACATATATCTATTCCATATAAGGTTTTAAAAAAAAACGTTTTTGGGCCTCCAGCCCCCATCAGTGTGAATTTTAAACGCCAATTATCGTCGCGAGAGGTTACTTAACAACTTTCCGAAGTTTTATGCTTCTACCTACACGGGAAGTTGGAGAATTGTGATGAGTCAGTGAGGGCTTTGGTTTTTATTAGTATAGAACAGGCACAGGGGTCGGGAACCTTTTTGTCTGAGAGAGCCATTAACACCACATATTTTTAAAAGAAATTCTGTGAGAGCCAAACATTATGTTTAAAACCAAAAATTCAAGTAAATGTGTACATTTTGTGCGAGAAGCCGTCCATAATGACGTCACGCAATTTTAGCAGATTTTTCGCTCCCCTCCCCCTCGTCACACTTGTCACAAAAACTTAGACCCCCCCCCCTTCAATATGATGTCACAAAGCTTTATTCCCCCCCTCATAGAAACCATATTTTTCTTTAAAAATTAGCTTTTTTCAAATAACTTTTTTTGTGATTTAAGTATGTATTTAGTGATAGGCTGCACTTTAATATCGTAACATGCGTGAAGGCCAATAAATAAATTGTAAGATATCAAATATTTAATTGGAACTTTTATTTAAAGTTGTGCATTTTGATGGGACTTCACATTTCTTAAATATCCCCCCCCCCTCGTCACAAATGTGTGACTCCCACCCACCCCTTTTTTTTGGTGTGCGTGACGTCATTTATGGATGGCCCTAAAATTTACAATAATTATGTCTCTGAATTCTTTTTAATAACATTCTTATGCGGTTGCTAATCAATAATGAGTACTTCTTAGCATTAATGCGACTCAGGTGCTGCGTGGCTTTGCTGATGTCTTTGTAGTCCGGTTGATACGTGGTGAGGTGAAGCTTCATGCAGACGTTGAGACTTTTGGTGTTTTTTTTAAATATTATTATTTAATGCAATTAATATGTAGATCAATGGAGTCTAAAGATACCTTTTTTTAAATAATCGAACGTTTGCCTGGGAGCCAGATGCAGCCATCAATAGAGCCACATCTATTATAAGATAAATAAATTCTGAACTGAACTATCCCTTAACCTGTCGTTGGGGCACCTTCGTGAACTGCTCACTATCTCATGCCATTTGTCCCGGTCCTGTGCTGCCCTTTGAGATTCGCTGAATGACAGGCCGGTCCACTCTTTGATATCGTCCTCCCATCTCTTCTTTTGTCTGCCTCTTTTCCTTCCTCCCTGGACTGTGCCTTGCAATATAGTTTTTGCGAGACCCCCAGTGCTTGTCACGTGTCCGTACCATCGTAATATCCTCTTCTTAATGGGGGTGAGAAGGTCCTCGTAGGGGCCAATGACAGTACTTATTGTGTTGCGGACCGCTTCGTTTGTGATGTGCGCTGTGTAGGAGATGTTCAATATCTTTCTGAAACATCTCATCACTAGCGCATTGATTCTTTGGAGGTCTGCAGTGAGCGTCCAAGCCTCACAACCATACAAGAAGACCGACATCGCCAGAGAGCGCATTAGCCGGATTTTTTATCTCAGGGAGAGCTTCTTGCTTTGCCAGATGTGCTTTAGTTTACTCAATGCTGCCATTGTTTGGGCCACTCTGGCAAGAATTTCTGGCTTTGAGCCTTCGTCGGATATTATGGCCCCTAGATATTTGAAGTTGGAGACCTCTTCGAGTTTTTTCCCGTTTATCCGAATCTCACTTGTGAATTTTCTATTTGCCATGACCTTGGTCATTTTTGCATTGATTTTCATACCGTACGCCTTTGCTGTTTTCTCTAGCTTTGCAAGGAATTCTTTTATTTTTTAGTTCGTCCTTGTTACCAGCTAGGCCGTCTATGTCATGGGTGAAGCGTAGGTCGGTTATACTTCTAATAAATTCAGAAATTTTCTAATCGGATTTTTATATATTTTTAAAATATTTTTTATTTATCTTTTATTTAAAAAAAACATTAAAAAAAATATATATAAAATCTTGGAAATATTCTACATTTACTTTCTGATTTTCAATCTTTACATATCACGCGTCTGAACTTGTTTGATCGTTGTGTGAAATATCTGAAGAACTAGCGAACACAAAAAGCCCACATTATTAATATAATTTATTAAGTTATATTATATGCATGCGCGAATTAATCTCCCGAATATAGAATTACGTTGAAAAATACTTGAATTTTTGCCATAATTAATTCCAGCTGTATGAGACAATTATCCACACTTAATTTTATCAAAAAGTAATTACGATCAACAATGAGTAGGCTAGAGGGAGTGGCGGCAAACTCGGAATCTGCCCTGGGAGGCAGGAACCCACGCTACGCCACAGATAAAGAGTAAGCTAAAGTTCTCAAATGTTTGATGCATTTAAAATGACGTAAATTATTATTATTTGTGTATAATAGCTAAATGAAAGCAACAGGTCCGATTCAATTGATACGATTTAATTGAATAAACGTTATGCGTAATGTTGGGACGACATTGTTTTGTAAGAGGGTGAATTGTGGTACTTCGAGTGGGTGGAGAGTGGAAAGTGCAAAAGGGGGGGGGGAGTGGAGCGTTCACACAGATAGAACACTGATCACATGTCATTGTATTACATAGCACCAGGGCACGGCTTGTGATCATGGTGAAGACATTGGGAAATTATAAAGAATTCGCATTGCAAGTACTGGTCGCTAGTGTGAAATGTACAAGTAGAGGGGAGTTAGGAAACTTGGGTGGTGCATATGGGAGTTTTAAAAAAATATGTTGGTAATTTTCATAAAATTTAAAGGACCAGAGCTATCAGATCGGAACATTACATGGAAATCAGTTATCAATCAAGTGGGAGTACAACTATAGTTAATGAGACATGCCCACCAGAAAACGAAGGAAAGGGTCTAGAAAACCTATATGGATAGGTCTGAGGAGAAAATTTCTAGGGACGCGACTAACAGTTTATGGACTTATATAAAGGACAGGGAATGGTGCTTTATTTGGAACTGGGAGTCAGTCCTACATTCTACACTCAACAGCAGCGTAAATACGGAACCGATTCGATTATTCAGTCACAGAGCGGTAGAAAAATTGCAAGGGGAAGTAGTAGCCATTGTACATTAATACGATTTGGAATTTCAGGGAAACAACTAGTCGACTTCGTTGTTACATGAGGTTTGGGCTCTTTGGGCATACAGAGAGATGCGCCACATGAAAAGATAAAAAAAAGAGACAGCAGGTGCTCTACAATGTTATACTTACAATATTGTGAAGATTGTTTAACGCGAAATTGAGGGGACTGAAATATGTTGTCGTGTTACAATAATGTTGTGTTAAAGGATGTTACAAAAAAGTACATAGGCTATACTCAATGAAATTACAATTTTCTAGTGTACATTTATTTACATAGATATTGATGAAAATCACTAAAACAAAAATATTAACACAAGCTTTAAGAAATTAAATATAAATATATTTATAAATAATAATAAAATAATTAAAACATGTGTTTCTTTTTAAAGTGTATTTTAAACAAACTGTGGAGGTGAAAGTGTGTTTTTTCGGGGGGGGGTTAGGGGTTATATAAACAACCTTGGCTCGTCTCACCGGCTATCTAAGTGGTGTCGGTATTTCGCCGAGATTAGCTTTCTTTCATAACATAGGACATCGTTTCTCTTTCATTTCAAGCATCTCTTATTTCTCGCCGGCGAGGCTGGTGTTATCTGTATTTCCATCATTCCCAGAACAAACATCTTTTCGTATTTAGTTTAGCGCTTTTTGTTTCGTGTTAGCAGGGGAAAAAAATTAAAATGCAAAGTAGTTTGTCGGGACCTTAAGATTATTTCGTGTTATTTGAAATTTCTTCTCAAACGTTTCAGTGTTAAACGTATTTGTCACAAAACAAGATCTGCATTTTTTCCCCTTAAATTTATCTTATCTATTACATACGATCTATCTGTATAAAAGATTATTGCTTTCTACGCTTATCCATGATTAATGTCTAGTCTTGAATTTTTATTAAAGCTTTAAATGTTGATAGCGTGTAGGGTTTCCTAGTTTCTTCTGGCAACATTTCCACAATATAATTCCAGACGGGACGTACCAGAATGTGTATATTTGTTCTTGCATACAGGGTAAGAAAATGTCTATCCGAGATCTGTATTAGAATGAGATTATCTTTGTGTTGCATTTCCAAGTTAGAATTAATTGCCATTTTTTAAATTACAAATAAATCCCCAAAAGCCTACCAAAACGAAGTAAAAACACAGCTAGAAACATTTCAGGAGGAAGTGAATAGGTAAAACTTAAAACAGTATAAATGAACAGTGGGATAGTATTAAAATTTATATGGAAAGATAAGCAGAAAAGTTGTAGGGTTCCAACAACCAACAAAATGGCGTAGTCTGGTTTTAAAATGAATGCAGAAAAATTATTGAAGAAAGGAACAAAGCACGAATGATCATGCTACAAAGAGACACCAGAAAGACACAACAAACACACAAAGAAGCCATTAGAGAAGCTATACAAATGTGGAGGAAAAAAAGAAACTTAAGAAATCTAGTTGCCGACTTATATATTAATTTTCGGTACAACCTACTGCTGTGAATCTTTGTACTCCACAATGAAGTTCATAAAATCAAAGCATCGAGCAGTAACTAGTAATCAGTACCTGACAGAACTTCTTCGCACCACTACTACTAGCTACCAATCAGATTTAAAGAAACTTGCTAGTTCAAAGGCTTCTTAGCAGAATCATAACAATTAATGTTCACAGTGAGTCTTATGCAACGTGTTTCTATTCATAAATTTTGATGTTTAAATGTCTGTTAATTTAGTAACTGTAATGCATACATTTCTTCAACAAATGTTTATGATTAAAACAATTGAAATGTTCAAGGCAAGTCATTAAATTCAAATAAAAAATAATTTTGAAAAATAAATCACCAAAGAAATTTTTCATTGCCAGTGGGGACCAATGTTCCCTCTAAGGTTCGCTGGTCCGTGTGCAAAGTTAAAAAAAAACAACTTGTGTGCAAATTTGCACAACTTCCATTTTGTGTGCAATATTTAACAAAATTTTGCTGCGCGGTAATTCTAAACTCCTGCGCGGCGTCGGTCAAAGATCTGCGCAGCCGCGCAGCTTGAAGGGAACAATGGTGGGGATCTGAACGATAATGTCTCAATGCGGCTCTCAAAATTTTTGAATATTAATAAATGGCTCTCAGTTACTATAGGTCTGGCGACCCTTGATCTATATAAATAATTCTATTCGTGGGACCATGCGAGACACCACGCAAGTATGTGCAACCGAGCATGACGAATGACCCTCGCTAGGGTCGACCAACGTATCGAGACCTTGCGTTTCACTTGCATTGTTCCTTCACATAATAACGTGAGATTCATAGTTACTGGTTATCACGTCCGCCTTATGCGGGGAAGGTCCTGGGTTAAAGCCCCAGCGAAAACATTGTTTTTTTAAATATTTTTAAAAATGTCTGTTTGTGCCCGTTCTTTTACCCCTTTATCGCCAACACTAGCTGACCCGCGGCGTAGCATACGCCGCTTATGATTTAGTGACGGGTGAAGACTTCCTGAAAGACATAGTTATCAAAATGGGGTGGGTTTTGTCAAACGACTGTGAGTGAATGAAAAGAAGGAATTCTGGAGAGACCCGCGGCGTAGCATACGCCACAGACTTGCTCATCATAGACAATGCAAAGAATGGTTGGGGGGGGGGTGAGTGTACAGACACAAAAAGCATCACTAAGTAAATAAAAAATAGCGAGTAAACGTGAAGACATGCACACTGAGGTTGTTGTTACCCGCCTCCCATTTATTACTACCATGCCTTAAACATAAACTGTGATTGGCCGACCCTAGCGAGGGTTAGTCATATTTAGGTTTGTTAATTACATCTTTTTTTTGTTTTTTTTTGTTGAAAACCGATTATCGATTATGTAACTCCGATTTTAAACCGATTATCGTTTTCTAGCTGACTTCATAGGGGTTTACCGAATTTCGCCTGCAAATGTCTCGACGTTCACGCGCATTGTTTTGATTTATTCGTGCTGTAGTTTGTGTCCGTTCTTTCCACTCTCCATGAGCAAGTCTGCGGCGTATGTTACAGTCTATGCCAGGACCCCACGATAGTAGCAGAAAAATAGCAGGCTACGCTGGGCCGGACACTTAGAATGAATGCCATATGACAGAAGAGTGAAGACGGTGGAATAAAAAAAAACCCAGAGGATAACGGCTCAAGGCCAATGGAAGACCTAGGCATAGACTTAGATGGATAGTTGATGAAGAGAAAGATCTTCAGCAACTTGGCATCCAATCTTGGAGAAGAAGGCGTTGGTTACGACTGAGTCTGAGTGAGGAAGCAGGTGGTGAGGCATGCCCAAACCCTGCATGGGCTGTAGCGCTACAAATCCTCCAATAAAAAAATAAGGTTAAAGAATCTTTTTTTTAAAAATAAAGTTTGTTTCGTGAAATAATACTTATGAAGATTTTTAATTCAAAAGACAGAGTAAAGAGTAAACTAAATTATTCAAAAGATCTTTATATCACGTGACTGGCGTGACAGCTTTGTCAAAGAGGCTATGACCTTGACCTTATTAACATATTTATTTTGCGATGGACAGGTTGGTATTTACAAACCAATAAGTAAATATAATTCAGATTAAATTTCATTATTTAATGAGATAATTATATCAATTTACTTTATAAAAAGAAAGATTTTAAATTAATGCGTCAATAAATGTAAACTGTATAGTTACACTACTTTGCATAATTTACAAATTTACTATTTACTTACTGTCAATATTGTTTTAAACATAGTTTTTAAAATATATTTTTAAAGTAAAAATAAATTGGTTCCCTTAGATAATTTTCTTAAATCTTAACACACAAAAAAAACAACCTAAAAAAAGAGAGAGAAACGAAGAAAGTAAGAAAGGGAAAAATATTAATACATTTGAAAATTGGCAACATTTTAAAATTGATTTTGATGTACTGGCCACTAGACTATTAGACTCCATTTTGAATCACTTAAGCCGAGGAAGCGTGCTTTGGACGGGTTAAGAATTAATTTTTTTTAAAACATACTTATTTAACCTGCAAGGTAACTAAATATTATTTTCTTCTCTTGTTTGTAATATTTAATAACAACGATAAACAATATTATATTTTGTCCTGCTATAAATGTATAAATTATTATTGCCCGTCTTGCAAGAAGTACTAATAGTAATAGTATCGGATGGACGCTACTCAACCCGCTCGCTAATAACTAAATTATGACTGGGGCAATTTTCCTCAACTTTTACTTTTTAAATATTACATACTTGTTAACTTTCAACAGTAGTATAGTCGATCTACTGTTTATCTTCTTTGGTAGTTAATTATGTTATTGAGATAGTTCAGATAGCATTTTGATTTCTAAAGGTCGATTTCTATTTTTAGTTCAATTCGCCCTCCAAAAGTGTAAATTAAAAAGATTCCGCCATATTGAATTGAAAGGAACAAAGACCAAAAACCTTAGAAATTAATAGGATTTAAAAGAAAAAAAGAGTATTGTAGGCTTTATCGGTGTTTTGAAAGTCTTTGCGCATTTAATATATCGGAGTGGTTATCCCCAGAATTCTGCGAATAACGCTGAACGTTATCCCCAGAATTCTGTGGTGATAGAGACCCAGGGTGTCTATACTTTAAAATGATCAAAATCCAACATGTCTTCGTGGCCGCATGGTAGAGTGAAGGACAACTGACGTGGTACAGTACAGGGTTCGATTTTCGCTTGTGGAATTTTTTTTTAAAAACAGGGTTCGATTTTTAGATGGGCAATCTTTTTTATTTTTAATAAAAATAAATAAATTATATTTTAAACTTTTTGTTATTGCATAAAATTCTATTTCGCGGCGCAATTAAATATACTGCGGATATTGCTAACACTACTAGTACTACTAGTAGTACTAACAGTACTACTATTACTAATAATAGTACTAATACTAATACCCTATCCATATTATAAATAATAAATAAATATATTGTCCTATAATCTCCAATAACACGTCATGGACTGTAAACCTATATTACTGCAGGACTGGCCTAAAGTAGGTACTTTGACAGAAAATTTAAATGTGGTCCTAAAGCCTAAAGGCTTAAATAATATATTATTAGGTACTTCAATACTCGTTCGCGCATCTTTCTGCGCATGTCGTAAATTCACGAAAAAACTGTCATGGTGATTTTACAGTCTGTCTTACGGCCACATCTGTAGTTCGCGTTTTACGTCACATTTATTCTAATAAATGCGCAGTTCGTCATCAGTGATGTGTGCAAAGAAATTTCGTGAGCAGGGTGGTATCTATTGAACCGTGTTTTCGATTTCCTTATCGGCAGTAATTTAATTCTTTGAAAGTTGTGTTACAATAATATTTAAAAAATAACCTTTAGGAACATATGCTTGAGCTAAAAATCATCCTTAGATTATTTATTTTACAATCGATTTCAATTTATTTAATAAAAAATGGATTTGTCTGAAGAAAGTTACAAAGCTCTAAAATTTGTCAATATATAACGAGTAATCGCCCCTCAAAAAAAAATAGGTAGGGTTGTCGGAAATGGCTTATCGTTCTAATTTTATCCAGTTTGAATTGTAATGCCAATGCATACATTTAATTACATATTTAAATAAAAAGATTTAGTTTTAGTTATAAATGTTTTAGTTAAATATAATAATAATAAACTGAATGATAACACCGTAAAAATAATAAAGCAAAATTAATAAAATTAAAAATTATTTAGTTTCAATAATAATTAGCCTATAATTTACTAAGACTATACACTATACTACTCTATAACCCTCTGTCTCTGTACTAGACTAATACTAATACTACTATCTGTATTAGTAATACAGTCGAAACCGGTTAAGTCGACGGCGTTGGGGTATGAAAAATGGCGTCGACATAACCGATGATCGAGTTAAAACGAAAACCAATATGGCGGCAAAATATTAACATGTAGGCACTTCAATACTCGTTCGCGCATCGTTCTGCGCATGTCGTAAATTTACGGAAAAACTTTTTCGGAAAATTTTGATTAGCTCTACGGGGACCCCCGAATTATGCGTTTTACGTCACAGTAATTGAAAGACAAATGAATGTTGTCATTGAGTATGTCTAATAATAGTCTTCCGGTGACGCTATAACTTTGCAAGCAACGAGGTGTTCCCCGGAGAATTTTCTGTGTCTCTTCCAACATCGTTAAGCTACTAATGTCTCACTCATTCTGTATTTTATTAAGATAATTTACTAGGACTCAAAGATAATTAATAAACATAATAATTTGGTTTGGAAAATCATTGATTTCATCAATGTAGCCTTCCAACATAAGCGGTAGACCTCCATTCATATTTTGACCAAACATCGGCACCGTAAAAAACAAAAATGGTCGATTTTTTCTTGTTCACCGGCGTTGTATTTTACCATGAAAGACAACTCAACACCAAATTTATGCATTTTTGCAATCTTTTAACATCCGAATAAAAACTAATAAAACAATGAAATTTATTTGAAAATAACGTAGAAGTGATGATAATACTTTTTAAAAAGTCAATAGGCCTACTAATATAAGATGGATGAATTGAACATACATCGATGAAATTAAAATGAATAAACACTTGTCTAAAATATTAATATTAAAATTAATACTAATACTAGTAGGGCCTAATTAGATTAGTAATACTAATACTACTACTACTAAACTAACAGTACTATTACTACGTATTTTAGTTTACTAAAATAGGCCAAATTAAAATTAGATCCTAATCCTAGTAGTTTTTTTAGTATTAAATTTAATAGTAATAGTATTATTAAAATACTAAATAACTGGTATTTTATTTATAACAATGTTAACAATTAAATTAAGAACATAATTAAGTGTTTTGTCTAATACCAAGTCTAAGTCTAAATCAAAACTAATCTTGTCTTATAATTACATGTAATAATGGTGTTGTAATCCTTTTATTTAAAATTTAATGGTTTTTGTCATTGTAGGGTGATAGTGATATAATTATTAAAACAATATATTTTTAAAAATTATCATTTACTAACCATCGCCATCATCTTTTTACAAAGATATAGACATTTGACAAAGATATTTTTTACAAAATCAATCAAAAGAAATAAATCTCATTAATTAAAATTAAATAATATAACAAAGTATGGGTATAATAACAAGAGATAATAATAATATTCCATTGCAGAACTTGTAATTCCTTTAATTGCCAAATAGTTGACAAAGACAATGACAAAGCTTATGAATGACATACAGAGAAATTTGCATACAAGTTATTTACTCAGTAAATGACAGGGAAAATGTTCTTATCTTTTAAATTGATACTTCAATCTTCAAATATTTGTTCATTTCATTTTAATTTGAAATTTTAGTAATCAGACCTGTCGTCGGTGTGGTATATTTTAACAAATAATTTTTAATAATTTGCATTAAATTTTATTTTAAAGTCAAATACTTACCCTTCAAACATTTAAATATAGTTTTGATTTAATTGTACCATATATTCAATTAAAATGCAATTGGCATGCAAAAGTTTGAACTGATTTGCTTTTTGTTATAATTTTCAACATCATTTTTTTCAACATGCCTTTAAATATATTTATTTAAAAAATTCAAAATCTTGATTTACCTGAAACATTTTTTATTCATTGTTTTATATAATGGATTGTGAATGTCTTCTGAAAATTTGATACCCATATCTCTAAAATTAAAAAAGTTGTGAGGGAAAGAGTACAGAATTTTGAAATGTGGGTCACACGTTTTGGAATAAATTATATAGGTTATATAAGGGGCAAAAAAAATTGACCAAAAAAAATCATAACTCCACTTCTATAAAAGATAGAAAGACAAAACAGGTGTTGTTGAAAAGGTCTTAGCAAGCCCTTTAAAATGATATATTATTTTAGCATATTGGACCACATTTAAATTTTCTGTCAAAGTACAGTCGAAACCGCTTATGTCGACGGCGTTGGGGTATGAAAAATGGCGTCGACATAACCGATGATCGAGATAAAACGAAATCCAATATGGCGGCAAAATATTAACATGTGCTTGAAATTTCTTTATGTACATGATTAATTAGTTAGCGTTAATTAGTGATGGGATGATTTATCGGAATCGTATCGGAACCCTAATATTTCTTCACTCTTTCCTAAGTCTAAGGTTGTAATGACCGTTCGTTTTTAAGGACCGTTTAAAATTTAAATATAACCATGGTTCCCACTCAGGAAAACGGGAAAAAGTCGGGAATTCTTAAAAATAAATTCTCGGCCTTGAAAGTCGGGAAAAGTTATGACTAATCGGGAATTTATATATATATATATATATATACATATATATACACATGCATATATATTTATGCCGAAGTAAAGGACTATGATTACGTTTCTGTCATGTTTGATTCCATTTATTTAATGAAAAATAAGTTACCAGTTTATAATTGTCTGCGCATGCGCTAAAAGGTCAAAGTTTACGCTTCGCCGTGTCGCAGTCGCGTTTGCCATCGTATCCGCGAATTTAAAATACAAATAAACAAATCAATATGGTTATTTTAAGTTTAATGCTTTTGATGTATATATATTTATGCCGTAGTAAAGGACTTTGATTACGTCTCTGTCATGTTTCGATTCCATTTATTTAATGAAAAATAAGTTACCAGTTTATAATTGTCTGCGCATGCGCTAAAAGGTCAAAGTTTACGCTTCGCCGTGTCGCAGTCGCGTTTGCCATCATATCCGCGAATTTAAAATACAAATAAACAAATCAATATGGTTATTTTAAGTTTAATGCTTTTGACGTGCAGGATATCTGTTAATTAACTATCAGAACGTTCTCGAATTTCCTCAGTCAATCAAACTTTGTAATATAAATAAAACTATTGTGGCCTTGACCGTTGATCACAGCACGCTGTGGGCTGTGTGTACTGTGTTATCAGTTTCATCGTCACGCGCGTGTTAGTGTCACAGTCACTTATCTTACTGGTAACAAAGCAACAACAACAAACTTTTAAAAGAATAATAATTTATTAATTTTTTTATTTAATTATATAAAAACCACCGTCGATTCTCGATACAAACCTTTATTTTCAACCGACGAAAATCGAGTTAAGTTGCAAATTTGGCCCTCTTTTGTGCTCGAGATACTAGGTTTCGGCGACATAAAAGAATCGACATTACCGATGAGAAAATGCTAAGACAAAGAGAGAATTTGGCGGTTCCAATAAAAAACGTCGACATAATAGGGTGGTCGATATAACCGAGCTCGAGATAAGTGGGTTCGACTGTACCTAAATATATCATTTTAAAGGGCTTGCTAAGACCTTTTTAAAACCACTTGTTTTGTCCTTCTATCTTTTATAGAAGTGAAGTTGTGAATTTTTTAGTCGATTTTTTTCCCCCTTGTATAACCTATAAAATGTGTGCATTCTTCTTTTATTTGAATATCATATGGGGAAAACAAAATATTCACAAATAATTTTAGAAGTAATGGTCAGTAATACTTTCTTTCCTATTGTCTCCTCATTAAACTAGCCTAAAGGCAATATTACTATAGTCTGTAATACAAGTATATCCAACCTAGGTAAAATCATGCCTAACGAAATATAGGAACAAGGGGCTCAAGGGGTAAGCCCTGATCAGGTCCATATAATTTTTATAAAATATAATTGATTTTCTAAGCCCTAGTATAACTGTACTGTATCCAGCATGGATTCTATTTATTTTTCCACCATTTACTGTAACTAATACTAATAAATGATAATGCCACTACTAGTACTACTACTAGGCCTCACTAAAAAAAAATATATTATATTGAATTGAGACAGTGAAGGTATAAAAAAATATATAATTGCTTACCTTATAAGTTTTAGTATAAGTTGATTGCAAAATTAAAATCAAGAATAATTTTGTATTGAAAGTTGTAGATCGATTGATCGCAATGTTAGAAAATGATAGAACGAAAATGGCTTCTCGTATAAACAATCGTGATGCATTGTGGTCCGACGTGCACAGGGACTCTGTTTTCCCCGTACTAACTATAGTAACATTGAGTATGGTATTTATAGCTACCAATGATATTACAGTCGAAACCGGTTAAGTCGACGGCGTTGGGGTATGAAAAATGGCGTCGACATAACCGATGATGGAGTTAAAAAGAAAACCAATATGGCGGCAAAATATTAACATGTGCTTGAAATTTCTTTATGTACATGATTAATTAGTTAGCGTTAATTAGTGATGGGACGATTAAACGGAATCGTATCGTTACCCTAATATTTCTTCACTCTTTCCTAAGGTTGTAATGACCGTTCGTTTTTAAGGGCCGTTTAAAATTTAAATATAACCATGGTTCCCACTCAGGAAAACGGGAAAAAGTCGGGAATTCTTTAAAAAAAATTCTCGGCCTTGAAAGTCGGGAACAGTTATGACACTAATCGGTAGTTTTTTATATATATATTTTATTATTTATATATATATATATTTGTGCCAAAGTAAAGGACTTTGATTACGTCTCTGTGGTATGTTTCGATTCCATTTAATAAAAAAAAAGTTACCAGTTTATAATTGTCTGCACATGCATTAAAAGGTCAAATTTCTCGCCTCGTCACAGCCGCTCGCGTTTGCCGTCGTATCAGCGAGTTTAAAATACAAATAAACAAATCAATATGGTAATTTTAAGTTTAATGCTTTTGACGTGCAGGATATCTGTTACTATCAGAACGCTCTCGAATTTCCTCAGTCAATCAAACTTGTAATATAAATAAATCTATGTTGGCCTTGACAGTTGATCACTGTGGGCTGTGTGTTAGACCTCAGCCGGCAAATAAGTCTAAGCGAATTTTTAAAAAAATCATTCCTTATCAGAATTCGACCTACAAAAGTGATGACGTGTATGTTATATATGTATATATATATATACATACACACATGTACTGGAATATTAAGAAAATGATTTGATTTCATCGTCACACGCGTTAGTCGCGGTCACGTATATTACTGGTAACATAGCAACATCAAACTTTTAAAAGAATACTAATTTTTAAAATTTAATTAAATAAAAACCACCGTCGATTCTCGATACAAACCTTTATTTTCATTTCTAAAGATATTCGTTTATCTTAAAAAATAAAATGCTTAATGCATCAGAAAATGAAATAAGTTTAATAATAATTTAACATGCACTGCGAAATAATGACGATTAATGACCTTTAACGCGATTTTTCCAGTACCTCGAGTGAATACATACTCCACACGCAAAACATCCGGTAATTTTTATTGAAATCTCATAGAATCACAATAGCCGGAAGTCTCGAAGAAAGCGAGATGTCAACACTGTTTTGAACTAAAAATGGCAAAGTGCATTGCTAGACGAACAGACGGGAATTGAGTTGCAAATTTGGCCCTCTTTTGTGCTCGAGGTATTAGGTTTCGGCGACTTAAAAAAATCGAATTAGCCGATGAGAAAATGCTAAGCCAAATAGAGAATTTGGCGGTTCCAATAAAAAACGTTGAGTTAGTAGGGTGGTCGAGTTAACCGAGCTCGACTGTATTACAAGTTTGCATACAAAGGTTTTTTTAAAACTTTGCACACGGACCAGCGAAGCTTAGACTTAGAGGGAACATTGCATGGTAAGCAAACGATTTCTCTCAATGGACACAACAACCGTTATCAACATTTTGAACATTCACGTCCGTCAATAGTTTAAAAAACAAAATGTTAGTGTAATCGTCCAGAAATTAGTTTATATTTATGGGCCGAAATATTTTACTTTTTGACTTCCCATTACAGTTATAAGTGGTGGATCGATTAATCGTAAAAAAAAATTTTACTCGTTAAAATTGTTATAATATTAATCGAGAAATTAATCTTCAATTTCAGCCTCCCTATTTTAAACATTTAAATAAGGGCTTCTATTCTTTTGAGCTATGATCAATTATTTGCTCTACAGCATAAAGATGACAATCAAGATATTCTTAGGTAACTTGAGTTCAGAAACAACATCTGACAAGATTCGTCCCTTATTTGAAAAATATGGACAAGTAGTGGAATGTGATGTCCTCAAAAACTTTGGATTTGTTGTGAGTATTGGATTAAAATGAAGGTGTCTCCCCCTGTGTTCTACCACTTTTACTATTTACACCCTATGATTGATTAAGGGCTAAGTAAATTAAAAAAAATTACATCTTAGCATTATACTTAACATATGGTAAGGATTGTATTCTTTGTTTTGATATCGACAAGCTCCATTTTATCACTCATCAAGAATTAACAGCAGAAATTCTCTTACAGTTTTGAATATATTTTATTTCTGAACCATGACCACATTGGCATGGGGTGTTTATCTTGTTAATCATGACCCCTCCATTGGTATTAGTAATTATCAGTTATGCATATTTGTTACTGTTGTTTAATAAAAAAAAAGCTAAACTTGGATTTAAAATCTATTAATATAATCTATTGTTTAAATATAAAAGGTTTACCATGGGAACATGTTTAAACGTTATTCTGAAAATAAAATATTTCTTAAATTCAGCACATGGTTAACAAGAATGAAGCAAATAAAGCCATTGCTCAGCTGGATGGATACAGTGTGGATGGAAACAATATTCGTGTAGAGGTAACTAATACGTTTTTTGTTTTCAATTTATATGATCTTTTCGCTGGAACTATAGACACTATCAATTTCAGCGATAATCTTTTAAATGTGGGAAAATTGAACAGCGTTTTGTTCCACCCTTTATTCGATTTATGAGCTGTTCGACCATCAGATAATGCGATATAAATATTCCAACAGTGCAAAATATCGCCAATTTTCCGCATTTAATATATGTTTATTTACTTGTAACAGCATGGTACGATATGCTCTTCATAATTTATGCGCCAATGAAACCTGTCAGTAAACGTAGCCGATTTCCTTTTGGGGGTCTCTAATATTGTTTTTCCTTAAAATTTGTATTTTTTAAAAAAGCAGATAGGTATTAACAGTGTGTTAACCGAACTATCGACAGGTTTCATTGCTACGGCGTTTTCATTTATCTGTGAGGACAATACAATTTTAATTTTTTTTAATCTTGCAGCTATCGACCGGAAAGAAAGGTGGCGGCGGCGGTGGCGGAAAATTCGACAAGAAAGGGTTAGAAAAAAATTTATTGCGCAAGCTCGTAGACCGTTTTAGTACTTCTGTCCGCTGAACCCTGGTTGTGCCGTGCCGATGCCGTCTGCGATTGTCATCCATAGAATACAAATCCAGATCGGTATTATCGAGCAGCCTATCAGCCGTATTGAGTATCGAAACGGTTTGACTGAGTGACATCTGTGCAAGTTCCAGACATGGCTACTTGTAATCTGGAATGAGGCATTTTGTTTGATTTACTTTTTAAAAAAAAAGAATTATACCTTATGGAAGCAGAGTAGTTAAATTTTATGTACTTCTGTACGCTTCCTGGGTAAAAATCTATGTTTTAGCATTAATTTTGGTAAGTGGTGTTTAAAAAGAATAGAAAGTAAATCTTTTGCAGGCATCCTTTGGGGAAGGGGTGACCTGTACATGAAAAGATTGCCTGCATATCCCTCTTGACATCCTACGTGACTTAATTGTTTCCAATCGAAATTTATAAATTCAAGTGTTTCAATTTTTCACTTAATTAACATTTTAAAATAAATTTTGTTTTTTACAAGTTATCATCTTGCTTTATGGGTTGACTTTCTTTTATTTAGTTAGTTATAATGTCGATTATTTAAAAAAAATTGTAATCCATTTTCTCTTTCCTCAGATTTGGTGGTGGAAATCGTACACGACCATATGGGCTTCCACCTGGCAGAGGAGATCCTCGAGAATTCGATCGTTACCCATACCCTCCTCCACCACCTGTGCCATATGATAGGTATGATCCTTATTATCGGTACTACATGGAAAGAGAGGCTTATTATGCACGCATGGCCCCATTATCAGGTGATAGAGGTTATCCTCCTGCAGGAGCTCGTGATCGATACCTTCCTGTTCCTCCACCTCGTGATCGTCTACCTGATAGATATGCTCCAGACCCACGTGATAGGTTAATGCCGCCAAGATCTTACCTTGATGAACGTGCCAGAGGGATTCCACCTGATGCCTATATGAGGGACAGGGATCCTTTAGCTGCCAGACCACCCCCAGAGTATTACGACAGGTAATTTTAATATAAAATATTTTAATTTGAACTTGCATTTTCAATCTGTTAATTTAAAGGTTCTTTGTTTATTTTTGCGAGAAGTTGATAGAATCAGTCATTTATATAATTTTGAGGAGATGGTTGTTCGAATCTTGGGGTGCGGTATTGTAAAAGTTCAAGTTAAGCCTTGTATTAAATATTTTTATTAACATTTCATTAGCACTGCTATCCTTTTGCCTTAGAATGCATATTTTAATTATTCAAATTTTCAGTTGCATCCATTTATCCTTTTGACTTTGATCTGAATTCATTTCAATGTTGAAGATCTTATCCAGTTTCCATAAAGTAGTTTTAAAAAATTTTGATTCATAAATTATTTGGGATAGATCCCCTATACAAGATTTGATATCTCAATGAGGAGAAATCCTTCAGTTGCATTGGTAACTTGTTTTGGTTGGATGTGTGAAATGTCTGGTAGTGGCCCTTAAGCGCTCTATTTATTGACCCAACTTTTCCAGGAAACCTCAGGGTGCAGGTCGTGGTGGAGAGCAGTCAGGTGGTGCAGCAGGCAGAGGAGTTGGCACACCTGGTGCTTATGGAAATGGAGTCGGTGGAGATTTTTATCGTAACATGGACAGGCCTGGAGTGGGCATGGGAGGTGCTGCTGGTGGCGCGGGTGACTTTTTCCGCCAAGGTGGGGGAGTTGGTCAGCAAAACAGTTATGGACGTCCGGGAATGGGTGGATCAGGTGGGAAGCCTGGAGACAGCCAGTCAGCTTTTGCTCAAGACGCTATCTTTTTTTAGGCAAGTGTTTTTCAACTCAGTGCTTTAGGGCTTTATCTAAACATTGAAGTTTTAAATTTCTACGTGACAAGTTAGAGTTGAGGTCTTTCTTATTCCAAAGTAAAATAATCTTGGTGAATTAAATATTTATACATGGGTAATTTTATGAAAGGCACTGAAGTTTTGGAAGGGTTAAGAAAAACAAACCGATAGCAAGGTGATGTCTTGAGCCATGACTTTGGGTCTCGTAAATAGTAACATTGTTGTCCAATTAACTAACACTACTAGATTGCATGCTCATAGTGTCACGTGACTAATTTCTAACTCAATGTTAATTTTTTTAACATATCAGTCCTTGGTAGTGTCCGATTCGTTATGACTGATTTTATCAATTAACTCATTAGCTCCTGGTGCGACTACATGCGTCCTTACAGGGTCTGTACGGATTCGACCGTACGCATTGCGACGCACTCTCGCATTTTTAGTTAAAAATGGCATCGACATCTCGTTTTCCTCAAGACCTCTGGCTATTGTGTGATTCTACAAGATTTCAATAAAAATAAAGATGTTTTTATCTTGTTTCACTTTTGTCGATCCATGTGTGAATTAATTTGACGCATCTCTATCGAGTATGTATTCGAGGTGCCGAAAATCGCAATATCGGTCTTTAATCGTCATTATTTCGCTGTGCATGTTATATTATTATTAAACTTAATTCATTTCTCGATGCAATAATCATTTTATTTTTTAAGATCAAACTGAATATCTATAGAAAAGTAAAGCATTTTTCTAATAAAATCAAAAGCTTAACAAAGTTGCTTCCCTTTTGTCCCGAATTTGAAATAGATACGGAAGTAGCCCTTCAGGAGCTATTGAGTGTAACATTTACAAAAAAACTTTTTTCTGATATTTTCTTTTTGGATGTTTTCATTCTGAATGTTGCCTCTTTATGATATCTTTTTTACCAATTTAAAAAAAAATCCTTTTAGTCATTCTTCTATAAACTTCCAATTAAATTTTGACATGTTTCAAGCAATTATTTCATTTATGTGATAAACCACGTCTTGCACATGAGATTGTAAATTTCATATCTTCATAAAGTTTCTAGAGCTGAATTCTATTTGATCCAACTGGGAAGGAATAGTGCATATTTTCTTATGTAAAGATTGTTCATAAGTGTACATTGTTTATTTATAAAACTTATTAATGTTGTTAACCATGTGTTGACTATAAGTTTCCCATGCATTTAACATTTATACTTCATACTTCAAAATTTTATCACACGCCAACTAGTGTGTATTCTATTTTTGAGAATAATTTTAGGTTGGTAAATTTATTGCATGATGCATGATACCCTACCCTCCTTACCTATGGCACAGTAAATATTAAATCAATGGTTTTTTTTTCTTCAGCCCTTCCAAATATCATTTGTAATTAATTTTTACAATTTACAACTACTTTGGGGATATAGGTATTTTAAAATTTCTATTATCCATGATGTTTAGATTATTATTATTCATATGGAATTTATCTTAGTGTGGATCAATCTTACCAATTTTTTTTTAATATAGCAATTATAGATCCATTAAATATGTAACTCATATCATCCTGAAGCAACAACTCTGTGCTTACTAAATTGTTTCCTTTATAAAGGGCAATAACTAACTTCCTTTTACTTTTGACTTCATTGAATGCATATCTTCTTTTTAATATTGATTAATCTTAGAAAAAAATAAAATACCACCTATAATAATATAGCATGTATGTATCTTTATGTATTTCAACCTGGACTGAAAGTGAAACAAGATAAAAGCATCAGTTTGTTATATTTAAATCACGCCATTGCTAGAATTGATGGACAGTAAAACTTCAGGACTATTTTAATTGTATCAGAGGTGTGAGGGTGTGTTAAGAGGTAATCCACGAATTATATGTGAAGAACACTATCTGCAGTTTTAATTTTAAAAAAAATATTTCTTTTTACAGGTAGGGGTTTGATGAATTTTGCTGGAAGATATGATGGAGTAAGCTGAGACCAACTAACTGACCCTCCAAGTAATTATGATCGACTCTCCCTGAGCATCTTTCCATATGTATTTGGTTTTAAATTTTAAAAATAGTAAATTATTGTACTTGTGAAAGAGACAAGTGTAAAAAAAAGAATGGAAATAGTCTCTTAATTTGTCAATCTCCTCATTTTAGCAAGTCTTCCTTTGGTGTGGATTTTTACATTATAAGGTCTAGTTACTTTCGTTTTACTCCTTCGTTTAGCTTCTTCTATGTAACTAGGGTCGCTTTTTTTTAACAATTCCACATTTTGATGTAATATAGATTTTAAAAAGAAATGTTGTCTTAGATGTAAAGCACCAATTTAATGCGCAATTTAATGCTATTCATGTGTTCTCATCAAGTATTTTCATTTGTTTACATCCATCATTTGTGGCATTTATTTGGTAACCTCATTTGTTGTAATTTTATTGTCATCAGACTTCCTCCACAAAAATCATGGTTTTTAAATCATTAAATGATCACTTTTGTAATAAAATTTTGTAATTTAATTCTTTTTAGTTTGTAATTTGGCTACCTTGAATAGAATGGCTGTTGTCTTGGGTCCTGGTATATTAACTGACTTAAATTTCATGAGTGGTCATCTTTGAGCTAAATATATAGTAGAAAAGTAGGTTGTAAACCTTGCTAGGACCCAAGTTGTGACTGTTTTTTTTAAAATATGTAGACAAAAGTTAAATAACAGGTCCAATGTTTCCTTTGTGACTTGGTGGGAATATTGAGACCTGGTTGTTTATAACACTTAACTTTAGGTATAGGTTCTGATACTTTCTTCACTAAGACACACATTACATTATTAATTTACATGCTAATGTAGAGAACTTAGCTGCTCCCAGCTTTGTTTCAGTTTATTAATGGTATATATATATTTTTAATCGGGGAAAGGTAGATGGATGGTGGTCGCTTTCCAACTAAAAAAGGGAAGACAAATAAAAAATAATTATCAATAATTTTGAAGGGTAATACTAATATCCAAAAGTTCTTAAGCAATTTCTCTTCTTTATTCTTATGCTGAGAGCCTGCAAAATTTCAGCTCGCTAGCTTACGGGGAAGTGTATTAAAAGTCGATCCAAAGTTTTCGGCAATCAACCAGACGCCATGAGTTAACTTAATATTAATATAAAGGATTTAAAAATCAGTACCTTTCAAATTTTTTCTAAACATTATTACTATTCAAACACGAACACATCTGCATGAGTGAATATATTCTTAAAATTAAATTAATAGCATAGATCACAGCTACCCAACCTTTTTTGTGGTGACATCCAATACCATTGAGAATTTTAGAAAAACACGGAAATATATTTTTCATACAATTTCATTTTAAATTTGTTTAATAAATAGTTTCATGGGTTGAAGGTTATTTCTACTAACCAGCCTCAAAATTAATCATTCTTAGGTGAGTTTTTCTCATCATTTCATTTTTTTCTGTGGATGAGATATGCAGAAACAAATGTAACTGCTCAAAAGGCAAACATCGTGACATTTTGGTATGGTTTATAGTACCACACCAGAATTGTGTGAGAAGGTGCATTACAATTACATGCCAAGGAATAATTCTGCAAAGAATCCAAGAAGTCATCTTGTTATTTATTTTTGGGAATGCTAACTACATCAAGGGAAGCAGAGATTGGATTTCACGTCTGTAGTGTCTTCTTTCATCCCAGTGAAGTAATGCTGGAGTTTCTTTTCAAGGGATTCTAGATGCTCAGCAATCTCCCCCTTAAATTTTCATTTATTTCAGATTCATTTACCAAACTGCAGCGTTTCTTAAACATGGAGATGTTTCTGTTGTTTATATTTGTTCGTCACTTTTGCAGCTTGGATAAAAATGCCTCGAGGTTATCTTACAATGTTTGTTATAATATAATTTTATTAAAAATTATTAGGTCTGTTATCGATTAATTTAAATTTAATCGTTAACTTTTGAAAAATGACCGATTAATTAATCGATAATTTCGATTAAAACCAAAAATAGAAATTTATGACGTCATTAAACTGAACATTTCTCACGGACATTGAAAATTAAGAATATTTTGAACTAAATTTCATGACAATGTGTTGATACTTGATTTGTGCTGAAGGTGGTACGTCAGCGATGTATTTGATCCTTTAAAACAGAATTGTTTATGGCAGTGGACACAGTAAACGTTTTCACCATCTTCGACTTTGCCATCCGCAGTTAGCTTAAAAACAACATATTTGCTAAACTTTCTAGTTATGTTTAAATTTAACTGCGCTGATGCTGTCAGCAGGGCCGTCTTAACGCATAGGCACGTTGGGCATTTGCCCGGGCGCCCACGAGCATATGAGCCCCATGGGAATATGTTTATTTATTATTCATTTTTTATTCCTGCGGGGGAAGGGCCCAACACTATTTCTTTGCCCGGGGGCCCAAAATGGAGTAAAGACGGCTCTGGCTGTCATCCATTTTATAGTTGACGTCTGCCGGTCAGCATAGATTAATAAAATAAATTTTAATATTACACGGGAGATGTTTGTACGTAAAAAAATATATATAAATTATTATTAATTATTATAATAATTTATTTATTTATTACTAAAAATTTTTTGTAAAATATAAATATTTTCTTAAATTTTAATAGAATATTTATCGATTAAAATTATTTTAATCGATAAAATTTTTAACGATTTATCAAGAAAGTAATCGATAATTTCCGCAGCCCTAAATATTATATTTGAATTATTTGTCTCCTTTCCCTAAGGTTTCAGGTTAAAACTATTTTGCATTTCTAATGTATGTATGTATGGCATCTGTCCGTCTACGAAAGACGATAGATTTATCTTTATTATCTGCAGCTCTTGGTGTGGCTGATGAGACCAATCCTTGAGTGGCAGTCTCTTCTGCATGACACACACGAAAGCAGTGGGGCAGTGTTTCCTGGCCTTTCTCCTCGCTCTTTTCCCGACTGCTTCTGCCCTAGTTTGCTCCTCTGCTCTTACTCTTAGTGATCCTTCTTTCACTATAGCCCGCCACATGGACCTATCCTCTGCCAGGTTTTCCCAGTTTTGTATATCAATGTTGGCTACTTTCATGTCTCTCTTGCATATGTCCACGTATCAGTATCTGAGACATGGCCGACCAACCGACCTTTTCCCTGTCGCCAGCTCGCTGTAGAGCACATCCTATGGTATGCGACCACTTTGCATCCTCTTGACGTGTCCAAGCCAACGGAGGCGTCTTTGGCTTAATATTGCTGCAATACTACTCATGCTTGCTTGAGCCAGGACCTCTGTGTTGGGGACTTTCTCTTGCCATTTGATGTCTAGGATGGGGCGCAGGCATCTGAGGTGGAAGCTATTGAGCCTTCTTTCATGCCTGGTATAGGTGGTCCAAGACTCGCATCCATAGAGGAGTGTGCTCAGTACGCAGGCCTGGTATACCTGCAGCTTAGTCCTTGCTGTGAGTTTGGCATTGGACCAGACTCTTTTGTACAGTCTAGCCATAACAGTTGCTGCCTTCCCTATCCTGCTACTTATCTCATCTTCCAGTGAGAGGGTGCTCGAGATGTTTGATCCCAGATAAGTAAAACTGTCAACAGCATCCAGGTTGCAGTCATCAATGGTGATAGTCGGGAGAGAGGCAGCATCCTGTGCCATAATGTTGGTTTTCTTTATACTTATGGTCAGGCCAAACTCTTTGCAGGCAGCGGAGAAGCTGGATACAAGGTTCTGCAGGCCGTCTGCTGTGTGGGATATTAAGGCGGCATCGTCTGCAAATAAGAGCTCGCGCAGCAAAGTCTTCCTTATTTTGGTCTTGGCTTTAAGTCGGGCAATATTGAATAATCTCCCGTCAGCTCTGGTGTGTATGTATATCCCCTCGCTGTTGTTCTTGAAGGCATACTGGAGTAAGATGGAAAAGAATATTGCGAATAGAGTAGGTGCCAACACGCAGCCTTGCTTTACTCCACTACTTACTGGGAAAGCCTCGGAGGTGGCACCGTTATAGCACACTGTGCCCTGCATGTTTTCGTGGAATTGCTTGATGATGTTAAGCAGATGTGTAGGGCAGCCTATTTTTACTAAGATCTGAAAAAGGCCGCTTCTGCTGACAAGATCAAAAGCTTTAGTTAGGTCGACGAACGCGATGTATAGAGGCATATGTTGCTCCCTGCATTTCTCCTGCAGCTGGCGCAGAGAGAAGATCATGTCTATGGTTGATCTTCCGGCTCCAAAGCCGCACTGCGATTCTGGGAGTACACGCGATGCTAGGGTCTGTAGGCGTGTCAATGCAACTCGGGCGAAGGCCTTTCCAACTATACTGAGGAGAGAGATTCCACGATAGTTGTTGCAGTCACTCTTGTCTCCTTTATTTTTATACAGTGTAACGATGTTGGCATCTTTCAACTCCTGTGGTATCTGCCCCTGTTCCCAGCACAGAGTGAGGAGGTCATGCAAAGGCTGTAAAAGTATTTCTTTTCCACATTTGAGAACTTCTGGCGGAATTCCATCATTACCAGGAGCTTTCCCGCAGGCTAGGCAATCTATGGCTCTACTTAGCTCGACCATTGTGGGTAGGCTACCGAGCTCTTCCATGACCGGCAGGTCTGGGATATCGTCCAGGGCAGCAGTTGAGACATGGTTTATAGTTGCGTACAATTCCAGGTAGTGCTCGATCCACCGTTTGAGTTGCTTGTCCCGATCAGTGATAATTTCCCCTGCTTTTGACATTAAGGGTGCTGTCTTGGAGGTCAGAGGGCCTGTTGCTTGTTTTATATTCTCGTACATAGCCTTTGTATCGCCTCTATCAGCAGCTGACTGTATGCTGGAACTTAGATTGATCCAGTACGTGTTAGCGTAGTGGCGAGCTGCCTGCTGGGCATTTTTCTTGGCGCTCTTAAGGGAATGTAGAGTTTCTGGGCAAGGCCTGTCTTTATAGGCTAAAAGAGCCTTTCTTTTTACATCGGTGACATGCTTCATTTCCTCCCAATGGGCCTCAAACCAGTCTGCACTTTTGCGTTCTCTCTTGCCGAATGCCGCAATAGCTGAGCCATATATGGTGTCCCGCAGATGTGACCACTTGGACTCAATAGTGTCTACTGGTGGCATTTGTACAAGAGCTTCTTTTAGTCTCTGGGTGTATTCTGCTGTTCTCTCTGGATTCTTGGTGGAGCAGATGCCTATGCGTGGTTTTCCCTTGTTTTTGTTGCGGTACAATTTCTTTGGCAGTAACCTTACCTTGCTAGCCACTAAGGAGTGATCTGTGTCGCAGTCTGCACTGTGGTAACTGCGTGTGAGGAGGACACTGGCCAGCTGTGTGCGTCTTGTGATTATGAGATCTAGTTGGTGCCAGTGTTTAGAGCGGGGATGCCTCCATGACACTTGGTGGATTGCTTTGCAGTTGAAGAAAGTATTTGGGACACATAGTCCATGTAAGCAGCACATCTCTAGTAATCTCTGCCCATTTTCATTTAGCCTGCCTCTTCCAAAATAACCGAGGCAAGTTGGCCAGGCCATGTGATCACTTCCAACTCTTGCATTGAAGTCACCAAGGAGGTAGATTGCTTCATTGGTGGGTATGCTGGCTAGTGTTTGATTGAGATCATCATAGAACTGGTCTTTAGCTTCTGAGTTCGAGGATAAGGTTGGAGCATAAGCACTGATGATGTTGGCTAATCCTGAGGATGTAGATAGTCGTATTGTTAGTATCCTGTTAGTGCCCTTTGTTGGGGGTTCTATGGAGGAGCAGAGTCCATTTTTTATGGCAAAACCAACCCCATGTTGCCTTGGTGTGTCCATTGGTCCACCCTGCCAGAAGAAAGTGTAGTTGCATTCTTTTATGGTACCACTTTCTGGGAGTCTAGTCTCCTGAAGGCAGGCAATGTCGATGTTTAGTCTGGCAAGCTCCCTGTCAATGATGGCTGTCTTCCTGGCATCATCAATAAGCTGCAGGTCGGCAGTAATGCCTGGACACATAGTCCTAACGTTCCAGCTTGCTAGGCGAAGAGCTGCATTTCTAATATATCGCTGAATATACTACTACTAGTACTACTCTTTTTCAACCAGGCTTTGTCGTTAATATATTATATACCAATACCACTTTTTCTCCTTTCAAATGCTAAACCAAAGTAAAAGGCTGTCACTGTTGACAATTTTTACCAAAATATAAAAAAAACAAATATAAATTTAAAATGTAAGAGTAAGTAAGAGAAGTAAATAATGCGAAATGACATTCACTTTCGTTTCTGCCTTTACATTTAATAAGTATGAGATTATTATTAATTAACGAGCAACAAAACCCGCCCAAGGATGTTCTGCCACCGATCGGTGCAGTGGAGTAGCTAGGGAGGGCGGTGGGGCGGTCCGCCCCGGGCGGCACTCATTTAGGGGCGGCATTTGTGGGCATTTGAAAAGAACAACCAATACCGACAACCACCCTTTTTCTGTTAAAGGGGGAAAACCAAGGTGAAACAAAAATATTCGTAATTTCGAATCTTAATAAACGGATTGGCATAACATTTGTTTGATTACATAGTAGATATTATAGCTAACGCACAACCGTTCAAAAAGTTTAAATCGCTAGAAAAAACTTATCCATTTATTTGGAAAACTAAGCGGTATAAGTCACAGATGACTTTTTTTTTATAAGAAAACTACCTAAAAAACTCAACACTGCCCGGCCGATTAATGTGTGCTATTAATATCGCCACTACAGTTTTTCGTAAAATTTCAACTTCGCAGAATGGTGCGCGAACAAGTACTTACATGGCATGGTGGTTCAAATATTGTGTTTAACTTGCAAGTAGTAATTTATATTACCGTTTCAGTGTTCATTAACTTATTGTAATGTAAGTTATTAAAAATTATATTTATTTTGTTTTTATTGCATTAAAGTAGCACACATAATTTGTGTTTTTCATTAAAATACGGTTATTCATTAAACATGTTACGCATATCCAATTAAAGTAATAGTAATGTGGAAATAATTTGAATTCATCTATTTTATGGAAAATTATTAAGATTTATGACAAGAATATGTCAATATTAAAATTTCTCTGTTAATAAACACCACAATAGGCATAATAATTTCGAAAAAGACATATTTTAAACTTTCAAGCGTCTTGGAAAAATTGACATCTGAAGAAGTAAGAAGGAACACGAGATCAGATGCTGGAATTTTACTCAATTCTATGCAATCTTTTTCTCTTCTATGTTATGTCAATTTATGGGAACCCGTCAGTTAAAAAAAAATTAATGCAAAGCCATTGCATGGAACAAAGACATGTGCTAATACAAAATGCTGTTATATCAGCCAAACAATTTGTGAAGAGATGGATATATCAACTGAACGCCGAGTTAGAAGGAGAAAAATTGAGTAGGGGAAATCAGAAGACGTGGTTCTATCTTTAAAACAAGAAGTACGAGACAGTTTTTATCCATGGTTGGAATTATAAAAGAAAAAAAAACACGCTTTGATGAGTTGCATTTCCTTGCAAGAAATATTCGTATATAATACCAGGTAACCAACTAAGTGAAGCATTTGAACATCAAATAAATTACTTCATTGACATTGACAGTTCAATATGGAAAGAAAAAGGATCGAGGTTTTTATGGCTGTACCTACAGTACAAGAAGAGGAATTATGTTAGAAAAACGGGGGAAAAGGCACCTTTAATCTATTGAAATTTATTCAACAGTATAGATTGGAAAATTCTGTACCCAACATTGTAATCTTGCTATGACTTTTTTCAACTATTACTATCAGTGTCGCTAGTTGTGAAAGGAGCTTCTCCAAACTGAAGTTGATAAAAAAATTATCTTCGTTCCACAATGAGCGATTAAAGACAACAAAATCTTGCAATACTGACCATAGAACAAGATATTACAAATAATTTTAATTTTGATAGCGTAATACACGATTTTTCTATTATGAGTAAGTAAATGTATAAATATGTTAACATACTAATGTACAGAGGCGTAACGGGGTTTTTGACGCCCTTGGCTAATTTAATTTTGGCACCTTTTATTTAAATAAAAATTTAAAAATTAGAGATTTAGCTGCGCCCTTTTGAACTTGTGCAGGCAGGCGCCCTGGCAACTACCCCAATGTCAAGCCGTTGATACACCACTGCTAATGTATACAATTTCTTTGTTTGTAAAAAAAACATTTATTTATAAATACAACATAAAAGAATAGTAATAGCAATTGGTAATGTTTTTTTGGGGCGTAAATTTGGAATATGTTTTGTCTCATGGAAAAAGGGGGGGGGGACCTGCGAGCTCAGTACCTTTTTCCTTTTTTTTGTGGCCTTTATTAAAGAAAGTATCTTGTATTTTTATAAATGTGTATTTATAGGTACATGATCTTATGCGGCCTATTTTATTACTGCTTACATAAATATGGCATGCAATGGTAAACATGTTCCTCCCATTTCCTTAGTTTCAATTACAATTATTTATTCATGTTCATTAATTTTTAAAAACCATAATATAATCGACTAAGTGGCCGTCCATAAACGAAGCACGTTATTTTGGCAGACACATCCCGTCACCTCCCTCGTCACACGTCGTCACAAAAACTTAGACTCCTTCTTCAATAAGACATCACAAAGCCGAATTTTCTGTTTGAAGATGAACATGTTTCAAATAAAAATTTAGCCATTTAAGTATGTTTTTAGTGTAAAGCTGGATTCTAATATCGTAATACGCGTTTTACATAAACGTCATTAAATAAAGTGTCAGTAATGAAATATTTAAGTGGAAATTTATTTACAGGTGCGCGTTTTGGCGTGACGTCATATTTCTTAAACACCTCCCCCCTCCGTCACACATCATTACAAACCTGTGACTCCCCCCCCCAGATGCGTGACGTCATTTATGGACGGCCCCTAAAAAGGGCGGCAAATTGGAGACCGCCCCGGGCGGCAAATGTTCTAGCTACGCCACTGGATCGGTGGCATGTTGTAACTCCTCTCCAACAGCCGTCTCGACCGGCATACATGTGCATTACTTCAAAAATACTATTCATTATAGTTAAAATAAACAACTCGTAAAAACAAAGATTTTTTACTATAAATCCCAACGCCAATAACTCAAAATAAAGTCTTGGAAGAAATGCTTCACCAAAAATAAGTCGTATTGAACGTCCGCGTAAACGTGGTCAATGTGATTGGCTGTAGGAGTCATATGTGTTTGAGTGACCAATCGCCATCGAGGACCGGACAGAACGGAGAGAAAATTGCCTTTTATTGTTATAGTATAGAGAAAATATATGTATAAGATTAAGATGTATTGAAACAAACGTGTAGAATGATCAAGTTTTAGGTTATTGAATTGGGAAGAAAAATTCTTTCCTAAAAATTCCTTCTTTAGTGGTATAATTTGGTTTACTTACTTACCTTATCACAAAGAGCTGCCTGTCTTGTATCTATACTATAAATTCAAGTGTTCATTAAAAAAAAAGTCTTCTTCTACAGCAGAATAATGCTTTTTTTCCTTCAAACCTTCTTTATCACTAAGCTGATTAACAGTGACTACCTCAGCAATGGTCTCCATCTTTTGTTAATTATTATATTTAATTTACATTCTGAAATCTGGAGGCATAGTCAGTGGCGTAGCGAGGGGGGCAAATGCCCCGGGCGGCACTTTTCCAGGGGCGGCAAATTCCTAGTCATTAATTAGTTTCTTAAAATGAAAATTTTAAAAGAAGAGGAGTATTTTAAAATCGAAATTAAAGAAAAGCCAAATAAGAAATTAATAAAAGAAATAAAGGAACTATCCCAAAGCATGTGAAAGTTTTAACTGACAAAACTTCAAACTCCTTATTGGATATAAATTCTTCTGATACTAATACTATTGTAATTTTAAAAAAAAACATAGACTAAATTAGTCCGAGAACGTGACACTGATGTGGTGATAAATTCATTGATTCTTAAAATTTAACAGCCGCCCATGTTGTAAAATTTTAGGTTTGGGGGGGGGGCGCGGCAAATTCCTCGTTGATTAGCTATTTTTTAAAACGGGAAAATAAATTTTAATAAAGTAAAATAAAAGCCAAGATATATGATTGATTCAAGTTTGATTTTAACGTAAGTGAACTACTGGAAACAAATTGTTGGCGTATTCATATGGCTTATTATAATTTTAATGTCTTTTGTTTTGTGGCATAAACAAAAGTAATGGAAACAATTGCTTATCTAGTGAAATTAAAACTTGGCACAAATAAATACAAAATTTGGGGGGAGGGGGGGGGCGGCAAATTCCTCGTGTTTTATTAGCTAATTGTTAAAACGTGAAAGTAAATTTTAATAAAATAAAAGCCAAGATAAGTACTCAACATTACCAACGATTTTTGCAAATGGAAGGAATCAGAATTTGGATAAAAAGGAATAGACTATTACTATTAATAAAGATCGTCAATAAGTTGTAAAAGAGAAAACAAAGTGGCAAGAAGTTCTTGTTAGAATATTTAACATTATTAAATCCTGGCGAGATAGAATGTGACCTTTTGAGGTCATAGAGAGGGTAATACTGTTTTGAATAAAGGCAATATTCTGGAACTAATGCATTAGCTTGCAAAGTACGTTCGAGCACTCCGAAAACATAGTGGGAAGAGGGGTAAAAACTTGTCATCTAAAATTCATACTGAGCTTTCTTCAATAACAAGATACCAAATATTGTTCCATTGTATTTGATAGCTCTTCATATATTTGACATACGGATCAAACAAGTCCAGTTGTGTGATATGTAAAGATTGAAAATAAAAAAGTAGAGGTAGAATCTTTCAAAGATTTCAATTTCATTGAAATTGAAGCAAAAGTGAATCTGCTTACGACATTTCTGAAATGATTTTGAAAAAATGATTATCTTAAAATAATGGACTGTACAGACTCAACGTGTGTTAATACTTCTTAAGGGCTGGAAAGTATACAAGAGTTTAACAAAGGTGAAAAAAATAAAAAAATCGCATGTCAAGCTCGTTCAAACAGTTAAACCTAATTTGTTAACATTATACTCCAACGAAAACGAATTCTCCAACTATTTTAGTACACTTGAGCGTTGTTACGCATTCTTTTCCAAGTCCATAAACTGTTGGAAATACTTAATTGCTTATACAAGCAAGGCATTCAGACTTCAGGATACAAAATAGTGAATATACCATGCAGCCATTTTGAGATATTTTGTAAGCTATAGCACTGAAAGATGCAGACAAAAATCTCAACACACGAACAGGGGCGCCTGCAGCGTGACGCACTGGACGCACGTGCGTCCACTAAAATTTACAAAATTAATATTTGTTTATAAAAGTCAATTAGCGCCGCACCACGGAGCTCAATTATTAAATTAAATATTAAAAATTATTAAAAGCAAATAACAAAATGAAAAATATCAAATTTAAGAGTTCCCCTCACAATTTGTGAACACTTGTGAAGGCGCTGTTTGAAATATGTACAACACGGTAAGTGAAACTGTGAACTTCATTACAGCATCTGCCAAGCGTCTAAATATATATACAAACTCAAGCCATGGTGGAGATTCAACACGACTTAAGAAATGCTGTGCTACAAAGTGGACTCGACATGAAGAAACATTACAAAGGTTTGAAGAGAACATTTGTATTATACTTGAAACTCTGGCCGGTTTGACTCAAGATCATGATCGTCAAACATCTGTCAAAGCCAACGGTCTCCAATTATTAATCCAGAATTTTCATTTCATATATACGCTTGTCGTTGTTCATCGCTACTTGCGCTACACGAAACCGATTTCCTACTCATTGCAGTCTGTGGATCAGAATTTAGTTCGTGCCTCTAGTGAGTGCAAGGAGTTGATCGACCTTCTGAAATTGAAACGTAGCAATGACGATTCATGCAATTATGCAATTCATTGTTTGACGAGGCCTCCAAGTTAGCACAGAAATTGAATGTTGAGGTCAAAGCACCAAGAATTACTGCTAGACAACAGTACAGATCAAATGCACAGGGACCAACAAATTCGGTGCAAGATTACTTCAGACTAAATGTTCACAATTCCTTTTTTGGATCACCTAATAACAGAACTTCAAGACTGCATTTGTGCATCAACAGGACGTTTGACAGCAGAAATGCTTATGACGCAACATATATCCAGTCTGACTGAGGATGACATGGATAAAATTCGGGAAGCTTATTCATTATTCATTAATTCAGATGTTCTTGATGTAGAGTTTGAGAGATGGAAGTTCAAACTTTCTGCGCTTGAAGGAGAAGACAGCAACACTGGCGTGTCTTTGCAAGACTGTTTTTTACTCACGAAGGATTTATACCCAAATTTGCACACTGTTTTTCCTGTACTTTTAACGATGCCTGTTACATCCGCCACAGCTGAACGCAGCTTCTCGGCGCTCCGCCGTCTCAAGATTTATATGCGTTCAACAATTGGATCAGAATGACTATCAGCTCTGGTGCTGCTGCATGTTCACACCGACATATTTCCTGACGTCACTAAAGTCATAAAAGAATTCGATGCCACAGCACATCGTAGAATTGTGTTTGCCTTTGACAATGATGACTGATTTGCCAAGCAACGTGTTTACGTATGGTATATGACGGTAAATATACTTAGGCTAGATTATGTTTGTAGCCCGTTCTTTGCGTAAAATGTTTGAAATATTGGTGATATAGAAAAACATGATTAAAAATAAGCCTGTTTTGCTTTATGTTTTGCTGGAGTACTTTTGCTAATATGAGACATATGAGTCATGGCATGTGGTGACATTTATTTGGCAGTATATAATTAAGAAGGGCTTATCAATGACGATAGGAGACGGGAAGGTGTGCGTCCATTTTTTCAAAGCTGTGGGCGCCCCTGCACACGAACAGTCGCAGGAACTTGGCTAGTCACAATGAAACCTCTTTATTTTCAAAGTTATAGTTATATTTTTAAAAATGCCCGAAATTCTTTATAAACTTATAGTGCTAATCAAAACAAAAAAATTCAGTGGCTACTCACAGAGAAACTAATGGAATGGAATACTTAAGGGATGTTATGACATTTGATAAAATTTATGTGGAGACCTCATCATTTTAATCGAACCTTCCAATCAAAGAAAAAGAGAGCAAATTTTTGGTAATCGAAGCAAATATGTATGTATCCATACTATGTAGGATAACAGTTAAGAAGAAATTTGGTTTCTTCATAAGATGAGATTAGTGTATAAATTCGTGCGAGGCTTTGGCAGTTATATAGAATTTAGAAAACAGACACGATTTTCGTACACCAGCTAATCTTATACTGGACTTTGAAATTTGGTCTTCATATTAAAGTATTTAAAATATTCCACATGACATAGTCAGGCAAGGAATATTTTAACCCCATGAATAGAAAAAAAATGAATTCAAGACTAGGTGGTTTATTTAAGTTTATAAAGATAAAGACGAGCTCGAAGCTACCCTGCCAAAAATAATATAATTAATTTGAACATTGCTTACAACGGTCTTAAGTAATGCAAGGTGTTAAAAGGGCTTCTCTATAATTATTTTAATGAAAAATTAATTACGATCAATTACGAATACACCAGGTGGGAGGGGTGGGTGGGAGGGGGAGAGGGTAAAAGTCTGGTCACCGATTCGCTTGACCGAGCTCAGCGTGACACGTAAAATGTAAACAAAAGCACCCCGGTACTTCGATGGGTCGCCTCAATGCGTCAACTCAAACTTTCACGTGGAAAAAAACCAATAACAAACAGTGAATTTAAATTACATACGTTATGTTAGGATAAACTACAAATGCATTAATTTAATTACGGTACGTTCGATCAATCTGAAATTTTGATACGATGCATTGTTAGGTGAGACGGGTCCGTGAGCCAAATTTCAGCTCGATCGGATCACGGGAAAAGGGTCATTTTTGACTTTTGTTTTTCCGCCCGCCCAAGACAGAGAGAGAGATGATGAGACGGCGGTGAAGTTAATATAAGGGATTTAAAATTGACCCCATTCCCGTCAAGCCATCGAGTTGAAATTTGGCACACGGAACCGTCTCACCTAACAATGCATTGTATCAAAATTTCAGATCGATCAAACGTACCGTAATTAAATTAATGCATTATTTGTTTATCTCAATACGAGTTATGTAATTCAATTTCACTGTTTGATATTGTTTTCTTTTCATGTGAGAGCTCAGTTCGCGCGTTGACGCGACCCATCGAAGTACACGCGTGCTTTTGTTTACATTTTACGTGTCACGCTGAGCTCGGTCCAGCGATTGGTGACCAGACATTTCACCTCCCCCCCCCGGTTATACAGCAGGAGTTAAGGCAGATACAGTCTGTAAATGTTTGTCTCGTTTGAAGATGATCAATACTTTTAATTATGACTCATATATAAGGGATTTATAGTCAAAAACTTTGTTTTTACGGGTTTGTTTTAATACAAATCAAGCTTCGGCTACGGCACAAGTACACTTCATAAATCCAGCCGAATTCGGCTTCAACCAGATTAAATTTTTAAAAATCCGGTACACCCTTAGTTTTTGGAAGCATGCTGTTAGTAGTGTTAGCTACTGTGTGAAATGAGGTGCATGGATGGTGGCTAGTTTGCATTCTATAGCCCAGAGGTTCCTAACCAGTGGTGCATGCATCCCCAAGGGGTGCATGAGCAGGTTCCAGGGGGTGCATGAACGATTCAGAGAAAAAAAAGAAAGAAAAAGAGGCAGAAAAAAAGAAGGAAAAAAAAAGAAAGAAAAACTGATAACTGAAAATAAGCAAGATATGCCGCTTCAAAAGGCACCCATATACAACCTTTTTTTATTGGTACTCGTTCGCGCATCGATCTGCGCATGTCGAAAATTGACGGAAAAACTTTTTCGCAAAATGAACGGTTCGCTCTAAGTGTTCCTCGGAATTTCGTGGTTTACGTCACAGTTTCCAAAAATAATTTAATGTTTTCATCAAATACGTCAGATATATGGCTTCCCGTGACCCTCTCACTGTTTTTAGCGGATGTAAACTTTGAGATTTTTCCCCTTCACTTTTATTGCCCTGTACGCTGCAAATGTCTTAAAAACGTTAATTGTTAGCCAATATTCGTCATTGAAAACTACAATCTTGAGTTGAGCATCTAATTCCGGTCATTAAAAACATCAACTTCGTCAGTTAAAAATTTGCCTGTGACTGGTGCGACTTTCCGATTGTCATCAACCCCTCAAAATCGTTAAAAAAAATAAAAAAAGGAGAGAGAGAGAAAGAAAGAGAGAGAGAGAGAGAGAGAGAGAAAGAGAGAGAGAGAGAGAGAGAGAGAGAGAAAGAGAGAGAGAGAGAGAGAAAGAGAGAGAGAGAAAGAGAGAGAGAGAGAGAGAAAGAGAGAGAGAGAGAGAAAGAGAGAGAGAGAGAGAGAGAAAGAGAGATAGAGAGAAAGAGAGAGAGAGAGAGAGAGAGAGAGAGAGAGAGAGAGAGAGAGAGATGGAACTCAAAAGCCTCAGTGCTTCCTCTGTGGCAAAATCATGTGCAATGACAACATGAAACCTGTTAGACTCCGAGAGCACTTGGAGAAAGTCCATCCATCCAATTCCAAAGACAGTGTTGAGGTCTTCAAGTAGAAGAGAGCTCGCTTCTTGACATCAGGTACCTTGCCCAAGCTTGGATTTTCTTTGACACAGAAACCTGCACTGGAGGCATCATTCAAGGTTGCATATCTTATTGCAAAGAACAAGAAGCCCCACACCATTGGATCTAGAGATGGTGAAACTGATGTGTGGTCACCAGCAGAGGAAGCAGGTTGAGAAAGTCTCTTTGTCCAATGACACTATTAATTCCAGGATTAGTGACATGGCTGCAGACATTCTGGATCAAGTCTTGTGAGAGATGAGAAGCAGTCCTTTTCCATTTAGCATGCAGCTGGATGAATCCACTGATGTAGCACAATGCAGTCAGATTCTTGGAATTTTGAGATATGTTCACAGCGGATTGGTGAAGGAGGAATTTCTCTTTTGTAAGCCACTCCTAGCTACTACCAAAGCTGCTGATGTGCTGCAGCTAGTCTAGGCATTCTTCACTGAAAACTAGTTTGACTGGACTTCAAGAATTTCTTCAATTTGCACAGATGGTGCTCACTCCATGCTCGGTAATAAGTCAGGATCTTCAGCACTGGTAAAGAAAGACGTTCCAGATATTGTCACAACACACTGTATCCTTCATCGTCAGGCCCTGGAATGCAAAACTCTACCTCCAACCTTGAAGTCAGTTCTTTCTACTGCACATGCCTTGAACCACTGCCTCTTCAAGTTGTTCTGTCAGGAGCTGGGCTCTGAGCATGAAGTTCTGCTCTACCACAATGAGGTGCGCTTGTTGTCCAGGGGACGGTACTTTCTCGGTTAGTAGAACTGAGAGTGGAGCTTGCCATTTCCTTGCGAGAAAAAAAGAGTGACATTGCTGACAAGTTTGACTGTCCAAATTTCATTCATTACTTGGCATACCTGGCTGACATCTTCCTCCATCTTGAATGAGTTGAACACATCTCTGCAAGGACCTGCTGTGACTGTAATGGATGCTACTGAGAGATTTCAAGCCTTCCTTAACAAACTGCTACTATTCCAACTACGACTAGAAAAGTCCAACTTGGCCAACTTTCCACTCTTGGATGAAGTTGTAATATCTGGTGCAGAAGGAAGTACTGAGGGATCACTGCCTGACAACATCAAAGGGGAAATTTCAGTGCACCTTTCAACATTGCAAAGGTCATTTGATGGGTATTTCTTTCAAGAAATTGCTAGGAAAGACCTTTGGATTTGCAATCCTTTTCTCTGTGACCTGGACAACATTGATGACAGTGACCTTGCTAAAGATGACCTCATTGATTTGAGAACCAGAGAAGTACTGAGGAGCTAGATTCCTACCCACAACTAGCCAAGAGAGCAGTACTGACTCCTTCCATTTCCCACAACCTATCTCTGTGAAGCAGGATTCTCAACACCTTTGACGATTAAAACCAAGGAAAGGAATAAATTGAATGCAGAGGATGACATGAGAGTTGCTTTGTCCAAAAACAGTCCCCAGATTTAAAACGCTGATTGATAATAAAAAGCAGCAGATCTCTCATTAAATTCCCTGTTGCCTATTGTCAAAACGTTTGTGTTCCTATAATGAACATAGTTTATTATGCATTTTCTGCAAGTTTCACGAGGGGGTGCATGAACGTTTTTGGGCGTCTGAAGGGGTGCACGGACCCCAAAAGGTTAAGAACCACTGCTATAGCCGTCATGACCGCGAAAATTATGCAGCGCTTTGGACGAGTACCCGCGCTGCTTTTTTCAACAATATTGACAGCCAGCCCTAGTTAGGATATAAATAGATTGCAGACTTAAACTAAATACATATTTAAATGTCAAAAAAGATATTTGAAACATGCTTATTTTCAATTATAAAATACGTTGTTTTTTATTGTGGGTCAAAGCTTTGTGACGTAATATTGGAGGGGGGGTTGTCTAAGTTTTTAAGACGAAGTGTGACGGGGGGTAAAAAATCGGTCAAAATCGTGAGACGTCATTTATGGACGGCCCCTTTTAAAAATTTGGGGTGGGGGAGGGGAACTAGCAAAATATTTTATATGATATGGTAAAAGTTACTAAAAGTAAATGTAAAAATAAAAGTAATAGTGAAAATGAAGGGAAAAAAAGACGATTTAAAAAAAAATTGACTAAAAGTAAAAAGTAAAATATATCGTTTAAAATACCGAATTTTTGGCCCTACAACTATAAGACGCACTTTTTCTTCCCCAAAACGGGGGCGGGGGGGGGGAGTTGATGCGTCTTATATGACGAATAGACCGTAGTTGGGTCAGAATTGTTATTTTTTTTCTCTAGATTTTCCTCCTTTGAAATTGGGTGCGTCTTATATTCCGGAGCGTCTTATAGGGCGAAAAATAAGGTATCTTTTGTATTAAATTAACGGACTTGGCTTAGTCATTAGTGATATATGTATTTTTACAATAGAAAAATAATTAAAGGTTTGATTTTGGTTGTTTTTCAAATCATTGTTTATGGTTCTTTGTGTTAAGCTTGAAACCTTAACTAAAAGCCCCAAATTCAATAAAACACAAATATTTAAAAGACGAGTATTAACACACATTTGGTCTCAGCAGTCTATTATTGAAAGACGATCAGTTTTAGGCTTATTTTAAAACATTTAAGAAATGTCGTAAGCAGATTCATTATTTCAATAACAACTTTTAAATTTAAAGATTCTACGACGTCTAGTCTCTGATTTACAATCTTTACACATCGAACAACTTCACTTGTTAGATCCTTTTGTGAACTATCTGGAGAGCCTTCGAATACAATAGTAATAGTCAGTGGCGTAGCTAGAGGGTGGCGGTGGGGGCGGTCCGCCCGGGCGGCACACATTTAGGGCGGCATTTTTGGGCATGTGAAAAGTGCAACCTATTCCGACAACCACCCTTTTTCTTTTGAAGACGGAAAACCAAGGTGAAACAAAAATACTCATAATTTCTAGTCCTAATTAACGCATTCCCAAAAACATTTGTTTGATTACATAGTGGATGTGTGAATGTTATAAGTAACGCAAAACCGTTCAGAAGTTTAAAATCACTCAAAAAAGGTATCGACTTGTTTTGAAAATTAAGTGGTATACGGTACGACCAGATGACGCTTTTAGATGAAAACTACACACACACACACACACACCAAAACCCAACACATCACCGCTGAGCCCAGTAATGTGCTATTAATATCGTCACGATGGTTTTTGCGTGGAATTTCGACATTCGCAGAATGATGCGCGAACAAATACCTACAATTCATGGTGGTTCAAATATAGTGTTTAACTTGCAAGTAGTAATTTATATAAAAATTGGGTAATTTATATTACTGTTTGAAATGTCAGAAAATTATTGAATGGTACGTTAATAAAAATTTAATTGATTTGGTTTTTATTGCATTAAAGTAGCACAAATAATTTGTGTTTTTCATTAAAATATAGTTATTCATTTAAAATGTTACGCCTATCTAATTAAAGTAATGTGTAAATAATTTGAATTCGTCTATTTTATGGAAAATTATAAAGATTTATGGCAAGAACATGAAAATATTCAAATTTCTCCGTTAATAAACACCACAATAGGCATAAATAATTTCGAAAAAGACATACTTTTTAATTAACATCTAAAGAAGTAACTAGTAAAACGAGATAAGATGCTTAAATTTTACTCAATTCAATCCAATATTTTCTTTTCTATGTTATCTCAATTTATGGGAACCCGTCATTTTTTAAAAATTAATGCACACCCATTGCATGGAACAAAGAAATTTGCTAATACAAAACGCTTTGTCCGACAAACATTTACAGACTGGAAATGACTGATCTCCCTTGATATTAAACATGGTTGATGTGGTCGGGGTTGGTGTGAACTCGGCACGTGAATGTAATGTAAACAAGAGCAGACGGATAATACATATGCTTATATATAGATAACTAAAAAGTTCAATAATTTAATAACGGTACATTCGATCGATCTGAAATTTTGATACAATGCATTGTCATCCAAGATCTATCGGTGGTAAAATTTTGAGATCTCTATGACCATCAGAAGTGATTTAATGTTACGTTGTCAGATTTGAAAAATTGTGGACAGACAAACAGGAACGAAAGTGAGTTAATAATAAAAACGTGGTAAAATTACGAAGATGTGGTTCTATCTTTAGAAAGAGAAGTACAACGGGAAATGTTTTTTATCCATGAATGGAATTATAAAATAAATAAACAAAAGAACGCTTTGATGAATTGCAAGTCTTTGCAAGGAAACATTCGTATATAATACCATGTAACCTACTAAATGAAGCATTTGAACATCAAATAAATTACTTTAATGATACTGATAAAGAACAGTTCAAAACTGAAAGAAAAAGGCGCCAGGTTTTTATGGCTATACCTAACTACAAGAAGAGGCATTATGGTTGAAAAATGGGGGGAAAGGCCCCCTTGATCTATTAAAAGTTATTCAACGGATTGGAAAATTCTGTACCCAACATTGTAATTTTGCTATGAATTTCTTCAACTATTTCTATCTGTGTCTCTAGTTGTGAAAGGAGCTGCTCCAAACTGAAGTTGATAAAAATTATCTTCGTTCTACAATGAGCGATTAAAGACAACAAAATCTTGCACTACTGTCCATACAACAAGATATTACAAATAATTTAAATTTTGATAGCATAATACACGATTTTTCTATTATGAAAGTTAGGAAAGTAAATGTTAAAATATGATTGTTCGTTCGTCCGTCGATACGACGAGGACCACTCTAGTCATCCGAGGGTTGTCTGTGCGTGCGCAGATGGCTGATTAGGCCGATACTTGCACGAAAGGTTCGGGAACAGAAGGGACAAGGGACGAGTGCGACATCTCCTGGGGGGTTGACAGCATGGTCCTTTCGGGCTTGCCTCTTCTTTTCTGCGGCGGTGATCCGGTTTGCCTCGCATGACTTGGCACCTTCGTGGATAGAAGAGCGCCAGGTGGATCGGTCCTTTGCAGCTCGTTCCCACGTGTCTGGATTGATGGCAAACGCTTGCCATACTGGAGCTCACCATAGAAGATTCTCTTTGGCAGTCTCTCGTCTGGCATTCGGACAACGTGCTCTGCCCAGCGAAGCTGGGTCTGCATCAGGAGGGTGAAGATGCTGGGGAGACCTGCCCTGGTCAGTACCACTGTGTCTGGAATTTTGTTCTGCCACTTTATGCCGAGAATCGTCCTGAGGCTTGTCATATGAAAGTGGTTAAGCTTTCTTGCATGGCGCTGATAAACAGTCCAAGTTTCACAAGCATATAGCAGTGTGGGGAGCACCACTGCCCTGTACACTTTCAGCTTGGTCTGGATGGTAATGCCTCTTCTGTTCCAGACATTAGGAACATTATTTATTAAAATATGATTGCATACTAATGTATACAATTAGTTTGTAAAAATCATTTATTTATAAATATAAAATAAAAGAATAGTAATGGATAATATTTTTTTGTTGTAAATTTGGAATGTTTTGTCTTATTTGTGGGGGGCGGCTGCGACCTCAGTAACTTTCTTGTGGCCTTAAAAAAATATAGTGTATTTTTATAAATGTGTATTTATAGGTATATCATCTTATGCGGCCTCTTTAATTACTGCTTACATAAATATGGCATGCAATGGTAAACATGTTCCCCACCTTTACTTCTTTTTAATTACAATTATTATTCACTAGTGTACCACCCGTCAAAAATGACAGATGTTTTCAAAATAAATACACATCAGATTAAAAAATAATGTAATACAGAACTTTCATTTATTTAATTTATTTTTATTTTATTCATTTATTTCCCAATTGAACAATTTTATGTGGACGTTAGAAAAAAGTTATTTTTTGGTGCAGTAATTTGGTGCGCTGCTTTCTAAAATTAGTAGCGTCACGGACAGACATGACAGACAGACGTGACAGAGATTGCAAATTATGTATATTGATTAAAACTTATTTTATGACGTTTTACATTGCTTCACGCGCGTTACGATATTAGAGTGCAGCCGTAAACTAATTAAATACTTAAATGACAATAAAGTGATTTAAAACATGCTCATTTTTAAATAGAAAATACGGCTTTTATGGCCATGTGACGTCATATTGGAAAAGGGTCCAACTTTGTTTTGTGACGTTGGGGCGTGAAAAATCGCCAAATCGCGTGACGTCATTTATGGATAAGCACTTGATTCATGAGTGGCTACTTTGGGAGTTAGTTTCGGCCTGTTATTAAATCCATTAGATGAGTGATGTCGTTAATTATTTTTATGCTGCATAACAACTACATTAAACTTAAACTAATGATGCTTTAGACTTTTGAAGGAGAATAAGCCATTTAAGCATGCAACTTTTTTTTCTGGATTAGTTTACTTACGTTAAAATCATTTTCGTGTTACCCGTCTCACCCCTGTTTTGGTGTAGGCATAAATTCCGTTTCTGATATGGAGGAGTTAATGTTAATATGTTGGATACTTTTTCAATCTCGCTGCAATAATAGTTACCGCAATTTTCATCTAAATGTTCAGGACATTTAATTATATCATATAAGTCTCTGAGTGTGTTAAAATTAAATTGGTTTTTGTTTGCACTTGATCAGGGACAATAATTTTCGTTTCTACAACAGGAGCAGCTGACAAACTTTAAGGATCAATTAAAGTTATAAGCAGATGAGTCACCTGCTCTTATTTTTCTTTAGCCTCGTGGTTTTTCAGTTGAGTAGCTTTAGTTTCAAAAGAATTAATAGTCAATATGGAGTTTTAAGTTTTGACAGTAGAAAAGTTCACATATTATAGAATAGTTCTTTTATTTATTTTAATTTTATTTATTTATTATTTGGCTTTTCTTTTCTTTAGATTAAAAAACAACTCCACTATCCTTTAAAATTCTTATTCTTAGAAGCTAATTAACGACGAGGAATTGCCACCCGGGGCATCTGCACCATGCCCCCGCTCGCTACACCACTGTACTTAGACTCTTTGCTCTGGTAGATATCTAATGACAATTATGATTCCAAGTACAAGTCGCGAAGAACATACAATGGCTTTTTAAAGTATTTACAAATAGTTCATAACATTAATAATACATTTAGTATGCGAAGAATCCGTCAATAGTCTTTGGTTTGAAAATCACTGAACAACTTGCTATTTTTTTTAATTGTCTGTTTTGAAAGTAAGAAAAGAAAGACTATTGCGAGTTATGTAGTATTATTCAATAGTGTGCAGTTAATTTTTTTCTTTTGAATCTGCATCGCAAACAAACTCGCAACTTAATCACTAGGTAAAAAGGCTACTAAGGTAAACATTTCTAAATAGCTAGTTTAATACAGCTAATGATTATTTGCTTCAGGGAACACCCATTACTGTTTTGGGCTTAGGTTATATATATATATATATATATATATATATATATATATATATATATATATATATATATATAATATATATATATATATATATATATATATATATATATATTCATTTCTTATTTTTGTAAAAAGAAAATTTCAATATTGATAAAATAAATATGACATGTAAGATGGAATTCCAAAATACATGGTACAGGGGCTAGGGGAAAAAAATGAAACAATGTACTCATGTGACATGCATGCCCAGGCTTATGGTTTTAGCATTAACTGGGGTTCTCATAAAGACAAAGGGCGTAACTTAAATTAACGATTTGTTAGTTTTAGCAGCTGGGAAGTTGCCGCATCGCCGCCCCTGTGTTTGTGGATTATATTTAGTCACCACTATTATCTTTTCCCCCCCTCCTATTAAAAGTAATAACTGATGGTGAAACATACGATCATATTTTTTTATGAATTCTCCACATCCATTTTTTTGGTAGGCTACTGGCAATTCCCTGTACATGCGGGAACCACCAGTTGTGGATCACCCTGACACTGTCAACGTTACTACCATGCATGACATAAAAAACAACAGTGAATTTTTTTTTGGGGGGGGGGAAGAAAGACGAAAAGTAATCTATTAAAATACTGAGCGCTTTTTATTGGTAGAGAAAACAACAACTGAAATGAGACATTATTAATAATGAAAATGTAATTTGTAAATGTTTATCATAATTTGAGAGAGACCGGTCATCTATCTACTATTCAAGTGGTTTGAATTATAACGCAAGGGTTCCACATGAAGGTGTTCCGCTCAGCTGAGTTGCTTCATTACCAGTCAACCATGGTCGGCTCCATACTGCAACAGTGCATACTTCACTCTGGAAATAAACAGTATACAGTATTATATTAGAGGCGTATGTGTCTTATATAATATATATATATATATATATATATATATATATATATATATATATATATATAATGTTGGTGGTATTTGGACATAACTGTGTAGTGGAAACTGGTGACTCTATTAAAGCATGTGCATTTTAAAACAAAAATAATAAATTGATGTTTATCTCAGAAAATCGAGTTGATTTAATTTTAAGTATTCAGATGGAGATTTGAGGATGCAATCAAGAAAGACAGCCAACACGGCACTTTAAAAAAAACAACCCATATTAGTCAGATTTTTTTGGAGTGGGGGGGATGGTGGTGGCGGAAATCGGTGTGTGGATTAGCACTAATTATTTATTTAATATTTGAATTTACTCGAATGCATTTTTGTTTTTGGCGAAGAAACTTACATCAACTCATGAACATCAACTCATAACTATCACTATTGCGATTTATTTCTATAAAAAGATACTACATAAATATTTTATTAGACTGCACCAGACAATAAATTATTATTGGAAAAGTTCAAATGATGACTGAGACACTGAGACACCGACTGTTAAGTAGATCAGTGCAAGCGATCTACAAATAACTCAATGATGAACACTAAGCACCTCAATAATTAAATAAGTATTGCATGATTGATCATTGTCACCTCAACTGGCCACGCTCGTAAGTTGGCAGGGCCGGCCTTAGGCCACTGCAACCTATGCGGCCGCAGTGGGCCCCCACACTTTCATAGGCCCCGCCAATCTTAATTTTCTCTTGTTATTAATTTCAAATCCCTACCCAGACTAGGCCCCACGCAATCAGTTTCGCATACTAAGCTGCAAAGGGCCCCGCAATTGCTAAGACCGGCCCTTTAAGTTGGCCTATATAATACTTACTTTATCTCCTACTTGAACTTCGATGGTATATCTAAACAGTGCCCCAGATACAACCTGTAGTAATAGGAAAGAAAAGTTTTGAATGAAGAAACCCATTTTGAACTCCCTTTGGTAAATAAGAATTTCAACCAACAAAATATTTTTATTGTGTACATTGTAAAGCGGATTACACATAAATGAAACGAACTCATTCAACTGACATTAACATGACTTTATACGAACTCATTCAACCGACATTAACATGACTTTATACGAACTCATTCAACCGACATTAACATGACTTTATACGAGCTCATTCAACTGACATTAACATGACTTTATACGAACTCATTTAACCGACATTAACATGACTTTATACGAGCTCATTCAACTGACATTAACATGACTTTATACGAACTCATTTAACCGACATTAACATGACTTTATTGCCATATCATATTTTGTATTCACGATATAACAACGATTAACACGTCGTTTCTAGTCATTCTTGTTCTCTGCTTGTGACATTGGCTACGCTATAGTCTATTCTTTCAAGTGTCACCTACCGCCCGCTAGATACGTTGTTCACTCCATCGACAGATTTTTAAAATTTAAAGTTATTAATCTAATATTTTTATTAGGTTATGTCAGTAATTATTTTCATTAATGTAACAATGAAAGAAGCTATTTAAGATAATGAGCTTTATGTTTCTAGTTCTTGTAAATCATACCGCAATATCGCGTGCCAAGTGGATTGTTAATTGGGATTATTAAAAAAATAAAATAAACGCCAGGTTTTCTCACTATTCAAACTGTTGCAAAAGTTTTAAAAATTAAATTTAAAAACAACAACGTCAACTTCTTTGACAATTAAAAAAAGAAATCAATTTTTATTTTAAGTAACCGGACAACTCCTTCTAATATATTCGGAACTCTTTACCTGTGAGGTAGCACTAATAAGTTTGATCGCTGTCCTGAGTTGGTTGTCTCCCTGCTTTTGGTAATATTCGTTGATGGCATTGACGGCGAAAATGACATTGGAGTCTGTCAGAGTTGTCTGGTAGTCGACTTGACCTCCCGGGATACCAGCCGCTAAGATGAGTGGCACACAAGCCAGAAGAACTAGTGCTGTGGACTGGGGAACATTTGAACAAATTAATTTAGATGCTGTATCAGGGTCCGCGAGGAGAATGGCGCGGTTTTTCAAGAAAATTTGTTTTGCCGTTATGTTGTGGAGATGGTAAGTTAGAATAAGTTCACTCCTGTCACTGACATGTGAATCAAAGGCATCGGCACGAATGAAGTTTTTAACTCTTTGAAGCGCAGATTCTAGTATAGCTTCAGGGTATGACCTTTATTTTAAAAAAATAAATTTAAACATTTCCGAAGTCTTCATAATATTTAGAAAGTCGACGGAGGCAAGGAAGTGACGAGAAGGGTATAGAATCCTTACACGATTTAGGACGTGAAGACGGGTAGAGAAGATAACAATGGCTGTAAGTAGGATTAAAGTGAGCAGAAGACGGCCGCCTTTATGAAATATGACAGTTATATCTTAGAAGTGTACACAGAATCCAGAAATATGAGAAGTAAATTTAATAGAGGGGTGAAAGGAAAATAAAATATTAATAAACATGTCACGTTCACTCCTCTCCACATGAGTGACCTCAATGCCATCATCATATCGTTTGTAAAACTCAGGTAGGCGTCCAGCGTACTTTTGTTTGATGTTATGCTAATAATGTCCCACGAATAAATATGCACAACTGGGTCACATTTGAGTACCCATGGCACAACTAATCTGATTTATAAATTGACAATTAAATTCAAACGAGTTGATGACTAATTCTGCCAATCAAAGTAAGGCACGTGTTAGTATAGTAGAGTGGGGTTGCCTTTCCAGAAAGTATTAAATAGTCAAGGGCCGTCATTGTGGGGAATGGAAGTATACAAATAGCATACATCAAGTAGGATCAAATAATATTCCCCTGCCACACCCCCACCTCCAAGATCTATTTCGAGGGAGTCAAATGTCCTTAGAGCGTGGTTGGTGTCCTTGAAATACACTGAAAGAGAGACCACGATCGGTTGCACGACCTTTAAAAGAACATGGTTTGTAGTGCTTGAAGACATTAAATATTCCTCACTAGATGGGACCCGCGGCATCTAGTGGGGGCGGGGGGAACCACCGACGCATTAGGTCTCGAGACATGAGTACTGCGGTTAGATACATGTCCCCCACCCTGCACCCCCTAGCTTGCCAACCATAAACTGTGACCCCCTAGCGAGGGTCATTCTTCATACTTATTTGCACTCGTCTTGTGCTTGTTCTGGTGAATTGTATTTATAGAAATAGGGAGATTTATCCTTTAGAGGATGATGTATAATTATTCTCAATGCGTACATTCTCCTTGTGGAAATAGTTCATAAGTCAGGGGCGGGGGGGGGGAAGGGAGATCAATACAATATATATGATCCGCACTTCCAGTGAAACATTATCACCCATTAAAAATATTTTTACAAATAGTTAAGGGTGCTTATGTCTCCGAATGATTCTCCGAATCCGCTGGCCCAACGTCATTACCAACGAGGACCTCTGGCAGCGCACTCAACAGGAACCAGTGGAAGATATAATATGCCAGTGCAGATTTAAATCGATTGGCCACACCCTCAGAAAGCCTACATCCAGTATAACACGACAAGCCCTCACTTAGAAACCCCCAGGGCAAGAGAAAAATAGGTCGACCCAGAACAATTTGGAGAAGGGAACTGGATGCAGTCACCAAAAAGAGTGGGCAAAGCTGGGGACAGTTGGAGAGACTGTCGCAGGATCGGGATGCCTGGAGAGCCTTTGTTTGTGGCCTATGCCTCAGGTGGGACGACAGGCGAAGATGACGATGAAGGGTGCTTATGATAATTTAAAATATGGTTTAAATGCTATGGTCTTCAGGTATCACATACTCCTAGTTTTTGTCATAGTTTTGGTCACAATTTTACTGTCTAGTTATAATTCTAACACAGCAATAAATAGCTAAAAGTTTTAAACAATGGGAATTTATATTTAAAAATAAATCTCACGTGTGGAAAACATTTAAGGGTTGATAAGGCTCCTAAGTCTTAAATAAAATTATTTAAAAAGTTTTCTTCAACTTACCTTGAAATTCATTTTCTAAAAGTTGAGTTATTGTGTGATTAGATTTTGTTGAAGGTTTTCTTTCATTGAATCCTGCAGCAAACTGTGCTGTTGTTTATATAGAGGGTGAGATACGCCGAGGCTGAGATACGCCGAGGCGCATTTTGAGATAAAGCTTATCTTGTTGACGTCGAGTTGGCGGGGATTTCTGCCACCTACAGACGCGATATGTGGTTGTGAAATGTGATATCACATATGTGTGATTGTGATGAGACAACATTTCAGATTTTTTGTGTGTCCTCTTACCACCCCCCCTCCTCCCGGCTCTCCATTGTTACAGGAAGCACGTGGTGATCAAGTTTTAGTAAAATAATGAGGCCGTTTCTATCTAACGCTGTGTGCTGACATTCTAACATGTACACAATAGATACAACAAAGTACCTAGATTAAAATATTTAACTGTTCATATTCTCTTAGGAGGGCCACACATTATTCCTTCAATTGGACATGCTGTGCTGAGCGCTCACGCTTTATAAAACATCTTACACTCTTAGAACTCGAATTTCAGTATTATAATTTTTTGGTTACTTTCTGCGACGAAAGTTGAACATTTCTTGTACTCAAAAAATAAATTTTATTTTCTGCAATTCAAGCGAGTATATTTAATCAATGCAGCCTAGTAAATAATTAAATTAAAATAACTATTTTTTATTTTTCCGATTCATTTATCATGGTCTAAATCTCGCTTAATAAATTTTTGTAGTCATTGAGATTTAATAATAGTCAAATCCCGGGTACTTTCTTGGCATATTCTTTAGGTCCATAAAATTCTTTTTAGTCCTGTGTTTAAACTTTACCACTCTGCCGAAAGCAGTTTTATTACTTACATGTTTAGAAAGCACGAGACAATCTTCAAAACAGATTTGTTTTTAAATCTTTGTTTATGGCTGCGCCCCGCTGGTATATTAGCTGAAATTTAAATCTCATTTAGAACATAAGCGCAGTTTTCTTGATAGAGCCCTTTTAATTGAGTGTCCTAAATTAACACCAGGTGCTGTTACTTTTTTTATTCAAAAAAATATATTTGTCTTCTGAACTTGAAACCTGAGAAATTTTGGTGTACGGGATAATTTCTGCTGAGAAAATTGACATTTTTTTTACACCTATCAAGAAGCTAGTGTTTAGTATTGATACTGACGCAATCCGCCATCTGCTTTAGATCCTGGACATAACCGATGCGTACATTGACCTTCGTCAGCCTGATCACGTCCTGTTGATGTTATTCTGTTAAAAACCTTCACTGTGTTTGTGAAATCGACGTGTGATGTTCCAGTTATTTTGTTGACAGCTCTTGACCGCTGACACTATCACCTCGCTTTGTTGGTATTATTATTTGTCAAGCTTTTACTATTCCTAAATAAACCAGTCAGAGATTTTACCTTGAAATTGATTACGAGTATGGAAACAATAACATCATCACAACAGCTTGAACGTCAAGTGAGGTGACCGGCTAAGTAGCACGTATTATTTCTGAAATTGATTACGAGTATGGAAACAATAACATCATCACAACAGCTTGAACGTCAAGTGAGGTGACCGGCTAAGTAGCACGTATTATTTCTGAAATTGATTACGAGTATGGAAACAATAACATCATCACAACAGCTTGAACGTCAAGTGAGGTGACCGGCTAAGTAGCACGTATTATTTCTCCCCTCTCTCACTCATCTATCTATTAATATAACCGGTCCTTTAGAAAATTTTAGTTCCTTTTGTTTTATCACTAGCATTTACTCTCTTTTGTCTGTTACATTTTCTCATTCTCTCCATAGTTTTTTTCACTATGAAACTTTCTGTCAATCTTTTTATCGCTGTACTTGCTTCAAAGTTATTTGATCAATAATATTCAGTTGTTTTCAATTTATCTTTAAATCTATCTCCCTCATATCACTTACATATTTAATTTATGTATTTATCTTCCCCTTTCTATAGTCTTACCTTTCTCGTCTCGTTAGAATCTCTTTATGTTTCTATCTCTCACGATTTTTCTCTAATTTATTTTTATTCTCATTCTATATAATGTATCACTCTCTCGTTTTTTTTAATCTCGGCATCTTCCTGATTTCTGTCTATATTTCTTTATCACTTGTCATGTTTTCTATAAGGTCTTTAAAAACTTTCCATTGTAATTTCAGGGAGTTAAGCAACACATATTTCACATATTAAAAAAATAATAAGTTTGGCTTATCATTCATTGACAGCATTCAACTATACCAGGGGTAGGCAAACTTTTTCTATGGAGGGCCGCATTGAAAACTTATTGTCATAGGCGGGCCGCATATATATTGTGTCTACTTCAATTACAATTTACAACATATAAAATATGAATTACTGATTATAACCATGTACTTGTCATTTTATTTCACATTCACAGTCTATTACACATGTACATTAAATTTTAAAATACGAACTGAAACAGTTTCTAATTTGATAATAATATTTTACTATGCATTATTATTTCCAAAAAAATGTATGGTTACCTGTCATAATAACTATGAAGAAGTAGGATCATAATTTACATATAAGCTGACCATAGAGTACAATTATAGTTAATGAGAACTGTTCACAATTTTGGATAATGTTCTTGAACTGTGGAAACAGTTTACTTTTTGTTATTCGCATGGATGCATTCAAATTGAAGTCAGTCAACATCGATCTGTTCTTAGACTTGTTTATTTTCATTCAAGAAAAAGCTTTTTCACAGACGTAGGTGGACCCAAATATTGACAAAAGTTTGGCAGCAATTTTTTTAGTGTGCAAATGATGCTGCAAGCAAACATCCATAAACTCCAGCAGAGCAGAAAAACTGACTTGAACTTCTCCTTCCGGTCATAATCTGCTTGTAGAGCAAGCAGCTCTAATTGTATATCCTCTGGGGCTCAATCAGCTCATGCACTTAATGGTGAACTGACGTAATTGGAGAGTGGTTCCAGGGTTCCACAGCAGCCAACAACGTTCTTCTTGGTTTATAAATAAACAAATATACCTTGATGGCATGCACTGTTCACTAGTCTATACTCTCAGTTGATGTTTGTCGGCACTTAGAAAACCGATTGAGAAGGCAAAAGAATCTGGTTACTGGTTTCCCATGTGATATACTTTAACTCTTTGTTCAAACAGCAGTCTATGAAAATGATGACAGTTTTAGGAACCTCAAATCAAACAGACTTCAGAGTTTAAAGGAATTTAGTAATATAGCAGTTTAGTAATCGGAGTTTCCAATCAAATGGTGGTAATCGGAGGCTCCAATCAAACAGTGGTAATTAGATTTAGAAGTGACAATTAAACAACGGTAATAGGAAGTCCAAATCAAATAGTGGTAATTGGAGGTTACAATCAAATAGTGTTAATCGGAGGGATTCAGTGATGTAACTATAAGTTTAGTTGCACCGGATCGAAAAAAGATATCTTTACACCTAAAAAAATTCATGAAAAAATTCTGCACATAAAGAATTGAAGTGCCTCCAAGGGTATACAGCCCCCACCCCCAACACCAGTAGTGAGATACGCCAACAAGTACCCGCCCCCACCACCCTTAAAAGTTAACGAAACTGTTGGATTTTTGTGTCATAACTTTGACCTACGAATTACAAAAGAAATTTCATTTGCGCTTGACAGTTAAATAGCTAATGTTACTTTACTTAGAATTACTAATAGATTCAGTTCACGAACATACAAATAATCCTTTCAAAACAGGTGCAGCTACAATAAAATAATACATGGCAATAACGACCTAACCATAACAAATTAAGTGTTATTTTAATTAATACTTGATATAAAAATTCACTTTTCACTGCAAATTATGCTACCTAACATAAAACTGTATGGCGCATAACTTTAACTATTGATCCCACACACAATACAACACTTAAGTTTTTACACGAAGGTAAGACTTCACATAAAAAACAGTTTTATGTAATAAGCGGTATAAAAGTTTAAATGACGAATAAAAAACTAAACAAACATTAACAATAAAAAAATATTAAATTTACTTTAATTCATCACTTGACACTTTACATAAAGAGGTTATTTTTTCCAACACACGGTATTTGATGAAAACAGTTTAACTTAACGCTACGAAGTGCTTCTTTACATTGAACGCACAAAATCGTTGTACGACCTCAATCAGTTATTCCATAAAACACCAGCTTCAGATACACACCAATCATTTACAGTGCTACAGCATGCTCAACAATTAACGTTAACCCATTTTATGGATACGAGTCTTTAATCACCGGATGTTGGAAACAATGCTCACTCTAAGGTCCGTTGGTCCGGGAGTAAAATAAAAAAAACCAGGTCACTTAGTTGCACAGCATCCATTTCCCCCAAAACTTTTACATCCCACAAACACTGATATAATATTTATCCTTATTAAAATTTGCTGTGCGGTAATTCTAAACTGCTGTGCGGCGTCGGTCAGATTTCTGCGCGGCTGCGCATCTTAAAAGTAACATTGGTCAGAAATTGATCAACGTTGTAACAGTAATGTAACTAAGGCAATGTCTTCTCCAAACTTTTCACTTATCATAGTTCACATATTCGCTACGAACGTTCACTGTAAACTGAAGGCAGCGCAGATATCTGACCGACGCAGTTTAGAATTACTGTGCAGCAAATTTGGTAAAATATTGCACCAAAAAAATAATTGCACACGTTTTTTTTATACTTTGCACACGGACAAACGAACCTTAGGGGGAACATTGTTCACCCCCCCCCCAGGTGGTAGTTTGTTAGTAAAATGACCTAAAGTCACGTGATTGGGAGGAGGTGAAATGTTAAACAGGGTTAACATAGACCAATCTGATATGTCTTCTTCGAGATGATCAAGTACACTCCCATAATGCTTTTGTTGCTGGAATGTATGATACTGAAAGCTCATTTCAATCATTATTGGTTACCTACTTTGTTAAGGTTTCATAAATTTTTTATTATTCAATACATCTATTGTCGTAATTTATTGTATCTAAAACAACTGTAATACTATGATACCTCCCTGAAAGAATGAAGTAAGGGGTGACAAACAATTTGTGTTTTAATTTTTTAATGATTTTATTTACACATTGGTGATACAAATAACAAGAATGACAAAACATTACTCGTAATGAAAGTGCAGATTCTCTTTATTCATGTCAAATAATAGTATTTATTTATTCACTTATAATAAAAGACTTATAATAATAAGATAAGATAATAAAAGACTAAACTTATATAGCGCATTACCCCAGCCTACAACTGAGCTCTCCGCGCTATTCGAAAATTTCCACAACTTGAGAAAAGAGATTGCACTCTTAATCTTCCTAAAATAGTTACATGCACAACATTATACACAAATTTTCAGACGTGGGCGAATATCCGTCATAGACCGGTAGTTAGATGGAGCGAGATGAGAACACCTCATCGCATGTCCACCAAAACAGGTCTCCTGTACAACAATGATATCTCCACCATAGTCCCAGTGTTACTCTGGTCACGTGGGTCAAGAGATCGAGCGTTGACAGTGGCGATGTCTGTCTCTTTTTTTCTTCATCCCCAGGGCAGATAACCTCTGGGAAACGCCTCATCAATGAACAGCTTTTTCAAAGCTACACACGAGATCAGGTTCCGATGCGTACGCTTAGCAATCAGGGACATGGGCGTAGGGAAGGGGGGGCAAGGGGGGCATTTGCCCCCCCCCTACATTTGAGAAAAAAAAATTAATTTATTAAATGCATTAATAAATGTTGTATTTTAACTATTACAGCACTAATTTGTAAGTCTTATTAATTTCTAAGGCTTTTTTCAACCCTTATTTTATACTCAACTTGAATTTAATTGAAAATTGTACCTGTATGGCATTGCCAGTTAAAATATTTTAAAAATTTTTGATTTTTTGCCCCCCCTGGAATTTTTTTGCCCCCCCCCCTGGAAAAATTCCTAGCGACGCCCATGATCAGGGATAATGGAAGTAGATGATGGCTTGCATGTGTGTAACTGCACAGATTTCTTACCTTTGTGTTCCCGGATGCTACTGACCATGTCTTCAACATGCAATAGCGATGATCTAACATCAACAACGATGGCTGACACTGTCGGCGGTAAATGACATGAAGCTTGGGCACCAAAGTCATCCAAAAACAGCAAGTCTAAAGTCTCGCGTGACGAGAAGCCTAGCTCGAACAAATCAGCAGTCAATGGCGGACATTCAGGCACAAAAACAACAAGAAGACAATAAGTCCAACAATTCCAGAACGCCTTTCAATCCAAGGCTCGAGGGACTGGCTATACATGTCTCCTAGGCGTAGCATTGTTCTTGTCTTGACAGAAAATTAAAATAACCGTCTAACGACTAAAGCTAATCAAACAGCTTACGTGTACATGAAATTGAAATCAACAGAAACAATAGCATCGGGTCTATTTCATTGTTATAAATTACAGCCACTCATCCCCACCCGTAATGTTATGTAGAGAACCCAGCTCTTGTGTTATGTTCATGTCGTCATCCACACCTCTAATGTACTCAAGCAGTTGAGATGCGGAACAGCTCTCCAGCGATTCATCCATTGCAATTGAAAAATGTCGAAACTTGCTTGCATTTTTCGCTAATTGAGTCACAATGTTTTCACCCAAGTCTGCAACACGCCAAGCAATGGTATTTGCACCAAAGCAAATGGCGGTGTTAGCTTTTGCTAGTGTTATTCGCGAAGTTTTTTGGTAAACTACAGGTAAAAATAGTATCTTCTTTTTTAGATCAAAAGGTCTTCAGGGGCCGGATGAGAGGGCATTGAAGTCCGCATCTGGCCCGCGGGCCTTAGTTTGGAGACCCCTGATCTAGACAATCAAGTGCAAATATATTGGATCCCATTGTGGACTTAACGGCCTGGTTTCTTCAGGGACCTATTGCATTATTCCTGTCAGCTGTTATTGATACTGTTCTCGGTAGCCAAGAGCTTGCAAGTAAAGTTGTGTGGTGGTCCCGCAACCCTGGCAGAGTTAACCTAAATCTATTGTCATGTACATGAATTTGACAAGGAAACAAACAGATGGGTTAGTGTTATGTTATAGGCAAAGTAAAAAAAATATATAATGATTGGTCTTTGTGTGTGTTTTACATGCTTAACACACATGACGTCATCAGCGGGTTGATGTGGGGCGACCTGTATTTACCTGTAGGAAGACGACGTTTAGGCCACCAGTAAGGTAAATCTTTCCATAGGTGAACAGACGCACATCAGACGGTTACCTCGTCAGTTTACGAATGTAAGTAAATTAAGTAACGAAAATTCATTAACAAGAAGTGGTGACCATTATGTCACTGAACTAAAGATATTCCTGCACTATAACTATAAGGCAGCGTTGTATTAGTGTTAGGCCTACTCTCAGCCATGATGTGTCAAGGAGCTGGGTATGGTATGTATACTCTGGTCTGTCAATCAACAGGAGCACGGGCGAGTGAAGCAGTAGCATGTAGGACTGGTCAATTCATCAACAGTACCAATAGTCATGGTCAGTGAATGTTAATAAAATTAATAACACGTAATTCATCAGAGATTCTCAAGCGTTTGTTTCGAGACACTATGAGGATGGTGTCAACGTGGTAACTTACTAATTTATACACGGTGTTGTTACTTTTATTAAGTATGGCACGAGCTAACTAACGCTTACTTAAAAAGCATTTTCAATTAGTAGTGATGGGAGCTAGAAAAAACCCTTTAATTAAAACTGACGATCACATCTTGTCAAGTTACTTAACAAAAACCAAAACGAAAAAAACACGTATTTAAGTAACTCACTTGCGCAGTGGCGTAGCTGTGTGGAAGGGGGTTGGGTTGGGGGCGGTCCACCCCAGGCGGCACTCATTTAGGGGCGGCATTTGTGGGCATTTGAAAAGTACAAACATTTCCGAAACCGCCCTTTTTCTTTTGAAGGGGGAAAACCAAGGTGAAACAAAAATATTTGCAATTTCGAGTCTTAATTAACGGATTCGCTCAACATTTGTTTCATTACATAGTGGATATTATAGCTAACGCAAAACCGTTCAAAAATTTAAAATTTTTAATCGCTCAAAAAAGTATCCATTTGTTTGGAAAACTAAGCAGTATAAGTCACAGATGACGCTTTTATAAGAAAACTATAAAAAAAAACACATCACCGCTGGGCCGAATAATGTACTATTAATATCGCCACGACAGTTCTTACGTGGAATTTCGACATTCGAAGAATGATGCGCGAACAAGTACCTACAAGGCATGGTGGTTCAAATATTGTGTTTAACTTGAAAGTAGTAATTTATATTACTGCTTCAGTTTTAAGTAAATTATTGTAAGGTAAGTTATTAAAAATTAAATTAATTTTGTTTTTATTGCATTAAAGTAGTACACATAATTTGTGTTTTTCATGAAAATACGGTTATTCATTAAGCATGTTACGCATATCCAATTAAAGTAATAGTAATGTTTAAATAATTTGAATTCGTCTATTTTATGGAAAATTATTAAGATTTATGACAAGAATAAGTAAATATTCAAATTTCTCCGTTAATAAACACCACAACATGAATAATGATTTCGAAAAAGACATACTTTAAACTTTCAAGCGTCTTGGAAAAACTGACATCTGAAGATGTAACTAGGAAAAACGAGATCAGATGCTGGAATTTTACTCAATTCAATGCAATACTTTTCTCTTCTATGTTATCTAATTTATGGGAACCCGTCATTTTTTAAATTAATACAAAGCCATTGCATGGAACTATGGAACAAAGAGATGTGCTAATACAAAATGCTGTTATATCAGCCAAACAATTTATGAAGAGATAGAGATATTAACTGAACGCCTAGTTAGAAGGAGATAAAATATGAGTAGGGAAAATTCAGAAGACGTGGTTCTATCTTTAGAACAAGAAGTACAACGAGATTTTTTTTAATCCATTGTTGGAATTATAAAATAAAATAAAATAACGCTTTGATGAGTTGCATGTCCTTGCAAGAAAATATTCGTATATAATACCATGTAACCTACTAAATGAAGCATTTGAGCATCAAATAAATTACTTTATTGACAATGACAGTTCAATATGGAAAGAAAAAAGATCTAGGTTTTTATGGCTGTACCTACGCTCTACACTACAAGAAGAGGCATTATGTTAGAAAAATGGGTGAAAAGGCCCCCTTGATCTATTAAAATTTATTAAACAGTATAGATTGGAAAATTCTGTACCCAGCATTGTAATTTTGTTATGAATTTTTTTCAACTATTGCTATCAGTGTCTCTAGTTTTGAAAGGAGCTGCTCCAAACTTAAGTTGATAAAAATTATCTTCGTTCCACAATGTGCGATTAAAGACAACAAAATCTTGCAATACTGTCCATAGAACAAGATATTACAAATAATTTTAATTTTGATAGCATAATACACGATTTTTTCTATTATGAAAGTTAATGTGTAAATATGTTTACATATTAATGTTAACTAATGTATAAAATTTCTTAGTTTGTAAAAAAAAATGATTATTTTTAAATAAAAAATAAAATAATAGTCATTCGTAATGGTTTTTTTTGGGTGCTAATTTGGAATATGTTGTGTCTCATTGGGTTGTGACCTGCGACTAGGGCTGTCAATTTTGTTGAAAAAAGCTGCCCGGGTACCCGTGAAAATTTCGAACGGGTACCCGGGTTACCCGTTCTAAACTTAAACGTCGCATAATTTTCCCCGTCATGATCGCTATACAATGCAACCTAGCCACCATCCATGCACCTCATTTCACACAGTAGTAGTAGCCAACGGCTTGCTTCCAGTAACATACTATTACTAATGCACTACAATTAACTATAATGCACTAAAAACTTTTATTCCATTCCTGCTGTAAATGCATTCGTCATACTCATAAATGACAATAAACTGAACATGCAAACAAAATGTCTACGGCAATGACGTAACATTCAGTGTCATACCTTGAATGTTAATATCCACTTGGCGTCGGTAGTCAATGCTAAGGGCGATGACGTATGCTATACGGCGATAAATCTCAAGTGATCGTGCTTTGGTCAGTGGTACTGCTTTTGTTGACACCAAAATATTTCTGATTTTGGGTGGATCGGCGGTTTGTTTATCAATATCAATTTTATGAATAACGTTCACATGGCGTTTTATCGCGTTGGGTTGCCACCCTTCACAGACACAATTTAATTACAATGGTTGCATTTTGCCGTGTCGCTGTCAACTTGATTGGCCTGATTCCACACGACGTCTAAACCCATCTTATTAACTTTGGGATGTATTATTAATATCAATTTTTGGGCTAGGCAAACACGTGTCAATGAACACAAGAAACACAAGCGAATGCAAGGGTGTGGGTTATAGCAGTGCTTCTCAAAGTGGGGGTCCGCGGAAGTTATCAAGAAAGGAGAGAAAAACATAATTATAATCCTCCAATTGCTATCAATAATACCAACCCTATAGAATTTGTCATTTTTGACAATAAGCAAATAAATGAAAGAAATAAAAGGAAATATAATTCATTTCGCTACCATGTAAGTACAGGGAAAATAGTGCACCGGTTCCAGATGCAATGGACCACAATGCAAAAAAATTTGAGAAGCACTGGGTTATAGGAGGGAAGAGAGGAGAGCGAGAGTAGAAAAAACGGCATTAGATAGATAGTATCAATCGGTGACCTACTGTCGGCTATTTCAAAGCAAAGTTAGTTTCAAAGCAAGGGCGTTTGAATTAACAAAAAAAACAAACATGCACGGCATCTTTCATCTCTGTGCAGTCCATCCTCACAGCCGACGTCTGCCAATCCTACACTGTTAGTAACTATTCAATTTATTAAATTTAAATACTGACGACCTTGTACGTATTATTAGCATCAGTTTTTCTAGGTCACCACGTGTTAATGAACACAAGAAGTAAGGCGGATGTAAGGGGATGTAGGGTTATAGGAGTGAAGGGAGGAGAGGGGGTAAATAAACAATATTAGCAAGTATCAATCGGCGTATTTCAAAGCAAAGTTAGTCAAAGCAAGAGTGTTTTTTTTATTAACAAACACAGCGTCTTTCATCTCTAAGCAGTCCATCATTTTTTTTTGGCAGAGGAGTTTTGTTTTCTTTATACGATTTTTTTGTAAAGAACCATTTTTTTAGTGTGTTGTGCGATTTCTGTTTCAGGTTGAGAGAAAATAAAACAAACCCGTAAAAACAAAGTTTTTGACTATAAATCCCTTATATATGAGACATAACTAACAGTATTGATTATTTTCAAACATTTACAGACTGAATCTGTCTTAACTCAAGTTTGCTTCATAACCCTAGAAGGGGGGGGGGAGGGGTGGGTGGGAGGGGGAGAGGGGAAAAGTCTGGTCACCGATTCGCTTGACCGAGCTCAGAGTGACACGTAAAATGTAAACAAAAGCGCCCCGTCGCTTCGTTGGGTCGCCTCAATGCGTCAGCTCAAACTTTCACGTGGCAAAAAAAAACAATAACAAACCGTGAATTTAAATTGCATACCTCATATAAGGATAAACTAAAAATGCATTAATTTAATTACGGTACGTTCGATCGATCTGAAATTTTGATACGATGCATTGTTAGTTTAGACGGGTCCGTGTGCCAAATTTAAGTTCGATCGGATGATGGGAAGTGGGTCATTTTTGACTTCTGTTTTTCCGCCCGCCCAAGACAGACAAAGAGAGAGAGAGACGCCGGTGAAGTTAATATAAGGGATTTAAAAAAGATATATCAATATACATTGTATTTGTTGGGACCGTATTTTATTTCCCGTTGACAGATATTTCCCGTTGACAGATATTTCTCCTTAGAAGTACTTCACAGCATATATTTGAAACAAAAATTTTCATTTGATAAATTGTTTCGCAAGCCAAAATGTAAACACAAAAAGCCGCATGGGAGCCGAAGTTTGGCCTACGGTTAATATAGACATAGAAGCAACATTTTCACGGGTACCCGGGCGGAATTTTACTACCCGGGTATCACACGGCAACGGGTACCCGGGTACCCGTTGTCAGGCCTACCTGCGACCTCATTAACTTTCTTGTGGCCTTTAAAACAAGTATCTTGTATTTTTATAAATGTGTATTTTTAGGTATATAATCGTATGCGGCCTCTTTTATTACTGCTTACATAATTATGGCATGCAATGGTAAACATGTTCCCACCTTTAATTCGTTTCAATTTTAATTATATACTCATGTTTATTAATTTAAAAAAAAATACAATCGACTAAGTGACCGTCCATAAATGAAGCACGCTATTTTGGCTGGTTCTCAACCCCCTTTCCCCCTCGTCACAAAAACTTAGACCCCTTCTTCAATAAGAAGCCACAAAGCTTTGACATAAAAGCCGTATTTTCTGTTTGAAAATGAGCATGTTTCAAATTAAATTTTTGCCATTTAAGAATAGTGGAAATTTATTTAAAGTTGCGCGTTTTGACGTGACGTCACATTTCTTAAACACCCCTCCTCGTCACACATCGTCACAAACGTATGTTACTCTCTCTCCCAAAAGGTGCGTGACGGCATTTATGGACGGCCCCCAAAAAGGGCGGCAAATCGGAGACCGCCCTGGGGGGGCAAAAGTTCTAGCTACGCAATTGCACTTGCGCATTAATAAAGAACTATAATTTGTGACGACCCCACCACATTGGTGCCATCCAGCAGTCTCCCCCCCCCCATTCCAGAATTAGAGTACAATTTGGACTTCCTCTTAACACCGACGATGTTTTTACATTAATTTACTAATATTATTAATATTTACATTTTTTCTTCTTCTAAACTTGAAGTAATTTCAATAGGGCTATTTAAAACAGAAGGCAAATAATAATAATAAATAATAATTCTAATAAAGACATTCAATTATCTAATTTATTTTATATCAACACCCAGTCCTCATTCTCGCATCTTTTGTTCTGGGAAATCCTCCCCGGCCCTTTTTGATTTTTTAATTGAATGTTTAATATTATAGATTAATATTTGTAGGATGAACTTTGAGGTTTGAGCAATCGAATGTAATCCCAAAACTACCCCCTCCCCCAAATGGAGCGTCTAAAATAGATGAGTTAAGATAGAGGAATTTAAAGTTACCTTTAAACTTTGTAGCATTTCATTTGAAAATAGGTTCTAATCATTAGAATCTAATGGAATGGTCAATGTCAAATTACTTTGGGGGCTGGATCTGGACCGCGTACCGTAGGTTAAGGAAACATCTCTTGAAACTTTCTCTTAATTAAAATATTTAAAAGGATATTTAATGTTAAAAAAAAACTACAACACTCATCAAAAAATACAATTTCGTGAACGAAACAATTAAACCTGATCCTACATTTTCTTGAGACAATTAATAGTTAAAACCAGCAATTAGAAAAAGACAAACTGCTGCAGTCACTGATGGGAACAAGCCGAATTTTTTTGTCTTTGCCCTGATCACTTGTTTATCCAGATCGCATGACGTCTCACTAAGAATGTTTATTTAGTTCACACACTTATGCAGATCGTCTCTTGCAGTCCCAGCTTGTTTCCAACGTTATATAAATAAATTATACGAAAATCTCAACCTTCCTTCAGTGTTAGGAGATTTTGAGTCCTCTAATAAAGGTATAGTAAATAACGTTTTTAATAAAACCTTCACAATTTTACAGTTTTTAATACTAGAGTCTGATACATTGTTCCAATGCAACATTATAATACAGCCTGCTTACAAATCTTTCTAATAAAACCGTTTAATGCTTCCTTCTCATACATTATTCCTTAAACTCTTGTTCTATATTCAAAGTTGCCGCCATGTTGTACCTAGTTCTCGCGTGTTTTGCCGTGACCATTGTACCGATGTACCCCTTCATAACGGGCGGGTTCAAGAATGAACCAGGACTGTTGGACGCAAACAACACCTTCGTCCAGACGGCTCTTGAGGCCTTCAATAAGTACTATGCCAAAAAGGGTGATAACGCCATCAGACCATTGGTCAAAGTGGTCAAGGCGCAATCTCAGGTATGCCATTGTAAATTCTTCTTTACTGGAACCGTAAACATTATGAGTTCACCGATTAACAATGAATTATCAGAAACAATTCAATTGATGTAGTTTGTAATGGTTGCATTATTTTTTTTTCTAGTATTAATTTTCTTTTAATTAATAGGGGTTATTTTGACGTGAATACACTCGACTCGAGCCACGCAATGAATTTTATTTGTAATTTAATTCTTAATCTTTGATATATAAATATAACATGCAGATCTATATATAATTATTGATGAAGATTATTAGCAGTATACCGATACAGCAATACAGGAATTGCGGCAGTCTGATGGTAACAATCCACAACACCGGTGCACCTCGGTGACTCAAATAGAGATAGACATAGAATGCACCGGAAACAGAAATGCGAAAAAATAATTTAGAATCTGATAGAACCGGAAGAAAGTTAGTTGTAGAAAGGGTTGTGGGGACGCGGTGGTCGAGTGGCAGCGCACTGGACTGTCGTACCGATGGTCACGGGTTCGAATCCGTGTGAAGGCAAGGGTTTGTTCTTTGCTTTTACCCGGGGCCTAGGGCGTCCCTGAGTCACCCCGCTCCGAATGGGTACCTAACACTACATGTAGTTAGGCGGCTGGGTAATGCGTGGAACCCACAAAGCCGTGGCCTGTGAATGCTGCATCACTTGCCAACAGATCATCTGTCATGGTCTGTGGACGCAACTATCTTCTGCATAGAAGGAGCGTCTGTATAGATAAGATAAGATAAGAAAGCTTCGACTTTAAAAAAGAAGTACACACATAATCTCTACTCAAAAACTAACACTAACATTGATTATTTAACAAAAGCAACAGCATCAATGTAAAATATTAATTATATTTAATAAAATTCCGTAGCTAATCTAGTTTCTTGTGCAATAATTACATCATATATATATATTCAATATACATAATTTGCAATGTATGTCACGTCCCGTGTCCCGTCTGTCCTGTCCGTGACGCTACTAATTTTAGAAAGCAGCGCACCAAATTACCGCACCAAAAATAACTCTTTTTGAACATCCGCATAAAATTGCTGAATTGGGAAATAAATGAATAAAATAAAAATCAATAAAATGAATGAAAGTTCTGTATTACGTTATTTTTTAATCTGATATGTATTTATTTTGAAAACCACAAACGAAATTAATTTCGTTCTTCTTTTCTTAAATTTTTCTCCCGATTTCTATCATATTTGTATTAACCATTTTTTTGTTTAAATATCAGATTGTAGCAGGAGCAAAATACATATTTACTCTTCTGGTCACTCAGGGAACAAAGGTAAGTAGACCAAAGTAACATCAAATAAATTTAATAGATTTTCGCTGAAACTGTGATCAAATGGTATTTTGTTTACGTTTACATAATCTTAAGTCGACACATTTTAAAGCCCATTTTTGTTTAAAGCTGTTGTCTCTAGAGCACAATTTCCAATCTTACAACGTTATGTGTTTTATTATAGCACATCTTACCTAAGGCTAGAGGAGAAAATATAGAAATAGAGAGAGGTATTGACACAATTGTTATGAGTTAGAGTGTGTGTGTGTGTGTGTGTGTGTGTGTGTGTGTGTGTGTGTGTGTGTGTGTGTGTGTGTGTGAGAGAGAGAGAGAGAGAGAGAGAGAGATGGAAAGAGTGATTGACAATCGAGAAAGAGTAAAAGTAAAAGAAAGAGAGCAATTGCGAACAAGCGAGTGGCCGATGGAAAAATATGGAATGTGAAAGAGAGAGACAGATAAAGAAATAGACAGCTAAAATGAGAGATAGAAAGAAAGACAGAGAGAGAGAGAGAGAGAGAGAGAGAGAGAGAGAGAGAGAGAGAGAGAGAAGGGGAAGGAGAAAGTAAGAGAGAGTCAGGCATAGAGGTATAAATGTGGGGGAAGAAAGATTGATAGAAAAAGAATAAATAGAAGTAAAAAAAAAGATTTTTAAGAACCACGTTTTTATAAGCGGACTAAAAAGAAGAAAATAATTTAAAACTTATACATTATCTTATCTTATCCTATCTTATCTTATCTTATCTTATCTTATCTTATCTGATTACAGACGCTCCTTCTATACAGAAGATTATTGCGTCCTACGCTTATCTATGGTTTGTGTTTAGTCCTGCATTTTTATTAGAGTTTTAAATGTTGATAAAGTGTTGGTTTTCCTGGATTCTTCAGGCAACACATTCCACGCCTGAATTCCGGACGGGAAGAACGAAAATTTGTATATTGTGTTTGTTCTTGCATACGGAATAAGAAAGGTGTTTTTATCCTTATGTCTATCTGAGGGTTGTATTAAGTTATCTTTGTGTTGTATTTCTAAATTAGAATTAATTGCTTTATGTATGATTACTAATTTGCTCTTGGTTCTTCTATCCTCTAGTGTTTCAAGGTTTAATGATTTAATTAGTGGTGTTATTCTCGTCAGTTTTGAATATTCTCCAGTAATGAATCTGGCAGCTCTTTTTTGAATTTGTTCTAGTTTATCAATGCTTTCTTTGGTGGATGAGTCCCATACAGAAGATGCATATTCTCGTACAGGTCTCAGCAAAGTGAGGTAGCATTTTAGTTTATATCTCTATTACATTTGTTAAAGTTCCTTTTTATAAAGCCTAAGGTTTTGTTTGATTTTTTAATAAATTCATTGACATGGGGATTCCATGATAGTGTCTCATTTATTAAGACTCCTAAGTATTTTTGCATCTTTAGTTTGGGTCAGTTCTTTTTCATGAATGTAATATTTTGAATTTATTTGTTTCTTTTTCTTTGTTACTCTTAACATTTGACACTTTTCTGGGTGGAAAGACATACTCCAGTTAGTTTCCCATTTTATCAATTCATCTAAGTCTTTTTGTAAAATTTTGCTATCTTGTTCTGATTTAATTGTTCTATAGATTATACAATCATCAGCAAATAACCTAACTTTTGTACCTGTTGAGATGTTGTTGGGTAAATCATTTATATAAATTAAAAAGAGTAAGGGACCCAGCACAGTTCCTTGTGGAACTCCTGAGTTAACCTTTATTGGTGCAGCTTTAGATCCATTAATTATTACAGTTTGCTCCCTGCCCAAAAAGGAAGTCTTGGATCCAGTGATGTAAGGGACCCGAGATTCCAAAGGAGTTAAGTTTTTTAAGTAAACTAAGTTGGTGAACTTTGTCAAATGCTTTTGAGAAGTCAAGTAATATTGTGTCTATTTGATCATTATTGTCTAAGCCTTTTGATAATTCATCTATTAAACCTATTAATTGTGTTTCACATGATCTGTTTTTTCTAAAGCCGTGTTGATGTGGGCATTTTTACTATATATTATGTGTTATAGTAATTTACAGGTGATACTAGTAAGTGATACAGGTCTGTAATTACCTGGGTCTGATTTATCACCTTTCTTAAAGAGTGGAGTTACGTTAGCTAATTTCCAATCCTGGGGCACTTTAGCCTGGTTTATGACTAAAAACGTGGGGCGGGTGTTTGATATAAAAGTTAAATGGAGATCTATAAGTGAGAGAATGAGTGAACTGCATATGTAAAACCTCATAAGCGCCCGCCCCACGTTTTTAGTCATACTAAATGAAAGTACTTGAACGTATAAGTTTTAAATTATTTTCTTCTTTTTAGTCCGCTTATAAAAACGTGGTTTTTAAAAATCTTTTTTAATTACTTCTATTTATTTTATTCTTTTTAGTCTAAGTGTATGCTATGGTGAGTTTTGAAGTATTGATTATGTTCAAATATAATACGCATTGCCCGACAAACATTTACAGACTGGAAATGACTGATCTCCCCTTGATGTTAAACATGGTTGATGTGGTCGGGGTTTTTGTGAACTCGGCAAGTGAATGTAATGGAAACAAGGGCAGACGGATAATACATAGGCTTATATATAGATAAGCTAAAAAGTCCAATAATTTAATAACGGTACATTCGATCGATCTGAAATTTTAATACAATGCATTGTCATTCAAGATCTATGTGTGGTAAAAGTTTGAGATCTCTAGGACCATCAGAAGTGGTTTAATTTAACGTTGGCAGATTTGAAAAATTGTGGACAGATACACAAACAGGAACGAAAGTGAGTTAATAAAAACGTGGTAAAAAGGCGTGAGGCAGAAAAAGAGAAAGAGTGTAAAAAAGGAGAAAAAGAAAGATAAGGAAAGAGAAAGTGTGAAGAAAGACATAATCAGAGAAATATAGAGAAAATTAATAAAAGTTTGAGAAAAGAGAGATTGAGATCGAGAGAGAATTACAGAAAATTAAACATAAAGTGAGAGAAAAAGACAAGTGAGAGAATGAAAAAGAGAATGTGTGTGTGTGTGTGTAAGAGAGAGAGTGAGAGAGAGATAGAGGGAGTGAGAGAGAGAGAGAGAGAGAGAGAGAGAGAGAGAGAGAGAGAGAGAGAGAGGAAGAGGAGGAGAGAGTAAGAAAGAAAGAGAGAGAGAGAGAGGGGGAGAAAGGGAAAGAAAATGTGGGAAAATGAAAGAGAGAGTAATCGAGAAAGTGCTAGAGATAAATAGGGAGTCTAAAAGAAAGAGAGAGAGAGAGAGAGAGAGAGAGAGAGAGAGAGAGAGAGAGAGAGAGAGAGAGAGAGAGAGAGAGAGAATGATATAAATAATCATTAGTAGTGAAAAAACAGACAGCACTAGTTACCGATGGTCGCATTACTCAGGTTGACGATATTCTTTCTTTGTCGAGTACAGACGGTCCAATTATTTAGACAGTTACAACGAGGTGACCTTGTATTGTCTCATAAGTTGGCCGAGTCCTCTGATACTCTGCGGAGTCAGTGGAACTCCCGAGAAGTTCATTGAAAGCCCTGAGATATACATTGTTATTATTATTTATATATATATATCAAAAAGTTAGGAACAATTGAGAAGTTAAATGAGACGAGAAGTGCAAATAAGAATTTTTCCAGCAAACCGGTTTGAAGTCTTAGCAGATTGCTTTGAAACAGGTTTTCATTTCTTGTGATCACAGCTCACGCGTTGATGAAACGTTAAGAAGTTACTTCCCTTTTTCCCTAAGAAATAAATTCATTTATTTGTGGGATTTGTAGAGAAAAGGGGGGGGGGATGTCGGCCTCTCTTTTTTTATTAACCACGTTTTTATTAACTCGCTTTCGTTACTGTGGCATTGTTTGTTTGTCTGTCAACAATTTTTCAAATCTGCCAACGTAAAATTAAACCACTTCTGATGGTCCTAGAGATCTCAAAATTTTACCACAGATAGATCTTGGATGACAATACATTGTATCAAAATTTCAGATCGCTCGATCGAATGTACCGTAATTAAATTAATGCATTTCTTATTTTATCTTTTTATAAACATCACTACCCGCCTGCCGTAGTTTAATGTAACGTGGCGAGTTCACGCTATGACCTCATCGCTTTGTTATTAAACGTTTTGCGGGCGCTGATGAGGTGTTTGGTAAAATAAATAGAGGTAAACAAATATTTTAAAAAAAACGTTTTTATTAGTGGACTAAAAAGAATAAAATAAATAAAGGTAAAAAAAATGATTTTAAAAAACCACGTTTTTATAAGTGGACTAAAAGAAGAAAATAATTTAAAACTTATTAGTTCAAGGATAGCGACTTAATATAACTAAAAACGTGGGGCGGGTGTTTGGTATAAAAATTAAAGATTTCTACTTTAGAAAGCAAAAGAGAGATCTATACGTGGTCGAATGAGCGAACCACATAATTTTGTTAAACCACATAAGCGCCCGCCCCACGTCTTTAGTCATATTAAATCGAAGTACTTGAACTAATAAGTTTTAAATTATTTTCTTCCTTTTAGTCCACAATAAACGTGGTTTTTAAAAATCATTTTTTACTTCTATTTATTTCATTAGTTTCTGGAATGTGTATTTACTGCTTCTTGTATTTCCTCATTGGCTGACATTTCATTCCTGCCTAACAGACGGAAACCTGCCAGGTTACAGTTTGGTCAAGGCCCTGGCTCTCTGAAAATGAAAGACTGCTAGTAACAACTGACCCGGTCTGTGAATAGTCGTAACAGTAAGCTTTTTTTTCATAAACATATCTGCATATATCTGCTTGAGCCAAAATTCAAGTACCCATGCAATATATAGTATAAAAGTACTTCTATAGCTGGAAGACAGAACAAAAAATTCCTTTCTATACCACAAATGTATTGAAATGTACAAAAATGCGTAATCTGTAATTCACTATGAGCAAAAGGCAACTTCGGCTGTCAGGACATCTGAGAAGAGTGCAGGATGGTCGTGTTGTTAAGAATCTTCTATATACATTAATAGAGTTGGCAGCGGGGCCAAGGACGCAAATGAATGCCACGGCTCCGACTTAGGATGTTTGCGTAAAGAAAATGAAGGACGTCACCATTGAAATCAACGATCATAGCTGAGCATTTGTTGAGTGCATGAGTCAGTCAGGTGGACAATTTTGAGCAAGAGCTTAAACAACAAGAACAAACCCGAAAACAATACCTGGGGCCTTAAAACCCCACAGTCTTGGATTTCATGCGAGAAGTGCAGCCGAGACTGCCATTCCAAGACTGCCATTCCGAGACTGCCATGCCAAGATTAGCCAGAATTCTCTCTGTGTTGGATGGAACAGGGGGCATTTTCGTAAAATAGAATTTGAAAAATCTTTGTCCAACCTGAAAGGAATTTATCATAGCTATAAATCAAGCTATAGCTTGATGGTTGAAAATTCTATGGCTAACATTTAAGGAAGAGACACGTTGAGACATCCGGGAGCAGTTTAGATTCGTTAGAGAAGCCTTGATGAAAATACCTTTTAGGACGCTGAAGACCTGTGTTAGACAATTATTCACAAATGTAGAGGATGCCATGCATGGCTAAGTCACATTCCAAGACGCAGAAATAGTCATGGTACACTAATATTTAAAGACTTTGAGAAGAACATCATAGAGACAGATGAAGAGACGCAGAGAAAGCTACCGGAGGAGCCAAAGCCAGACAAGCATGCTGGGCGTGTTTCAACAACCGCTGCAGGGTTGATGATGTCTGGACATAACTGGGCATTTAAATATGGCTAAATATTAAATGTTATTTATATTAAAATTAAATGACAAGTAAGGTCATTTCTTATAGAAGGGTCTTTAAATCCAAATGTCTATTGTCTTCATCCTCACATGTTGCAAAGTCTTGTATTATGGACTATCTTTATTCACATTTACTTCTTTTTGTTATCTCCATAGTTTACCTGTTAGAGGCTAAATGAAGAAACAATAAGTCTACATTAGCAGTTCTGTAAGGGATCCCAACTTATGATTGTCCTTTTTGCTCTTGTGCACTAGTTAATATCTTGTGTTGGAGACAGTCAAAATAAAATAAAAAAGTTTCTATGCAACTATATGAGTTCATTTAATTTTCAAAAGATTTCTTCGTGTCACGTGATCTATGCTACACAAAAATAATTGTTCATAGTGCATAAAATTCAAACCCATGACTGTCAACATTTTCCGACTTAGTGTGTTGTTTATTATCACGATTTACCTATTGAATAGTTAAACATTTATAGTAAACAATACAACCAGCAGGTCATTATTTAAATCATCTCAAGAACATATTAATTTATTACAATAAAAACTATTGTTTAAAATGTCAATCAAACATTTGTGAGGAACTTATAGGACTTTACACACTAAACAAAATTAAAGAATCTGCATTTACGGAGGCCATCATGAAAAATTGCTGGTAATGCTGGTCAAGTACGTATTCCATTTACATTTTTTGTAAAAGCCTATACATGTAATAATAATTTGTGAATTTATATAGCGCAGTACCTCAGCAAGCAGCTGGGCTCACGGCGCTTCACATAAAAGTAGTATTACATCTATTTATAAATGCATTTAAAAAAAACCTACCGTGACAGTCGTTAATACCGAACATTCCATCTTATCTTATCTTATCTTATCTTATCTTATCTGTTTACAGACGCTCCTTCTATACAGAAGATTATTGCGTCCTAGGCTTATCTATGGTTTGTGTTTAGTCCTGCATTTTTATTAGAGATTTAAATGTTGATAAAGTGTTGGTTTTCCTGGATTCTTCAGGCAACCCATTCCACGCCCGAATTCCTGACGGGAAGAAGGAAAACTTGTATGTGTTTGTTCTTGCATACGGAATAAGAAAGGTGTTTTTATCCTTATGTCTATCTGAGGGTTGTATTAAGTTATCTTTGTGTTGTATTTCTAAATTAGAATTAATTGCTTTATGTATGATTACTACTTTGCTCTTGGTTCTTCTATCCTCTAGTGTTTCAAGGTTTAATGATTTAACTAATGGTGTTACTCTTGTCAGTTTCGAATATTCTCCAGTAATGAATCTGGCAGCTCTTTTTTGAATTTGTTCTAGTTTATCAATGTTTTCTTTGGTGGATGGGTCCCATACAGAAGATGCATATTCTAGTGCAGGTCTCACCAAAGTGAGGTAGCATTTTAGTTTTATATCTCTATTACATTTGTTAAAGTTCCTTTTTATAAAGCCTAAGGTTTTGTTTGATTTTTTAATAACTTCATTGACATGGGGATTCCATGATAGTTTCTCATTTATTAAGACTCCTAAGTATTTTGCATCTTTAGTTTGGGTCAGTTCTTTTCCATGAATGTAATATTTTGAATTTATTTGTTTCTTTTTCTTTGTTACTCTTAACAGTTGACACTTTTCTGGGTGGAAAGACATACTCCAGTTAGTTTCCCATTTTATCAATTCATCTAAGTCTTTTTGTAAAATTTTGCTGTCTTGTTCTGATTTAATTGTTCTATAGATTATACAATCATCAGCAAATAACCTAACTTTTGTACCTGTTGAGATGTTGTTGGGTAAATCATTTATATAAATTAAAAAGAGTAAGGGACCTAGCACAGTTCCTTGTGGAACTCCTGAGTTAACCTTTATTGGTGCAGATTTAGATCCATTAATTATTACAGTTTGCTCCCTGCCCAAAAGGAAGTCTTGGATCCAGTGATGTAAGGAACCTGAGATTCCAAAGTAGTTAAGTTTTTTAAGTAAACTAAGGTGGTGAACTTTGTCAAATGCTTTTGAGAAGTCTAGTAATATTGTATCTATTTGATCATTTTTGTCCAAGCCTTTTGATAGTTCATCTATTAAACCTATTAATTGTGTTTCACATGATCTGTTTTTTCTAAAGCCGTGTTGATGTGGGCATAGGGCATTATATTTGTCAAGGTGGTTAACAATTCTACTATATATTATGTATTCTAGTAATTTACAGGTGATACTAGTAAGTGATACAGGCCTGTAATTACCAGGGTCTGATTTATCCCCTTTCTTAAAGAGTGGACTTACATTAGCTAATTTCCAATCCTTGGGCACTTTACCCTGGTTTAGAGAGGCTTGAAAGAGAACTACAAGGATTGGGGACAGTTCATTGCTTAGTTCTTTTAATAATCTTGCAGGCAAATCATCTGGGCCAGTAGCTTTGTTTATTTTTAAGTTTTTTAGGAGTGAATGTATACCTATCTCATCTACAGTTATGTTACCTATCTCCTCCATTTTATTTAAATTTATTAAATTGTTTATTATAATTCAATGTGTGACTAAATATACGTTTTTTTTTATCATTTTATGAAAAAATTTAGGCGGTAGACAGTCCACTGCACAATCAGGAACTAAATGAAAGTTGTAAAGAAGCTCATTTATTTTATTTTTGTTCTTCGCCTTCATATCTCGTATATCATGTGAGATTATTTATTCTATAGACATTCTCGGCAAAGCTTGTAACCAGTGAATCTTACAGCCTCGACTGTGTAAATCAGTGGTTCCCAAACTTTTTTTTACCCGTGGACCCCTTTTATAGTCAAAACTTGCCCACGGACCCCCAAGTGAAAACGCTACAAAAATGTATAGTATACAAATTTTACTAATTAAATTAACAATAACATTTTGTTGAAGAATTATTTATTTAAATTAAACTTTTGTTAAATTTAAAAAAAATTAATGACTTGGATGAACTTAATGAGATTTTAATAATTTTATGAGTATATTAATGTCCGGCTCAATGTTTGTGAGTAGTAAATGCAAATCCCCGCAAGCACAAATGTATAGCAGGTTTCTTTTGTTTGTGATGAAGTTCATAACGGCACTGATTCCTTGTTCTACCAAATAGGAAGACGGGAAAACAGTCAACAACTTTTGTACAATAACCCATAATGCAGGACATAAATTAGGATCTCTTTTTGTAACCAGAATTTTTGGTATCCTTGTTCAAACATTGGTTAAAGTTCCTCATTTGTGGATAATTCAATACGTTGCGCCTGTATTAGTATGGATTCATCTATGTCTGGGATCTGAGTTTGTCACCGAGCAAAAGGGTTCAACACCCAGTCGGGAATATACAAGTGAAGAATGTCTTCAAATCTTTGGTTCAGGTCTGCATGAAGAGCCGTTAAGTGTAGGTAAACAGTAGGTAAACAAGTCTTCATCTCTATTTTGCAATTTCGAGAGATTTTGTATCTGAGAACATTCTCCTCTCCCCAAGTTTTGTCTATACAGAAAAATGTTTTAGCAAAAAAAGGCAGATATTACGCTTTTAGTTTTGATGACATTTAATTGGTCACCATGTAGTTTCAAATTATTTTCGTTAAATTTGGCAAACAAATATGTCAAGTAGGCTATGTCATTTTAATTAAATTTGTCTCAAATCATTGTCTTTGCCTTCCAGGAATTCCAGCACTAAATAAAAGAGATCATAAAATCGATTTAACAAGCACTTTTAGATAACCTTCGTACTTCTGAGAGAAGTAGTAAACAATTATAGTCTTCATCATTTTCCAAACAAAGTTTAGCAAATAATATCTCACTGAAGGCATTCCTTTTGATTTTATTAACTGCTCTAATGACATAATCTAGTGATCCATGCAAACGTTCACTAAGATTTTTGCAACAAAATAATGTCGATGAATGACACAATGCACTGAGCATACATGTGGTACAGCCTGTTTTAGGTATGCCAGAAAGCCTCGGTATCTTCCTACCATTGCCGGAGCACTGTCAGTAGCAACAGAAATGATATTAGTCAAGGGTATAGTTTTTTCATCGAAAAATCTTTTTAATTCGGTAAATAACGTTTCACCTTTTGTATCTGTTTACAAACATTTAGCAAACAACAGTTCTTGGCAAAATTGTTCTTCTTTTACAAATTTTACATAAGCTAAAAAGTAAAGCCTCGTTTCCTGGTAAAGTGGATTCGTCAAGCTGTAGGGAAAATTTAGATGTTTTTAAGTAATCACATTAAAGAATTTTCAACACACTGAGCCATTTCGTCAATCCTTCTTTGGACTGAATTATTGCTCAGTGGATTTCTTTTTGAGATGTCGAAAGCTGGTTTGTTCAACACAGTGCTTATCACCTCACTTACAGCTGGTAAAATAAGTTCATCACTAATCGTGTGTGCTTTCGCCATCAATAAAGAAATATTATAAGACGCATGCAGTCCATCGTCATCTCACTTAGATGTTGTCCCTAAGAGTTGTTGAAGTGATGGCGTTTTGAAATATGTTTCTTGGACTGCTTCAAAAAATCGCAAATCTTTATCTTTTTTTATCACTATAGATTTTCTTTAAATGTTCCTTAAGCTTTGGGAGGTTTCATAGAGTCATTCGACAAAGTTTTATTACACAGAAGACACATTGGTAAAATACTATTTCCTGGTAATGAAATAAAGCCATGCCATACTTCAAATATTCAACACTGTACTGTCTACATTTTATCTTTCGGAAAAATCATCTGTTAAAAAGGACACAAAAATTGTAATGTATTGTATAAATGTTTTATTTGAAACGGTTACTTAACTATAAATTATTAACTTTTTCAATGGAATGCTGCAGTAAACCCCTTTAGAATTATTTGACGTGAGATGGAAAGATACAATTCTATTTAAGTTTTTTACAAAAAACGTACGATACCTTTGTGAGTTTTATTTTTTAAAAATTAATCTTAAGGTATTACTTTATTGAAAATGTGAAACATATTGTTTTCAAAAGATATAAAATGTATTCAAACATTAAATCTACTTACGTTCAAAAGTAAACTATCTGATAACAACACAAAATTCAACTATATCAAAACTTCCAACTAACAATACTAAACTTCTTTTAGTCTAAGATAGGGAAAATTTGTTTATGCACTTCATCTCAGCATTAGTCTACATAAAAATAAATTGTCGACTAATATGTACGGCTCTTTTAGACTTTATATGTAGCAGCATAGTTGCGTTGTTGTATAAAACTATTTTCGGTCTCACACTGCGCCATCTTAAACTTTGAAGAAGAAAAAAAAAGAGGGGGCGGGGAGCGGGGGGTGAGGTGGAGATTTCTATGCTTCAATATTTTAGGTTTCTAAATCAATTTTTTAATGTTAATTACATTTAAAAAAAATTATCATAATATATTAGAACATATTTTAAAATATTATTTTGCTAACTTTCTAAAAATTTGTCTGGTCGATTTTTAAATTTAAAAAGTCTTTTTGCTGACTCGATTCATGTATTTTTAACCGTCTAATCATATCAAATGTGGTATCAATGGAAAGCTGTCGGTAAGTCATATTAAGATAAATATGACTTACCGACAAGTCAAAATTTACCCAACCCTGCTATTATCGTCATTTCCGTTAAAAGACTGTATTTTTATGACCTACATATAGGGTCTCCGCCCTTCTCACGCATCCAACTTGACATACCTTTGAATTAACCAATCATTTTGATTGGATACAGCTGTGGAAATATCGTAGTTTTTTTCTTTTTCTAGGTCAAACAACTTTATTTTACACAGGACCTAATAATCGCTACTACAGTATTCACTGTAAATTATTTTTATTTCCGTTAAAAAAAAACACACATAATTTTATTATTTTTATACTTAACGTTCCACGGACCCCCTGGCGTTGTCCAGGGACCCCCAAATCAATTTTAATTTTCCACGGACCCCCTGAACGTTTCCGCGGACCCCTGGGGGTCTGTAGGGTACACTTTGGGAACCACTGGTGTAAATGAAAATACACATTTTATTTCAAAGTAACAAAAATTGTTGGAAAACATTACATACAAGTTGAAACTCAGTTTTAGCATAATATTCATGAAAAAAGTTTTGCCTCCTGAAATTTTATAGTTAACTTTGAGACATAGAAGCCTTGTATTTGTGGACATGGAAACCACAGCAATGAAACCACAGCAACGAAATCACAGCAATGAAATCACAGCAATGAAACCACAGCAATGAAATCACAGCAAAGAAATCACAGCAATGAAATCACAGCAATGAAATCACAGCAATGAAACCACAGCAATGAAACCACAGCAATGAAACCACAGCAATGAAACCACAGCAATGAAACCACAGCAATGAAACCACAGCAATGAAATCACAGCAATGAAACCACAGCAATGAAATCACAGCAATGAAACCACAGCAATGAAATCACAGCAATGAAACCACAGCAATGAAACCACAGCAATGAAATCACAGCAATGAAATCACAGCAATGAAATCACAGCAATGAAATCACAGCAATGAAACCACAGCAATGAAATCACAGCAATGAAACCACAGCAATGAAACCACAGCAATGAAATCACAGCAATGAAATCACAGCAATGAAACCACAGCAATGAAACCACAGCAATGAAATCACAGCAATGAAATCACAGCAATAAAACCACAGCAATGAAACCACAGCAATGAAATCACAGCAATGAAACCACAGCAATGAAACCACAGCAATGAAACCACAGAAATGAAATCACAGCAATGAAACCACAGCAATGAAACCACAGCAATGAAATCACAGCAATGAAATCACAGCAATGAAACCACAGCAATGAAATCACAGCAATGAAATCACAGCAATGAAACCACAGAAATGAAACCACAGCAATGAAATCACAGCAATGAAATCACAGCAATGAAACCACAACAATGAAACCACAGCAATGAAATCACAGCAATGAAATCACAGCAATGAAATCACAGCAATGAAACCACAGCAATGAAACCACAGCAATGAAATCACAGCAATGAAACCACAGCAATGAAACCACAGCAATGAAATCACAGCAATAAAATCACAGCAATGAAACCACATCAATGAAACCACAGCAATGAAATCACAGCAATGAAATCACAGCAATGAAACCACAGCAATGAAACCACAGCAATGAAATCACAGCAATGAAATCACAGCAATGAAACCACAGCAATGAAATCACAGCAATGAAATCACAGCAATGAAACCACAGCAATGAAACCACAGCAATGAAACCACAGCAATGAAATCACAGCAATGAAATCACAGCAATGAAATCACAGCAATGAAATCACAGCAATGAAACCACAGCAATGAAATCACAGCAATGAAACCACAGCAATGAAACCACAGAAATGAAATCACAGCAATGAAATCACAGCAATGAAACCACAGCAATGAAACCACAGCAATGAAATCACAGCAATGAAATCACAGCAATGAAACCACAGCAATGAAACCACAGAAATGAAATCACAGCAATGAAATCACAGCAATGAAATCACAGCAATGAAATCACAGCAATGAAACCACAGCAATGAAATCACAGCAATGAAACCACAGCAATGAAACCACAGCAATGAAATCACAGCAATGAAATCACAGCAATGAAACCACATCAATGAAACCACAGCAATGAAACCACAGCAATGAAATCACAGCAATGAAATCACAGCAATGAAATCACAGCAATGAAACCACAGCAATGAAATCACAGCAATGAAACCACAGCAATGAAACCACAGCAATGAAACCACAGCAATGAAACCACAGCAATGAAATCACAGCAATGAAATCACAGCAATGAAACCACAGCAATGAAATCACAGCAATGCAAGCACAGCAATTCTACAAACTTAAATGACAAGTGTGAAGATTTCGTCCCTGAAATTTAAAACTATTCTTCATACTTCATACCATAATTATTTGTTTCATATTTGAATGTAACAGTAACATATAAGAACATCAATTTCTCTGTAGGCTATTCTCCAGTTCCAGTGATTTAGCAAACTGCTATAACACGACTTATTGATATTGAGTTTAAGAGGAAATTTGATTTAATTAGCAACATAGTTTGTACTCAATAAAGCTTTAAATGGTTCAATTTTTAAAATTATTTTGTAACTTAACAAGATATTAATCATGTGGCAGCTCAACAAACTGTCAATCAAATACCCCCCCCCCACACCCAAAGCTTATTGCAGAACAATGTCATATAGCTGAAGATGCTTTTTAAAAAAGTAAAAATAATGTATGTAAATACACTATTATAAAAGTTAGCTTATTGCAAAATAATTGAAGCTTCTTTAAGTATTACCAGTTTCATTGTGATATAATTTGTTCCTGCTTTAAAAAAAATCTATATCATTTTTAATTTTTAGCAATTAGTTTGTATTTATCCTTAAAATTTATTTAATTTCGTAAAAAATGTTTATCAAAACTTAATCATTCTAGAATTTAATATTTAATTTAAAAAAATAATTTATGATTCCCATTTAAATTCTCTCCGGGACGGCCTGTGGTCAAATGACCACCATTTGTTTCTTATACCCGTTTAGTATACTAATAATACATTTATTTATGTTAGATATACTTTTCGAATAGACTGTTGCATATTTGTGAAAAATATAATTAATAGAAAAAAACGATTTATATATGCGTCTGTGATCTTTAATCATCATTATCTTATCTGTTACAGACGCTCCTTTTATAAAATAAAAAAGGTTTCAAAGAAGTAGTTTTTAACCTGGGTTCAATCAGACCCCGGGGGTTCGGTGAGTCAGTCTCAGTGATTCGGTGGAGGTCAAGACACACGCGCGACTCATATGATTCACGATGACACGCATATTTTACCACGTTTTTATTAAATTCCTTTCGTTCATGTCTGTCTGTCTGTCTGTCCGCAAAATTTTCAATTTTTCCAACGTAAAATTAAACCACTTCTGATGGTCCTTGATGTCTCAAATTTTTTACCACAGATAGATCTTGGATGACAATGCATTGTATCAAAATTTCAGATCGATCGAATTCACCGTAATTAAATTAATGCATTTGTAGTGTATCTCTATATAGCATCTGTATCCGTCTGTTATTGTTTACATCAACGTGCCAGTTCACCCCAGCCATCGATGACCACATCCCCTTGTTTACAGCAAGGGGAGTTCAGTCAGTTTCAGTCTGTACATGTTTGTCACGCGATGCGTTTAAAGAAATAAAATTTTCGAAATACTCTATGATTTTACACTTAAGACTGAAAACAATAAAATAAATAAAGGTAAAAAAATATTTTTAAAAACCACGTTTTTATAAGTGGACTAAAAAAATAGATAATTTAAAACGTATAAGTTCAAGTACTTTCAATTACTGTGACTAAAACGTGGGCCGGGTGCTTATGAGGTTTTACATATGCAGTTCACTCATTCTCTCACTTATAGATCTCACTTTTGCCTTCTAAATTATAAATCTTTAATTTTTATACCAAACACCATTATAAGCACCCGCCAAACGTTTTTAGTCATATAAATCAAAGTACTTGCACTTATACGTTTTAAATTATTTTCTTCTTTTTAGTCGACTTATAAAAACATGGTTTTTAAAAATCTTTTTTTTTACCTCCATTTATTTCCTATTAAGAAAGGTTCGGTGAATGCGTATATGAAACTGGTGGGATTCAGTACCTCCAACAAGGTTAAGAACCCTGGTTTCAAGTGAACAAGACTGTTAAAGGCTATTTGAAGCCGCTAAGAAACTCCTGCAGTCGTCAACGTGTAATGTGAGATCTCTGTCAGGTGAGTCCCAATGCATGATAATTAGATATAGAAAGTTAAACTATGCCCTGCTTCCTTCTCGATAAAACAAAGTCCTGGTCTTATATAAAGAAATAAGTGCCTATAGCGAGGTTCACCCCATGCAACCCTTTCGCGCGTCACTCATACATTCATAAAAATAATAAAAATAAATGAATTCATAGAAATTTAAATTTTTTTTTATTATCTTTCAGTATTTTTTAGGATATTGGTTTCCATATAAACATAAGGACTTTGGGAATCTCCACAGGAGGATAATGACTTCAGATAAATTAAGAATCATGTTTGAAGTCCAATAGTACACATATAGGGTCACCAACAATTTGCCGATATTCTAAAGTCTGCAGCCATGGCCTTGACCAGATCTTAATTTGACACTCTTCCTTCTGGTCAAGAAAGAAAAAGGACAACGATTTATAATCTATGACATAAGGAGTTAAGAAATTTAATTAATTGAACAAATTAAAAAAAAGTGATATATTTCTCATCTTTCGTCTGAAAGACAATAACTTCATGTCAACTTGTCTCAACAAAACCTACTCACACCTGGATCTCTCGCACCACACACACACACACCTGGATCTTACACACGTTACATCGTATATTTGTTAAAATTTAAACAAATACATGTTGAGTTAAAGACTTGCCTCTTAATCGAATAATTCTTATGCATTATTAATTTATTTTTATGAGAGACAAGTGGTGTATCCGGGAATTATTTCTATTTTCTTTTAAGTTACGCAGCTAAAGCTATTTTTACATAGTTGACTTGATAACCAATCTTTATTTTATTTAAAGGTATAGACATAATTGTCCTCTTTTTTAATTTATTTTTATTTATTTTGTTTTTATTATTTTTATTTTTATTTTTTATTTATTTATTTATTTTTTATTTTTTGGGGGGTGGCGCTCTGCTTAGTTTTCACAAGTTGTAAGTTCACAAAACGAGCAGAAGAAGGCGAAGTAACAGACAATAAAGAATTCAAGTCATTTTACTAGCAATCTGAAAGACTTAATGATAATAACAGATATTCTAAAAAATTTTAGACATCGAATTTAATCACTGTAAATATATGTATCGTTGACAACCATTGTTTGAGCCAAAGTTTAAAACTTTCTTCGTATTGGGGTAGATACGATAACATGCCTTTATAATTCAGATATATCTTCTATGTGCTATTTTCAAATTAGCATTCACACATTAATTTTCAGCTATGGGAACTTTTGCCGCATATATATATATATATCTTTATACTTGCTATTATTGTACTTATAGCTTTATGTGGCATGCGCGCACGTTTGGCGTACTGCGAGTCGTGAGTTCGAGTCATGTTAAAGCAAGGACTTGTTCGCGTGGTTTAAGTGTTTCATGAGTCTACACAATCTGATAGTATATGATAAAATATCATATCTACGCCTCTACCAAAGGGAGTCAATCAAAATTTCTGGATTAAGCCTCGGACAGCATTTTAGTTAAGATACGCCACTTACCCCACACCCTCATCGCGTCTCATATCTCACTTACCCTAGGCCCACCTTCAAATCTGATTGTAAATCTGTACAGGATACCACTCACAACCTGATTAGAAATGAAGAATGAGGTACTTTTTTTATAAACTAATCGAGTATGTCTGAAAGAAAAAACAAACTTTGTCAATGATGCAATTTTGACACATCATTTTTATCATCGGCACGAGTCTGCCTGCTAAATTTCAGATCCCTAGCTTACGAGGAAGTGGGTTAAAAATAGATCCAAAGTTTTTTCGGCATTCAAGCAAGCAAGCAAGGCATCAAGCAGACGCCACAAGTTAATATAAAGGGTTTAATATGTAAAAAAAGGTTCACATAACTAGGATGTGGAGTAAAAAGATGTCAATCTTACAGCATATGAGAAATTTAATTTACCAAGATTCCGAACGGCTGTTAAGCGAGCTACCAATAACACGGGGAATAGTTCATATGGACTGGCATTAATAAGTAGTACAAAAAACAAATCATAACCCAACATGTTTTAAAAAAAAATAGGGTACTCGCGTACAGCGCATTCACCTCCTTCTAGAGACTAGAGTACTATAGAACAAAGCAATAAAACCCTTTTAAAAAAAGAATTTAATTACAAGTGTTGAAAAATATAGTTGACGCAGAAACCGTCCTTTTTGGGGACTTCCTACCTTGAAAGTGTGGAGGGATCTTTTGACTTGAACCTACACGTCCAGAGCCTTGAGACACCCCCAGGGATCTTTTGACTTGAACCTACACGTCCAGAGCCTTGAGACACCCCCAGGGATCTTTTGACTTGAACCTACACGTCCAGAGCCTTGAGACACCCCCAGGGATCTTTTGACTTGATCCTACACGTCCAGAGCCTTGAGACAACCCACCCCCAGGGATCTTTTGACTTGAACCTACACGTCCAGAGCCTTGAGACACCCCACCCCCCAGGGATCTTTTGACTTGAACCTACACGTCCAGAGCCTTGAGACACCCCACCCCCCAGGGATCTTTTGACTTGAACCTACACGTCCAGAGCCTTGAGACACCCCCAGGGATCTTTTGACTTGAACCTACACGTCCAGAGCCTTGAGACACCCCACCCCCAGGAATCTTTTGACTTGAACCTACACGTCCAGAGCCTTGAGACACCCCCAGGGATCTTTTGACTTGAACCTACACGTCCAGAGCCTTGAGACACCCCACCCCAAGGGATCTTTTGACTTGAACCTACACGTCCAGAGCCTTGAGACACCCCCATGGATCTTTTGACTTGAACCTACACGTCCAGAGCCTTGAGACACCCCACCCTCCAGGGATCTTTTGACTTGAACCTACACGTCCAGAGCCTTGAGACACCCACCCCCCAGGGATCTTTTGACTTGAACCTACACGTCCAGAGCCTTGAGACACCCCACCCCCAGGGATCTTTTGACTTGAACCTACACGTCCAGAGCCTTGTGACACCCCCAGGGATCTTTTGACTTGAACCTACACGTCCAGAGCCTTGAGACACCCCACCCCCAGGGATCTTTTGACTTGAACCTACACGTCCAGAGCCTTGAGACACCCCCAGGGATCTTTTGACTTGAACCTACACGTCCAGAGCCTTGAGACACCCCAGGGATCTTTTGACTTTAACCTATACGTCCAGAGCCTTGAGACACCCCACCCCCAGGGATCTTTTGACTTGAACCTACACGTCCAGAGCATTGAGACACCCCCAGGGATCTTTTGACTTGAACCTACACGTCCAGAGCCTTGAGACACCCCCAGGGATCTTTTGACTTGAACCTACACGTCCAGAGCCTTGAGACACCCCAGGGATCTTTTGACTTGAACCTACACGTCCAGAGCCTTGAGACACCCCCAGGGATCTTTTGACTTGAACCTATACGTCCAGAGCCTTGAGACACCCCACCCCCCAGGGATCTTTTGACTTGAACCTACACGTCCAGAGCCTTGAGACACCCCACCCTCCAGGGATCTTTTGACTTGAACCTACACGTCCAGAGCCTTGATACACACCACCCCCCGGGGATCTTTTGACTTGAACCTACACGTCCAGAGCCTTGAGACACCCCACCCCCAGGGATCGTTTGACTTGAACCTACACGTCCAGAGCCTTGAGACACCCCCCAGGGATCTTTTGACTTGAACCTACATGTCCAGAGCCTTGAGACACCCCCAGGGATCTTTTGACTTGAACCTACACGTCCAGAGCCTTGAGACACCCCCAGGGATCTTTTGACTTGAACCTACACGTCCAGAGCCTTGAGACACCCCCAGGGATCTTTTGACTTGAACTTACACGTCCAGAGCCTTGAGACAACCCACCCCCCCAGGCTAGAGGACTAAGTTGCAAACAAAAAAGTGATTCAAACCATATTTGTCTGATATCATCGTACGAAAAGGTCAAAACACGTGAATTAATGCAAGATGGGGCTTAAGATAAGACCTTTTATAGATGAGGTCCATGTACTAGTGTGAATGCATGATCCTTAAATGAATACAAATAAACACAAAACTGTAGCCGGTCTCAGAGATTTCATGCATGAACAATTTAGAAACTCTTGAAATACGTATAAAACTTGCAGGTGATGAGGTCTGAAGTGGAGCTAAATTTATGTGCAATCAGCTTTGTGATAGAGGGAAAAAAGGTATTGAAAGAATGAAAAAAAGCTTATAATGGAATACTCATCCAAGACCCTCTAAACTCCAATGTAACTAACATCATCCAATTCAGAAGCGACCTAGGGAAGAGCTAAGGCGAGGAAAAAAAATAGCACGAGTTTTGAAAACTCTATGCTTTAGTGAAAAGAAAAAAAGACAACTTTTCATGGCAATTGCGTTGCTCTCCAGAATTGTGTGTGCCCTGTAGATAGACATAGTAAATAACGGTCGAATAATCTTGTTAGCATGACAGATAAGCGGATTCAAAGCAGTCTGCGTAAAAAGTTCAGCCATCTTTAATTAAGTTTACCTACTATGAAGAAACTAATAAATCTGTTGTCCACAACGTACATAGAGAACATGCCACTATTTCATCAAATGCTGATACCTGTCTGGTGGCCTTAACAATCTCCACGCCCCTTCTGATGGCGTTGCTTCCATGCGAAGTGAAGTAAGCGTTGGTGGCTTTCACAGCAAGTATAACGTCAGGATCATTGAAATCGGTTTTGTATGCCACTTCTCCTCCTGGAATGCCATCCCCCAAAATGAGGGGCACACATGCCAGCAGAACCACGCCGAACAGCTAACGGATACAGAAAACATATTCTTACCATAAATAAGTTTAGCAGGTAGGCAGGCAGATAGAGCGACAGAAAAACAGACAGACATACAGATAAATATATAGACGGATAGATAGATAGATAGATAGATAGATAGATAGATAGATAGATAGATAGATAGATAGATAGATAGATAGACAGACAGACAGACAGACAGACAGACAGACAGACAGACAGACAGACAGACAGACAGACAGACAGACAGACAGACAGATAGATAGATAGATAGATAGATAGATAGATAGATAGATAGATAGATAGATAGATAGATAGATAGATAGATAGATAGATAGATAGATAGATAGATAGATAGATAGATAGATAGGTAGATAGATAAATAGATAGATAGATTAGATAGACAGACAGACAGAAAAACAGACAGAAAAACAGACAGACATACAGATATACAAAAAGACAGATAGATAAGTGCTGTAAAAAAACAACAACAATGATCAAACGAAACGATTCAAGAAATAATGTCAGCATATCACTTTTCTCATACTTATACCATTAAAAACCTGCACACAAATTAAGTTGTGTTTACGTAACTAACTCAATTATAAATATGCGACAGTAATGAGCTATTAATAATCAAATTTTTCAAAAATCTCAGTTTTTATTATAAAGTCAATGTAAATGGCGCTTAGCAGCTTATTAGAAACAATCGCAAAAGTTTACCTTAATATTACTCATCGCCGAATCCCTCGGTTGCCTTTTGAACGAGCTGGTTTGAGGCTAAGACGAGTAAATTTTACACTGACCTAATTTTAAATTTTATATGGACTTAATTAGGGGTTGGTCTAAGCAGTGGTCTCCAACCCACGGGCCGCAGACGGTACCGGTCCGTAGAGAAAATGGTACAGGGCCGACTTTATAAATACAAATCCTTGGAGTATTTTGAAGAAAAAAAAATCGGAAATAAGGACAGTGTATGAGTATCATAGTTGGTGGCTAACCTTTTTCTAAGGCTAAAAAGTCATTCTCTATCTATGAAGACTTAATCTTGCCCTCGATTGAATACATTGGCCGTGAAATTTCAGGAGAGGCTGTTAAAAGATAACACATGTTCCTTTATCAGCTAGCACAGTGACTGAAGCATTATGGAAATAGCCGAAGAAATTGAGGTACGATTGAGGATTAATATATCAATATGGTGCGCATCTACATATTATATCGAGAACAAAGCAATACTATTTATGTATCATGTATGTGTCATATATTTAACAGAAGGATATTCACGATGGTTCATGTGCACTATCTTTGCCAACCAACACCACAGGAGCAGAATTATTCACGTCTCTGGATGCCATGGTTATATATCAAGACAACTAAATTGGTCTTTTTGTTTCGACATATGCAAAAAACAGTACTGCCATGACCGGACGACTAACTGGCTTAACTGCTAGGATTAAGAAGGCTGTACCTGAAAATTAAACGTATTTACCCCATCGCAGCACACGCCTTTAACTGCTGCCTGTTTGAGCAGCTTTGTGAGGAAATGGAAGCAGATCACAGATGTCTTCTCTTGTACGTAGTAAAGAGATGGTTATCCAGAGGAAAGTAGCTAACCAGAGTATTTGAATAACGAGAGCCATTGCAAAGATTTGTGTTCGAAAAAAAAGTCACCGAGGGCAGCACATTGCATTGCTAATATATGGGTCTAAAACTGGCTTAACCGTGTGACATTTTCAGCCTTCTCAATGAACTATTTTGAAGGCATGTAAAAATAAAATAAAATTAAAATGATTAAATCAATACAATATAAAATATAAGAATTCAAAGTCCACCCCCACCCCCAACTCAGTGAGCGCGGTAAAATTTTGAAAGGTTGACCAGTCCGCGGTGATAAAAAAGGTTTGGGACTATTGGTTTAAGGCAGTTTCTAGCTAACCTTTTTGGGGCCGCGTGCCCAAAATCAAAGCAAAACCCACTTATTTACAGCAAATTGCCAGATCCAAAACGGGGGTTTGGCTTAGCTGGTTGGATTAAGGAATTAATATTTTAGTCGCGTGCCGACTGATGAGGCTCTGCGTGCCATAAGTTCGCCATCACTGGTCTAAGGATGGGAGTGACATTCTCGGTCAACATTTAAATACCTGTAGATTATATTGGATTTCATTCTGTATGTTTATAGTTTTCACCATTAAAGAGTGGTATGGTGTCGGACAAACTAAAGACAACTTTCACGTCACTAAATCAAGTGGTTTAAAACCTGCCTGCAATTGTGGTTCCATGACGTCATTACCTTTATCTCGGAGTCATGCTTTGATCCAGGCACTGATACCAGCAAGTGACTGAGTCTTAAGACTGTGGTAGCTAGACTGGGAGACCGAATCCCAACACTAAGGCCGTCATTTTATTCCCACAACAGGTGAATGACATTTTAGCAATAATTATTATAAGCAATTAAACTTGCTTAATTTATCGACATATTCCAGACGGTAAATAAAAATATTAATAGCATTAATAACAACTACTTCCAGAAAGTTCTTTATGTGAATAGAGTGCAGAATGTTTTGTTGCCGTATCATGAAATAGGCAAACTTTGGGAATAATTAGAATCATTAAAAAAATTTAAAAACATTTTACTTGAAAAATTATCATTATACTATGTTCTTTATTAAAAAGACCAGGGTATTCTGGCTATATTGATGTAAACAGGTGTCCCTGGAGACTAATCCATTTTCCATACAGCTAATAACTTTTATAACCCATTGAACATACGGTTTAATCTTTTTTCCCATACATATAATGGCCCATTGTACATATAAATTTAGCTATTGTCTCATACATATAAGGCCCATTATACCTATAAATTTAGCTATTGTCTCATACATATAATGGCCCATTGAACATATAAATTTAGCTATTTTCTCATACATATAAAGGCCCATTGTACCTATAGATTTAGCTATTGTCTCATACATATAAAGGCCCATTGTACCTATAAATTTAGCTATTGTCTCATACATATAATGGCCCATTGTACATATAAATTTAGCTATTTTCTCATACATATAAAGGCCCATTGTACCTATAGATTTAGCTATTGTCTCATACATATAAAGGCCCATTGTACCTATAGATTTAGCTATTGTCTCATACATATAAAGGCCCATTGTACCTATAAATTTAGATATTTACCCATACAGGTAACGGCCCACTGTACATATCGATTTAGTCATTTATCTAGATAATGGCCCATAGTAACTTAAGAGTTGACGTCATGTCCCCTACGACTTTGAACAAAATTAATTTGATTTTCCGCCCCTTTTAATCGATTACTGATAGCTACGCGCTGCTTTGTACCACGTGACCCAGCGTCTTGTTAATCTGATGAGGTTCAGACGATGGAGAAAAAAAAAGACCGACAAAGGGAGAGTACTGGATTCTTTTTACGTATTACCTCCCCTCAATATCGCAATCTATCACATGTAGGCAATCCATAACACAGTTTCTCAAGTTTTATTTTATAACATTTACTTAACTAACTTGCTGTAACTGTTTTTTTTATGTAAAATAGCATAAATTGAATTTTGACACAATTCTTTATTAACTGTTTAACAAAATAAGGCTTTCTGCAAAGTGTTACGGAAAATGAAAGGAAAATTAAAGTTGATTAAATGAGAGTGTGCAGAAATATAAATTATTTTGTTAACTAGAGAAAAAAAAACAACGAACCCCACAATATTTCACTTGCGACTGAATTCAATTTTAACCCTAACGTTCGTAAAAGACTTGATCATCAACACGTATATCTTTTTAAAACGTTTAAAAATAGAATACATTTTTGACGAGTTTCATGCCCCAATAATATTCGTTGTCAGATAATAAATGCTGCGGCTATGATAAATGCAGCCAGTTAAATTGCACAAACACCCCTCTCTCATTCATTGATATCATGACTTATTGCACAAACACCCCTCTCTCATTCATTGATATCATGACTTATTGCACAAACACCCCTCTCTCATTCATCGATATCATGACTTATTGCACAAACACCCCTCTCTCATTCATTGATATCATGACTTATTGCACAAACACACCTCTCTCATTCATTGATATCATGACTTATTGCACAAACAGCCCTCTCTCATTCATTGATATCATGACTTATTGCACAAACACATCTCTCATTCATTGATATCATGACTTATTGCACAAACACCCCTCTCTCATTCATTGATATCATGACTTATTTCGCCTTTGTTCACACCTACTCTTAACAAAAGATATTTTTTAAAATAATATCCAACCTCTTATGATAATTTCCTAGGATAAATTAAATCAACGGTCCGTTTCATTTTCACTTTCTCCCTAGAATTACTTTTCACCTGTTTAGACGAAGTCTTAGACATTGAATTTGCATGACGTCGCATAGCTAGCATGTTCAAGATCGAATGACGATTCCTCAACCCTGAAACGTAAGTCACACCAAGTCGCGTACCCGCGTTAGAAGTTAATTATATTAATCGCATCCTTAAAATTTAACCTATTCACACTCGAGCGGGGCTAGTTTGCCGTGGACAGTGCTGGTCAGATTTCTACAGGGCTTGTTTGCTGGGGCCATTGCTGATCAGACTGAGCCGTCATTTGATAGATGCCGTTCCCCTTTCCTAAGTAGTTCAGTGGCTCACGAAGGTAGATTAAACTGCATCGTGAGACAGAGGTTAACCCTCTCCAGCTTTATCGATGAAGAGGTCAACTACAGGATCACCACTAAAGCAACAGGTGGGGCAAAAAGAATAACAAAACAAGTTTGTCTGTAATAGCTTAATTACCTCGGGCTGGTGTTAGGGTTCGAATCCCATACCTTACAAGGTCCGCGATAAAAAATTCCGTCAATGAGACAGTCCCAATATTCTTATTATCTTTGGCAATACCCACATTGCTATAAATAATAATTATTAAACAATATAATTTGCAATTGTCACGCAAGTAGTGTCTGTCTGTCCTGACGCTACTAATTTTAGAAAGCAGGGAAAACCAAATTACTGCATCAAAGCATCAAAAGGTGTGCAAATTAAATATGCGCTGTAAAAATATTATATGACGTCATTGTTTTCGCTCATATTTTAATTTTGGAAAAGGGATCAATGTAAAAAGAGGATTTGATTATGGTTAATTATAAAATATATAAAAAAAAGGGGGCGCCGTAGGCGCCCTGCAACCCCTATTATAAAATACTTTGTGTACATTTCAGAAAGTTTAATATTTCGTATTTATCAAACAAGGACAAGTTAGTTGGGCTTTTGAAAAAGGTCGGCGCCTTAGGTGCCCTAAAAAAAAACATATTTTTAATAAAATAAATAGATTTCAGCTGAAAACTTCCGTCATTTTTGACGCGTGTACGCTAGTAAAACTATATAATTTGCAATTGTCACGCATGTCAGTCAGTCTGTCCTGGCGCTACTAATTTTAGAAAGCAGGGAAAACCAAATTACTGCACCAATGCATCAAAAGGTGTGCCCATTAAAGATACGCTGTAAAACATATTATATGACGTCATTGATTTAGTTCATATAGTAATTTTGGAAAAGGGAACAATGTAAAAAGAGAATTTGATGATGGTTAATTATAAAATAAAAAATTACAAGGGGCGCCTTAGGCGCCCTGCAACCCCTATTATAAAATACTTTGTGTACATTTCAGAAAGTTTAACATTTCGTATTTATCAAACAAGGACAAGTTAGTTGGGCTTTTGAAAACGTTCAGCGCCGTAGGCGCCCTAAAAAAGTGCATTTTTAAATAAAATAAATAGATTTCAGTTGAAAACTTCCGTCATTTTTAACGGGTGTACGCTAGTTACTTATATATTACTTCAGTGTCATGAGCTTTATAAGCTAGAGAGAGGTTATGCCGCGACCGAGCAAGAGCGACCCCTGGTGGGAAATTGGACGTAGCAATCAGACGCTCATAACTCGGATGAGAACTGAACACTGTCCCACACGGAGCTACCCTTACAAATTGAACACTGGGAATTGGGAACTGGCCTGTCGTTTATGTGGCAACTCTGAGGAACGGTGGCCCACGTGCTCGAAGAGTGCCCCGAGCTGGCCGGGGATTTGGATGGAGAAGTTCGGTTATTAGAGGAAAAAGTACCTCTATGGCGATGCCCGCTTGATGAGGCACGCCTGCGATATAATAAACCGGGTCCTAAGAGTCGACCCAAAAAGAGAATGAACATTCATAACGGTAAGAACTATCTATAATAATAATAATAATAAAAGGCAGTTGTCTGTGCGTACCTTGATAGCCGATTGATCCCTCAAACTCATACAGTGGCTACAGCCAATCATTAGGGGAGAAAACTTAAATCTCATTTCCATATTGAACAAATTTACGCGGACGTTATTTTTCGTGCAGTATTTTTTTCCAAGACTTTATTTTGAGCGGTGCGCGTTGGGATTTATAGTAAAAAACTTTTTTTAAAACTTGTTATTTATTATTATAACTACTAGGGGTTGTAGGGCGCCTACGGCGCCCACTTTTTTCAAAAGCCCAAGTAACTTATCCTTGTTTGATCAATAAGAAATATTAAACTTCCTGAAATGTACACAAAGTATTTTATATTTGTTTGGGTAATTGATGTCATATATTTTACGACGAGAACCACCACACGCTCTGTTAATCTCGAAACCAAAATGATTATGATTTGACGTCTATAATATATGTTCAATTAAATTTTTTATTTTTATTTTTTAACTGTTATGGACTGTTGCACTATGTCCCTCAGCGTTACGGAGACAGACAGACAGGGACTTGGGCTTTTATATTTTTTATATAATGTATAGTATTTTTGACGTGATACACATATATGGCCGGTCGAGACAGCGTTTCTCTTGACAAACCGCAGTGGCGGGGGTATGTAGGGTCTCTGTACATAACGCGGTGTGTAAGGGGGGGGGAGGTAGGGTCTCTGGACAGACGGCCCGGGGGGGGGGTTAGGGTCTGGACAAAGCCTCTGGTTGAAACGACGATTGGTGACGTTTCATTTTCATTTTGTAGTCAGTTGATGTGGATGTTGTGATGCCCTACCATGAACTTCACAGGTCATCCTACACTTATTCCTAGTAAATAAATAACTTTAAAAATAACACCTCCGTCTTACGACAGACAACGATACTAAATTACACAAAATAAAGATACATAGATAAACATCCTAATTCCAACAATTACTTATACAAATTAAAAAAAAATACAATTACTGTCATCTATTATAAAATCAAAATGTCCCGTAGTATCCCTGCTTCCATTTTGATAGGTGCCCGTTTACTTAGTAACGTGATGACTCGTCTCCCTGGTGCGCTCGTTTGGCCATAGCCTCTGATCTTCGATCCGCTGGTCACGCCTCTTTGCTTAGTGATCTAGCGCTCCCTGGTAGGTCAAATGTGACTGTCTACGCAACGGGCAGAGGGGGGAGGGTGTTGGTGTCCGATGGCTGGGTCTAATTGGTTCTTCAGTCTTCATGGTACTTTCCATCTCTAATCTCACTTATACTCCTTCTGTTACTCTTATTTTTACTCCTACTTAAACTCCTTCTTTTACAAGCTAAAATAAACAATAATATAGCATACTTTAATTCCCTATTAATAACACTAACTTTTAATGATCCTACATGTGGAAGAAAATCAGAAGCCCCGAGCCTAATGCTCTTTATGGGTCTTCCCGGAAGACCCTCTCAGCTATCTGGCCCCCAAAGGGACGTAACAGCTGAGAACCCCCCTCCCTCTCCAGAAGAGGTCGCTTCTGATGCGGCCACCTGGGCATCTAGGACGTAAAGTCGAAAATGCCTCCCACTAAATTGGCCTCACTAGGTGGGGTGGAATTCCCTACTACGACTCGCTACCACTTTGGCGCCACCCCGGCAAAGCATACGAGTCTCCATGGTTAAGACCGCCGCCAACTTTTAATAAATGAGTACAACATAACTGCAATATAACAAACTATAGATCGAACTCTAATACTAATTACAATAATAATTATACGAATAATAACTGACAGACTTGTCGACGAACTCTGACTCTACTAAGTCAACTAGGGCCTCCACAAGCACGACTCACTAATAATCTACTTGCGTGAGTCGGGTGAAAGAGAAAGGGTTATTTGTACTATTACTGCCTTTCTTTTATAGGGGAACCAAATGACGCTAGAACCCAAGCCGAGCGGTCTGACCTGCTCAGTTGTTGGGTCGCGCTATGTTCCAAGGTTTCCGACAAGCTCTAGAGCAGTGATGGCGAACCTGTTTGGGGCCGCGTGCCCAAAATTCAATCAAAACCCATTTATTTATAGCAAAGTGCCGACACAAAGTGCCAGCATATGGGTTTAATTAAGCAATTATTATTTGAGTTGCGTGCCGGCAGATGAGAGTCTGTGGCACGCGTGCCATAGGTCTGCCATCACTGTTCTAGAACTAGGCTGGGCCTAGTGTCCACGTGATGCGATTGTCTGCTTCACTCGTGATTGTTTGGCGTGTGATGATTGAGCGGGTCTCGGAGAATGGACCCAGCGGATCTCAATAAATATCAAACTTCAACAAATCAAACTTACAACTTCAATCAATTCAACCTGACTACTTTAATCAACTTTAACTTAAAAAAAAATTCGTGATGGACTTTGATAAAATGTTATTTGTGCAAAAATTTTAAAAGATGGACGTGCTCATTAAAACTGGTAGGTGGTAGCGAAAATATCGCCAGGCCTTTATACATTTCCGCTTCTATTTATCATGCAATCTTTGGGATTATGGTTTATCTTATAAGAAATAAGATTTCATTTTACATTTAGAATAATTAAATGAAAAGGAATCAAATTATTTCAAGCAGTTAATGTATGTAATCATAAAGTTTAGAAGTTTTGTCGACAAACATCAATGCTATTACTTTTTAAAATAATATTTTATTTATATTTTAATTTGAAATGGCGACATCAAGTTTTTTCATTGATGTTTCAAAGTTAGGCTACGAGCATTAAAATAAATCTAAATCTAAGATCCACTTCATTTCGTCTAACATCCACTTCATTTTATAGATGAAAGTATTTTAAACATCTGTGTAATAAAGTGATATCTCGGAAGTGTTGCGAAAAAAAAATGTATTTGAAACAAAAACTAGAAGGAAAATTGAAAAGTCGACACTTCGCTCAATTTGATTGAAATAAAATTAATTGAATGCTGTTTAAAAGGAGCGACTGATTTTTTTTCGTTCTTGTGTTCATTAAACCGTACTACGCCTGTGTGTATGTAGATAGGGATGATGAATAAAGTTTATCGTGTTGTTTCTTAAATATCTAAGCCTGGGATCACTAAGCTACGGTCCGTGTGCCAGATCCGGCCAGCGAGGTCTTGGTGATGAGCTATTGAACTTCAGCTGGAGCTCATTGATGTTCAACCAGATAATTTGTGGAAAGAGCGGTTAGGAGAAATAGTTTTTAAGTTTCTTAAATTAAGTTCGTTTATATGAACTGGAACCAGCGTTAATATCTGTAAAATAGCTAAATTATCGATGCTAATTAAAAATAATATTTGTAGGTGATTTACTGTTTAAAATACTTTAAAAGTTAGTAAATTGCAAAGTATTTGAAGCTTCTCTATTAGCAACTTAAATAAATATCACACTAATTTATTCGACAGGTGCAACGTTTTCATTGTTTGGCAAAATGAAAGTGTATTTTGGGGCCATCCGTGTCCATAAATGACGACACACGATTTTGGCCGATTTTTACCCCCCCCCCTACAATATGAAGTCACAAAGCTGTGACCCCCCCCCCTAAAAGTGGTATTTTCTATTTGAAAATGAGCATGTTTCAAATCACTTTAATGTCATTTTAATATATATTTAGTGTAAGGCTGTACTCTAATATCGTAACACGCTTGAATCCATGTAAAACGTCATAAAATAAATAGTAAGAAATCGAATATTTCAGTGGAACTTTGATTTAAAGTAGCGTGTTTTCACTTGACGTCACAATTCTTACCTCCCTCCCCTTTCCCCTTCGTCACACATCCTCTCAAATGTGGGGACCCCCCTACCCCCTAGGTGCGTGACGTCATTTATGAACGGCCCCTTTCTAAAAAATTTTTTTTTAAAATAAAAAATAAATAACCAGTTACATAAATTTATATTGAATTGCAACATGCGGTCTCTCTCAGTATCGGGTGTTTGTTTTGACATTACAGTGTGTCTAAATAAAAATGACTTTAAATTTGCAGATATTCCTGAATAAAAAATTAGTTTTATTTACGCCACATTGTGTACACATACCAATACACATTAAAATTCAATGGTGTTTCCAGTAAATGCAGTAACTATTATGCCTTGAAAATCTCAGCACTATTTGCCTTCTACCCAGAATGTGGTGCTAAAAAATAACTCTTCCTGTAGTATTTTCTCAGGTTCTTATCTGGAACTTTTAAAATACATTGTTAGTAATGTTACAAGCCACTTAAACAAGAATTGTAATAAAAGAGAGGACTAGCTATCCAAAATACGGGCTCTGCAGTCTCAATCATAGACCAGTCACTATCAAGGTGTTTAAAAACTGTCTGGTCAATCACTTTAGAGCAAAGTTTATAGCAGTGCTTCTCAAAGTTGTGGTCCTCGGACCGGTGCCGGTCCGTGGGCCATGCGTTGCCGGTCCGCAGATGTTCTAAAAAAAAGGACAGAAAAAATTGTCAGTGCAGGGAAAATAGTGCACCAGTCCCTGGTGCAATGGAAAAAATTCCTGCCGGTCCGCCATACTAAAATATTTGAGAAGCACTGGTTTAAAGGACTGTGATCAGACTGTGATCAGACTGTGACCAGACTGTGACCAGACTGTGATCAGACTGTGATCAGACTGTGATCAGACTGTGATCAGACTGTGATCAGACTGTGATCAGACTGTGATCAGACTGTGACCAGACTGTGACCAGACTGTGATCAGACTGTGATCAGACTGTGATCAGACTGAGATCAGACTGTGATCAGACTGTGACCAGACTGTGACCAGACTGTGATCAGACTGTGACCAGACTGTGACCAGACTGTGACCAGACTGTGACCAGACTGTGATCAGACTGTGATCAGACTGTGATCAGACTGTGATCAGACTGTGACCAGACTGTGATCAGACTGTGACCAGACTGTGACCAGACTGTGACCAGACTGTGACCAGACTGTGATCAGACTGTGATCAGACTGTGATCAGACTGTGATCAGACTGTGATCAGACTGTGATCAGACTGTGATCAGACTGTGATCAGACTGTGATCAGACTGAGATCAGACTGTGATCAGACTGTGATCAGACTGTGATCAGACTGTGATCAGACTGTGATCAGACTGTGATCAGACTGTGATCAGACTGTGATCAGACTGCACGATGACCAGAGATCAATCATAATTCGTGAAACTTTGCAGAATCTGTCTGTTGAATATGATGGAGAATATAATTCATTGAGCAATAAAATAAAATTTATTTACAGGCCTGCGATCTTTAAAAAAATTGTGTATAAAGTGTACAAGAATGTATAAGGCTTTTTTAAGCCACTAAAAAATCCTGCAGTCGTCAAAGTGCAATGTAAAATCTCTGTCAGTTAGTGATAATGCATAGTAGTTTGTAACAAAAAGTTAACTGTGCTCTGCTTCCTTTGCGATAAAACATTGGCCTAGTCATATACAAAGAAAATTAATGGCTGAGGGAGGTACTCCCCCACATCAACCTTTCCTGCGTCACTCACACGTTTCTAAAAATATAAAATAAATGAATACATAGATATTTTATTTTTAAAAAAAATTTTTCTTTCAATTTTTTTGAGGAGATTGAGTTTGACGTAAGCATAAGGGCATGGGAATCTTAAGAGTAGTTCCATAGCTTCGGGTAAATTAAGATATATGTATGTTGTCCAATGGCACACATTCAGGGTCCCCCAACAACTTCCCTATATTCTGGAGACTTCAGCCATGGTCTTGACCAGATTTCAATTTCACACTCTTCCCTCTGTTCAAGAATGAAAAAAAAACCTCATTTAAAATCTATGAAAAAAGGTTTTTTTAAAGATTTATAAATTGATTTATTAGTGTAACAATATGTGGTAAATTTCTCTTCTCTCGTCCAAATCTCAATGGCCTTGTTTCAACTGGTCTCAACAAAAACCTACTCACATCTGGATCTCTCGCACCACACACACACTTTGATCTCACTAACCACACACAACACACATACACACTTTGATCTCAATAACCACACACAACAAACATACACACCTTTATCTCACTCACCACTCACAACGCACATACACATTTTGATCTCACTCACAACACACAACACACATACACACCTTTATCTCACTTACCACACACAACACACATACACACTTTGATCTCACTCACCACACACAACACACATACACACTTTGATCTCACTCACCACACACAACACACATACACAACTTTATCTCACTAACCACACAAAAACACACATACACAACTTTATCTCACTCACCACACACACAACACACACACGCATACCTTGATATCTCTCACCACATACACACCTTGACATCTCTAACCGAAAACACACCTTGACCTCTATAACCACACACACCATGGTCTTTCAAACCAGACACACACTTGAGCTCTCTAAATAAACACACAACTTGACCTCTCTTACTAAACACACATCTTGACCTCTCTAACCAAACACATACTTTGACCCCTCTAACCAGACAAACACCTTGAGCATTCTAACTAAACACACACCTTGACATCTCTCACCACACACAAACTTCAACCTCTTTTTACTACACACACACCTTGACCTTCTCACTGCACACTCACCTGGGGCCTCTCTCACCAAACACACACACACACATAGATCTTAAAATATCTCAACACACACACACATACAGAGACACACACACACACCTGGATCTGTCACCATTTACACTTAAACCATTGCATTAAATATTCTTAATGTCAAAAACAATAAATAACTACATTTTACTCTGAAGTCTAGAAGCATCCAACATACATTTAAATAATATACATGTTCGGCTAAAGACTCCGCTCTTAAGCAAATAATGTTTACGTTTATTATATTTCTTTTTCTTACAGAAACAAATGGCGTAATGGGAAATCTTTCTATTTTATTTTAAATTGCATAGTTGACCTTATGACAAATCGTAATATTTTTTTTTCAAACGTATAGAGAAACGTCCAATTGCTTTTTGCTTGGCCGTCTGCTTAGTTTTCTCAAATTGCAAGTTTTCAAAACGATCAGATGAAGGCGCAGTAACAGACAATAAAGAATTCTAGTTATTATGATAACACTCTGAAAGACTTGATGACAATTACAGAGATTTTAAAAGCAGCGGTGTAGCGTGGGTATGTTCCGCCTGGGGCAGAACCCAGGTTTTCCGCGCCCCCCCCCATTCCCCCCTGTAAAAAATATGTTGAGGCTATAAAGACAATATATTTTTAATTAGAAATAATAATGACACGATACATTTTATTTTAGGAATAAATAGATGAGCTTTCATTTCTTTATGAAAAAATTAAAGTTTTCTGCTTTTCCTCATGGTGCAATCTATGATGTATCAATATTGTCAGACATGCGTTGCTCAATAGCCAAATTTTTTTTAAAGATTAGCCGATGTTGGTACATTCATTATTGATCTGTAATCAATTTTTCATAAACTTAATAGTACTTCGTCTAAATTACTCTAATTTGAAAGCAAATTCAAAATCCAGTAGTAGCTGGTATACGAAAATCATATCAGTTTTCCGAATTATGTAAATACCAAAACCTGACACGAATTTCTAAAGTAACCTAATCTTTTGAAGAATACAACTTTCTTCTCAACTGCTTATCTACATAACATGGATACATATTTGCTTTTATTTCCAATAATTAGTGCTCTCGTTTTGATTCAATTAAATGATAAGGTATCCACATAAAAATGTAGCTAATGTCAAGGCATCCTTACAGTATTTCATTAGTTTCTCTGTGAGTATCCTATGCAAATCATTTTTAGCACTATAGCTATAGTTTCTGGCATCACTGACTTCATAAAGTACATGTTTCCAAATAGTGCAATAATTATTCCAAATGTCATATAATTGATAAAAAATGAATCAAATAAAAAATAAAAAAAGTTATTTATTGCATTATTTATTATTCTGATGTGTATTTTTTTCAAAATTAATCGATTTCAGCTGAAATGTATTCATTTTGAAAACTCCCGTCATTTTTGACGGGTTACACTAGTTATAAAATACTTTGTGTACATTTCAGGAAGTTTAATATTTCGTATTTATCAAACAAGGATAAGTTACTTGGGCTTTTTACCAAGTGAGCGCCGTAGGCGCCCTAAAACCCCTAGAATTTTAATATTGTTCCTTCATTTGTTTTCTTAGTGTTTCCTTGGCTTTTATTTTTATAAAAATCAGTTAAACATTAGTTTAACGTTTTTTTTTAAAATAAGCTAATTAATAAAGAGGAATTTGCCGCCCCCAACAAAGTGGCGCCCCGAGCATTCGATGGGCTCATGTTTAAAATTGATAGGGTAAAGAAATGTTCGCTTCTACAACAAGAGTGGCTGTCAAATAATTTGATAAATCACTGAAGTTACCAGCACATCAGTGTCACGCTCTCATAATTATCTTGGTTTTTCAGGTCAGTAGCATAGGTATCAGATTAATTTATATGCAATATGGAGTTTGAAGCTTTTGCAGTAGAAACGATTACATACTTTATTGGATAGTTCCTCTATTTCCTTTATAAATTTCTTATTAGGTTTTTATTTGATTTTGATAAAAATTTCACATAAAAAAAATAATAATTCTAGAGTCCAAATAACGACGAGGAATTTGCCTCTGAACAAGTGCCGCCCGGGACAGTTGCCCCCTTCCCCCTCTCGCTACACTACTGTCAAAAATTATTTTTTTTAATGGAACTCTCAGACATGGAATTAAATCACTGTAAATATTCTTATTCTGACAACCTATGTTAGAGCTAAAGTTTAAAACAGTCTTCGTATTAGCTTAGACAACATTAGTTCATAATTCATATGGATAGATATTATTATAATTTTTTCTTCAAATTTACATTTGAAAATTATTTTTTAGCAATGGGGCATGATATAAATTCACTGTTTAGAATAGAGCTAATAAGCCACTGCAGGACACATGCCTGCCACACCACATGACTAATATGATGAGAATTTTTGTCATGATTTATGAAAGGGCAGTGAAAGTAAATGAATAGGTTGGGGAGCCACATTTTTAGTTGGGCCTCAAAATCATCAAATCATATCTACGCCTCTACCGAAGGAGGTCATTCAATATTTCTGAATTACGCCTCTGACAGCATTTTAGTTAAGATACGCCACTGACCCCCACATACCACTATTGTGCAACTCTCATCGCGTCTCATAATTCACTTACCTGAGGGCCACCTTCAAGTGTCATTCTAAAAAGGTACGGGAAACCACTCGCAATCTGATTAGAAATGAAGAATAGGATAATTGTTTTAAAAACTTTAATCCAACAAAGAGCTTGCTTGAAAAAAATGATGCAAATTATACTGAGGATTACATGAAACACAAAATATGTGAGAACATATAAAATATATGATATATAACTGTACGTTTTTTGTGTATGTAGTTAAACAATTTTAAATGTATGCTTTTAATTGTTGTCCATAGAAGGATAAGGGAATAAAAGTGATCTTAGGAAACATTGCTTTTAAAAGTGTTTGGGTACACCACAAACTTTAAACTAAAAGAAAAAAGGTTCTGCATATCTAGAATATAGAGTCAACAGACAATATGTAAAGTGATGTCACTATTACAACAAATGACAAAAATTGTGTTCAAAGATAGCAAATGGCGTTTAAACTAGCAACCAATAACACGTGGAGTAGTTCTACTTGGATGGCATTAATAGGTAGAAGAAAAAGCGTGTTATAACTTAATTGGTTAAAAAAAAGTGGCCAATCTCGACATATCATTTACATACCATGGTAGTAAAACTGCGCGCCCCCTCCCATCTTTAAAAATGTAAATATAAGTCATGACATAATAATATATATTTTAAAAACTAAGAAAAAGCACCAAAGGACTAGCAGACTAGCTGTAGTCTGAAGATAATGCTAATGTGTGTTAGTAGAAATTATTTGTCAGACATTTTATTTCCCCAAAATATTGTAATACTAGATAGGACCCGCGGCGTAGCATACGCCGCAGACTTGCTCATAGATATTGCAAAGAAAGGGGGGAGAACGGACTCAAACTAAATCACGAAGAAATCAGAACAACGTGAATGAACCTCGGGGTGGGGGGACCGCCAACGCATTGTTGGTCTCGATATATGCACACTGCGGTTAGCTACCACCCCCCCACCCTGCACCACCCGTGCTTGCCAACCATAAAATTTGATTGGCCGACCCTGGCGAGGGTCATTCTTCATGCTTATTTGCACTCGTCTAGTGCTTGTTCTGGTAAATTATATATATATATATATATATGGTGGATTGGAATTCTTCTGTGGAATCCTTTCGTTCATTTGAGTGTGTTATGAAATGCGGCTGTACATTTTTATCAGGATAGTGGCAAGGTGACGTCACATCGGTGTGATAAGGTTGCTGTGAAATATGTGGGGACATACCAACGTCGTCAATATGGAGAAATTGCGCTAAAAAACTGTGTCAGGTGCCAGAGATTTAATCTCATGAAATTTTAGAAACTTTAAAATGCGTCTAATACTTGCTAGTGATTCGGTCTGAAGTCGAGCAAAATTAATTTTAATCAGCTTTGTGAAGGATAAAACAAGAATTTATTTAATCTTAAAGAATTCTTTTAAAAAGCTGATAATGTGCTAAGACTCTTTAAAGTAGCCAAAATCATCACACAAGTCGGAAACGACCTATTGAGGAGATGTTTGGGCCGAGTGGAAAAAAAAATAGCACGAGTTTTTAGTTTAATCTGTATGCAATAGTGAGAAGAGGGAAAAACTTTTCCTCACATAGCAATTACTATGTGTATACAGACACACAGGTTGCCCTCGGAATCATCTGTCCCCTGTTGATAGGCATCATATATAAAGCTTGAATGATCTTGTAAGCATGACAGATGAGCAAATTTAAATTAGTATGCGTAAAATTTCAGCAATTCTTATATACGTTTAACTACTATAATGAGACTAATCATTAGTTTACAACGCACATAGACATGACACTACTGTATTTTATCAAATAATGTTACCAGTTTGGTGACTTCCACCATTCCCACGCATGACACTACTGTATTTTATCAAATGATGTTACCCGTTTGGTGACTTCCACCATTCCCACGCATGACACTACTGTATTTTATCAAATGATGTTACCCGTTTGGTGACTTCTACCATTCCCACGCATGACACTACTGTATTTTATCAAATGATGTTACCCGTTTGGTGACTTCTACCATTCCCACGCATGACACTACTGTATTTTATCAAATGATGTTACCCGTTTGGTGACTTCCACCATTCCCACGCCCGTTCTAGTGGCATTGATTCCATGAGAAGCGAAGTAGGCGTTGATAGCTTTCACAGCAAATATAACGTCAGGATCATTGAAATCAGTTGTGTACACAGATACGCCTCCGGGGATGCCATCCACAAAAATAAAGGGCACACATACCAGCAGAACCACGGCGAAGATCTAAAGAATACAAGGAGCTATTCTTACGATAAATACCTTTAAATACATGTGATAGGAGGCTAGCAACGCAGATTTGATCAAACTGATGAGTATTGAGATTTTGAAATGGAGTGTTAAAGCTATAATATTAGAAAAGTAAAGGTCAAATATTTTGTTTTGAATAAAACTGGGTGAATGTATTTTGTGTATTTATTTTTATATAATAATATTATTTGGTTTAAATTTGATATAAAGGTGTTAAGTCTTTGAGGGCTAGACTAGGTACACTCAACAATTTAAGCTCTGCGGCCTGCAGATATTTTAAAATCCTTTTAATGAGCCTTGTCAGGACTTATAATATGGCGGAAAATCTATTAATAGAAATATTGAGGCTATATATATCTTTTATAATGAAAAATTTAATAAAAATTTAATAAAAGATACGAGTCAATGTGTAAATGTAGGTATATTGAGAAGGATGTATCTTATCAGCTATTTGTTAATTATTCGTTAATTTAAGACAGCTTATTGGACTTGAAAAAGGAAAAAAAGTTTCGTAATTTTTCTACGCAAACAATTTTGAGAACACAGTGATTCGACTGTATTTATGCATCAAAACATTGTTCCGCTAAAATGTAAACTAAAATAAATAGAAGTAAAAAAAGATTTTTGAAAACCACGTTTTTATAAGCGGACTAAAAAGAAGAAAATAATTTAAAACTTATAAGTTCAAGTACTTTCATTTAATATCACTAAAACGTGGGGCGGGCGCTTATGAGGTTTAACATATGCAGCTCACTCATACTCTCACTTTTAGTTATAGATCTCTCTTTTGCCTTCTAAATTAGAAATCTTTAATTTTTATACCAAACACCCACCCCACGTTTTTAGTCATATTAAATCAAAGTACTTGAACTTATAAGTTTAAAATTATTTTCTTCTTTTTAGTCCGCTTATAAAAACGTGGTTTTTTTTAATCTTTTTTTTTACTTCTATTTATTTTATTCTTTTTAGTCCACTTATAACAACCTGGTTTTTAAAAATATTTTTTTACCTCTATTTATTTTACCAAACACCTCACAAGCGCCCGCCCAACGTTTTGAAAACATTGTGATGTGGTCATGGGGTGAACACATGTATGCCCAGAAAAGCAGACGGTACAAATGCTTATATATAGACTATAGATAAACTAAAAAGTTCAATAATTTAATAACGGTACATTCGATCGATCTGAAATTTTGATACAATGCATTGTCATCCAAGATCTATCTGTGGTAAAATTTTCAGATCTCTAGGACCATCAAAAGTGGTTCAATTTTACGTTGGCAGATTTGAAAAAATCTTGGACAAACCAACAAACCAACAAACAGGAACGAAAGCGAGTTAATAAAAACGTTGTAATAAATAGAAGTAAAAAAAGATTTTTAAAAACCACGTTTTTAGAAGCGGACTAAAAAGAAGAAAATAATTTAAAACTTATTAGTTGAAGTACTTAGATTTAATATGACTAAAAACGTGGGGCGGGCGCTTATGAGGTTTAACATATGCGGTTCACTCATTCTCTCACTTATAGATCTCTCTTTTGCCTTCTAAATTAGAAATCTTTAAATTTTTATACCAAACACCCACCCCACGTTTTTAGTCATATTAAATCGAAGTACTTGAACTAATAAGTTTTAAATTATTTTCTTCTTTTTAGTCCGCTTCTAAAAACGTGGTTTTTAAAAATCTTTTTTTTTACTTCTATTTATTTTATTCTTTTTAGTCCACTTATAACAACCTGGTTTTTAAAAATATTTTTTTTACCTCTATTTATTTTACCAAACACCTCACAAGCGCCCGCCCAACGTTTTAAAAACATTGTGATGTGGTCAAGGGGCGAACTCACGGATGTCAACAAAAGCCGACGGTACAGATGCTTTTATATAGACTTTAGATAAACTTAAAAGTTCAATAATTTAATAACGGTACATTTGATCGATCTGAAATTTTTATACAATGCATTGTCATCCAAGATCTATCTGTGGTAAAATTTTCAAATCTCTAGGACCATCAAAAGTGGTTCAATTTTACGTTGGCAGATTTGAAAAAATCTTGGACAAACAAACAATGCCCAACGAAAGCGAGTTAATAAAAACGTGGTAATAAAACAAACCCGTAATAAAACAAACCCGTAAAAACAAAGTTTTTGACTATAAATCCCTTATATATGAGACATAACTAACAGTAGTGATTATTTTTAAACATTTACAGACTGACACTGAGTGATGTCCCTTGTCTTTAATAAATGGGGGTGGGATGTGAGGGGGTGTCGGCACGACGGTCGTCGTCAACACGACGGTCGGCGTCAACTCAAACTCACGTGGAACCTGAATTAAAAAAAAACAACAAACAGTGAATTTTGAATTACATGCCTCATATAAGGATAAACTAAAAATGCATTAATTTAATTATGGTACGTTCGATCGATCTGAAATTTTGATACGATGCATTGTTAGGCTCGACGGGTCCGTGTGCCAAATTTCAGTTTGATCGGATCATGGGAAATGGGTCATTTTTGACTTCTGTTTTTCCGCCCGCGGAGCCCAAGACAGACAGACAGAGAGAGAGAGAGAGAGAGAGAGAGAGAGAGAGAGAGAGAGAGAGAGAGAGAGAGAGAGAGAGAGAGAGAGAGAGAGAGAGAGAGAGAGAGAGAGAGAGAGAGAGAGAGAGAGAGACGCCGGTGAAGTTAATATAAGGGATTTAAAAACAAAGTTTTTGACTATAAATCCCTTATATATGAGACAGAACTTAAAGTATTTACAAATATCTACAGACTGAATCTGTCTTTAATCCCATTTGCTTTTAACCCAAAAAAAGGGGGGGGGAGAGGGGAAAGGTCTTGTCATCGATCGCTGGGCCGAGCTCACCGTGACACGCCAAATGTAAACAAAAGCACGCCTGTTTACCTGGTTTAAGCACGAGATGTGTTCACACCGGTGGCTGGCCTGAAGTGAAGTGACCCGTAAAATGTAAACGATAGAGACCTCTACATATAGTTTATATAGATAAACTTAAAATGCATTAATTTAATTACGGTACGTTCGATCGATCTGAAATTTTGATACGATGCATTGTTAGGTCAGACGGGTCCGTGTGCCAAATTTCAGCTCGATCGGATCACGGGAAGTGGGTCATTTTCGACTTTTGTTTTTCCGCCCGCCCTTGAGATGACGACAGACAGAGAGACAGAGAGAGACGGCGGTGAAGTTAATATAAGGGATTTAAATAAAACAAACCCGTAATAAAACAAACCCGTAAAAACAAAGTTTTCTACTATAAATCCCTTATATTTTAGTCATAATTAAAAGTATTGATTATGTTTCAACGCCACAAATATTTACGGACTGACACCGAGTGATGTCCCCTGTCTTTTAACGGGGGATGAGTCGCGAGGGGGTGTCAGCACGACGGTCGACGTCTAGGCGTCAACTCAAACTCACGTGGAAAAAAAAATAACAAACCGTGAATTTGAATTACATACCTCATATAAGGATAAACTAAAAATGCATTAATTTAATTACGATACGTTCGATCGATCTGAAATTTTGATACGATGCATTGTTAGGTCAGACGGGTCAGTGTGCCAAATTTCAGCTCGATCGAATCACGGGAAGTGGGTCATTTTAGACTTTTGTTTTTCCGCCCGCCCATGAGATGATGAGATGATGAGATGATGAGACGGCCGCGAAGTTAATATAAGGGATTTAAAAAGAACATTAATCATTGAAGTATGACGTTTTCCGGTTTTAGAATTGACAAACCCTATTAACTCGTGGCGTCTGGTTGATTGTTTGATATCTTGATTGTTTGCCTAAAAAGCTTTAGATAGATTTCCAACCCACTTCTCCGTATGCTATCGAGCTGAAATTTACGGGCAGACTCGTGCCGAGGATAAAAAAATCTATCAAAATTTCAGAGATCGAATGTACTGTAATTCAAATCATGAATCTTTAGATTATCTCTATGTATCTCTATGTAGCATGTTACTTTTTGTGTTTAGAGTGTTGCGGTGCGTATTATATTGAACTACCTTTTTAATATTTTCCTGTCGCGTGGTGCGGTGCGTATTATATTGACGATACGACGGATAGATGGATGGATGGATGGATGGATGGATGGATGGATGGATGGATGGATGTATGGATGGATGGATGGATGGATGGTTGGGTGGGTGGGTGGATGGATGGATGGATGGATGGATGGATGGATGGATGGATGGATGTATGGATGGGTGGATGTATGGATGGGTGGGTGGATGGATGGATGGATAGATAGATAGATAGATATGCCGTTAATATATTTTGTCTAAGTAAAATCAAAGTCAAGTGCTATTAAAAGCAAAAAATAACGATTAACCTAAGTCATAAAAGATTAAAGAACAATGTCAGTCAATCACTTCTCTAATACCTTTAAGTAGCAGCAAACCGATTTATTTGTGTTAACTTTTCACGCTGGATAATAAATTGTGTATACCACAGTGATGTGTTATTAGCAGTCAAATTGTACAAAAATCTCCGTTTTTCTTATAAAGTGAGTGTAAATGGCGCTTAGCAGCTTATTAGAAACAATGGCAAAAGTTTACCTTGAAATTTTTCATCGCCGAATCCCTCAGTTGTCTTTTGAGCGAGTTGGTTAGAGTCTATACCAAATGTATTTTACACTGACCTCCCTTGAGATTTTATAAGGACCTACTTTTATATTCTCTGGAGAGAGTGTGAAAGGGTCGATCTGTTGGGTGGGTTTACATTCTCGGTCAACTTTTAAATACTTATGGATTATATCGGATGTTCATTCTGTGTGTGTTATAGTTTTCACTACTACAGAATGACGCGCATCAAGTGCGGCAGAAACTAAAGAAAGGACGTCCACGCCACTTAATGAACTGGGTTAAAACATGCATGCTGATGTGAATCCATGACGTCACTGCCTTTATTTTGGGGTCACGTTCCGGGCACTGAGACCAGCGACTGACCGAGTCTTAAGACTGCGGTAGTTAGACATGAAAACCAAACCCCAACACTAAGGCCATCATTTTAGTTTCACATCAAATTGCCAACTTTCATTACAGATGTTGAAAACCCTGGCCAGTCTCGCAACTTGTTCATTTCATCGACATCACCTTCGGGACGGTTAAGAAAACAGTAATTTCAGCTTTGTTCCAGAAATTCTAAAGGTAAATAAAGTGCAGAAATTCTTTTGCCGAATAATAAAATAGGCAAACTTTGGTAATATTTTGAATCCAAAATAACAAAGAAAATAAAACAAGATTTATTTTTTAAAAAATCATTATATTGATGAAATGACCAGGGTATTCTGGCCATCTAGATGTAACAAGCTGTCAAGTGAGATTATTCCACTTTCCATACCACTTATTGTCCATGGGTCATACAGACTTAACCATACTGAGAGACCCGCTGTGCACCCATCACTGGTCAAATCGTTTTGATTCTGAACTTGTCTCTTGGCTCAAGGTTCTCTAAAGCATCATCTTCATCATCATTAATGCGTCCTCTTCTATAAACTGCTTTTCTTGTATTTAAAATCAGGCAACTTTTCCATTACTTTTTCTTTAAAATGATCGAACAAATCGTTGGAGCCGTCAACAAAATCCGAGAGTGAAGCATATAATTTCCTATGTACATACCTACATACATGTACACTAAGTTGTGGGGTCTTGCAGTGATTTACTAGTCTAGAGAAATTCATCCAGCAAGTAAGTCCATAAAAGGAACATTACCATAAATAATTTATGAATTATTCAAATCTCTCCATTTCATTCAAAATGCTTATGGCTTGATTTCTCTTCGAGTTTTTCTGTCTTTTTGCAATATGCAGCTGATGCTATGGCGGATTAAGGGGGGGGGCTGAACGGGCTAAAGCCAGGGGCCCCCGATGATTTAGGGCCCCCAAATTTAGTATAATTTATAATAAAGGTGGACAAATATTTGCATGAATCCCTAAAAATATCATAAATTAAAGAAATTAATAAAATCTTATCTATTAATCTGATCGCTATTCGGACCCGTAGCCTCAGTTTCGAAAAACTTGATTTGATTGGCTCAATAAGAGAACATATTAATGAATACTATTTATATCTTTTAAATATTATTCAAACATCAGGATCTTGTGGTGTTAAGGCAACGCGTTGTCTTGTGGTGCAAGCGGTAGCGGGTTCGATTCCCGGCCGAGGCCATTTGTTTTTCTTTTCATTGGTCTGTTTTTTTATAATTTAAAATATCTTTTTACACTCAATTTTAGTTTCCAGGCAAACAGTTATTTCTTTGTGTTCGGTTTTTTTATGAATCCCGGAGTACAGACACATTATGAACAAGGAACCAATGGACTATCTAGTTACAAGTTACAGACTTATATTAGCTGCTTGAAATCATTTTATTTAAAGGGAAGCTAGCTGGATAAGGCCCCAGTTTGAATTGCAGCCAGGGGCCCCGTGCAGTCTTAATCCGCCCCTGAGCTGATGAAATGCAGAAATTATTCAATCTTAATCATCATTTGCCCGTTTGGCATAGAAAAAGATTTTTGTGCAATATTTAACGTATATACTCATTCTAAAGCCGACTTTTTGGGAAAAAATCTAGGGGAAAAGGTTGGGGGGTCGGCTTATGAACGAACGGGCTATAGATCGAGTATATACGGTATCTTGGTTTTCTTCTATGGTTTTTCAAATGAGCCATTTTGAGTGCTGACATTCTGATGGACCATTTTACTACCCAGTATAAAATATCAATTTTACTTAAATCAACAAAGAGCCCCAAATTATTCTGTCGGTTTATTTTTAATGCTGAATCTTCTGTGCTTGTACTAATCTATGGTTTATAAATCTTAAAATTTGTTCCTTCATTTTGTGCAGTAGATTCTATACATTTAGATTTATAAGGTTCTGTATAACTAATAGGATGAGTATTCCATGACTGACTCTCTCAAACAAATTTAGTGGGGGCCCAAAGAATGTGGGAGTCCTAAGCCAGTGGCCCCCTTCCCCCCTATGGGTGTTGCGACATATTTTCTGGGGGTCGCCAACTGTAATGCAAATTTATTCTACTTTGCAAAAACTTTACTGAAAATGACTTATTTAAATTTCATGAGGGTTGCAGGACACATGGATTTTATAAAAAGAGGTCACAACCCAAAAAAGGTTGGGAACTACTGCTTAGGACCTAACTGGCCGTCCATAAAGTACGTCACGCTCCGAAGGGGAGGGTGTAAGAAAGTGTGACACTTTGTGACAGGGGGGAGGGGGTCAGGCCATGTGTGAATTTTCTGCGTGTGTACTGTGGCACGCGTGCCATAGGTTCGCCATCACTGACCTAGGCTAACTCAAAGAAACGTTTCATTTTTGTATTTCTCCCCATAATCATTCTCACCTATTATGACGACGTCTGAGTCATTGACTATGCATGACGTCATAGCTTGTATTTTCAAGATCGAAAGACGAATCCCCAACGCTGAAACGTAAATCACACCAAGTCGCGTGCCTTCGTTAGAAGTTAATTATATTAATCGCAACCTTAAAATCGAACCTATTTCAGACTCCACGCAGGGCTAGTTTGACGTGGACAGTAATGGTCAGATTCCTACAGGGCTAGTTTGACGTGGACATGGCTGGAATTGAGCCATTATAGGATAGCTGGCGCCCCCTTCCTTAAGTATTTCATAGGATCACGAAGGAAAATTCAACCCCATCATGAGGCCGATGTTAACCCTCTCCAGCTCCATCGATGAAGCGGTCAGCTACAGCAGTGCTTCTCAAACTTTTTAGTATGGCGGACCGGCAGGAAATTTCCATTTCACCAGGGACCGGTGCACTATTTTCCCTGTACTGACGTGGTGGTGAAATGTAATTAATTTTATTTTATATGCTTATTGCCGTAAAAGTGACATAATATTCTATATGGTTAGTACAAAAAGATGAAAGTGGAGGATTATAATTCGATTTTTCGTTCCTTTCTTGATAATTTCTGCGGACCGGGCACGGATGGAACAAGGGGCCGCCACCGGTCCGCGTACTGCGGACCACCATTTTGAGAAGCACTAAACTACAGGATCACCACTAAAGCAACAGCTGCGGCAAATAGAACAACAAAACAAGTGTGACTGTAAGAGCTTTATTAAATCGGCTTGCGTTAGGGCTAGACTGCTCTACCTATACATTACAAGATCCACTATGAGAAACTCCATCAATGAGATTACCCCATCAATCTCATTATCAAACTTTCCTCAATTCAATGTGACAATTTCAATCGGTTCAAATAACCAATTCAAACTCTAGATAGACTTCAATAAAAAGAAGGGGGAAAAAGATAGAAGTGCTCATTAAAATGTATTGTTGGTCGTGAAAAGGTCGTTTGTACTTTATATATTATCCGCTGCTTCTTGTGTTGCCATCTTTGGGATTATGGTTTACTGTAGAAGAAATAAGATATTTATTTGTACCTATAAATTTTCATAGGCTATTTTTTAAATGATATAAAAAGATATTTAATTATATACAATCATAACATTGAAAAGTTTTGTCGACAAACGTCAATGTTATAACTCTATAATGACAATTTAATTTGAAATGACGTCATCAAGTTTTTACGCTGTTTCAAAGTTAGTTTTAACATAAATATAAGATCAACTTCATGTTATAGATAAATTCTTCAAACATCTGTGCAATAAAATGGTATCTCGGTAGTGCTTTGAAAAAATACAAATTGAATGAAATGGTATTAAAGACAAAATGAGAAGAAAAACTGAAACGGTGACATTTCGCTCACTTTATAATTAAAATCAAATTAATTGACTGCTAGTAAAAGGGATGATTGATTTGTGTCATTGTGTAATTTAATTCATTACATTGATACTTTAATTTCCCCACAATAGAAATTTTTAAAAAATTATTTGTGTCACTCGGTGTGAGTAGGGAGTGGTGATGGATAAAGTTAATATGTAGCTGTTTTTTTTTAAATATCAAAACCGGGGGTCACTAAAGTACGGCCCGTGTGCCAGATCCGGCCAGTCAGGTCAAGTTATCATGACCATGGCGTTCCCTTCATTAAACGTACGGAACATGATGCATTTCAATATCACATAGAGCTTATCTTTACATGTGAGAAGAATCTCTGGCTGCCATGTGCCCTACATTACTATTTTCACGTTTAAATCATTGTATTTTGATTGGTTACTTCGCTTACTTTACCATCTTAAATCCTCCCTTGTTTGTCTTATCTCCGCCTACGCTCTTATGTTACCATGGTTTCCATTGTAACACAAAAAAAGTGCATTTTCCCCAATCCTGAAAGATGCATTCGGCTGTCAATAATGGTCTTTTTTGCACATTATCCATTTTACAAAAATGTGTCAAGGATTTCTTTATTTGACTATTTTGGTAAGAAATCTACTTGTGTGAATAGAGACAATACAAGCTCCGAAGCTAAACAGATGCGTTTTCTTATCTTCTTATCTTATCTATACAGACGCTCCTTCTATGGAGAAGATAGTTGCGTCCACAGACCATGACAGATGATCTGTTGGCAACTGATGCAGAATTCACAGGCCACGGCTTTTTGGGTTCCACGCATTACCCAGCCGCCTAACACTACTTGTAGTCACACGGATTCGAACCCGTGACCATCGGTACGACAGTCCAGTGCGCTGCCACTCGACCACCGCGTCCCTGGTAAATATAAAGCTGATCTACAGGTTCATTTTTAACTTTTGAAAGTGACTGGTAAATATAAAGCTGATCTACAGTGACTGGTAAATATAAAGCTGATCTACAGGTGTTACACACTATTTTCCATGTTTGGTTACACATGAATGAACTGAATGAAAAACTTCAGGGAAAGGTTAACCTCGTCTGTTATCTTTACAGAAGCATGAAAGTATTTCGGTAAGAGCTGTCATTGTTAAACGCACAAATGGAAAAAGAAAACCTTTACATGTTTTGCAGTTTCAAAAAGTTTTGTGCTACAATCGCTTAAGATGTCAACGTTGACACTCCGAAAAAACATTAAATGTCACTTGGAACTTTTTGTGTGTTTTTCAGATCTTGACAGAATTGAGTGACACTTTTTTTCCCCAGAATTCGTTCGATTGTAACCTTAGTGATTTTCTGATGAATTTCTTTTCTCGGAGTTAACTTTCTAGCTTGCAGATATAAAGAATTATTATGTGGCCAGCGTTTTTGTTTGTTTGTTTGTTGTTTTTTTTGGTTTTTGTTTTGTTTTTGTTTTGTTGTTGTCAATTATCCGATCTAATCGATAAAAGTTTAATTAATTAAATTAAAACAACAACTTACACGCAGTTTTCACGGTTGATTTGGTATTCAGGAGTATTCCATGATTGCCACCATAATTCGAAGTTACATATTAAAGTCTGTAAGGGTATGGCATATATTTTAGTTTAACATATAAAGCATTGACGGTAAATTACTTTGTAAACATTAACATTTGGCTTCTGTGGACACAACATTAGTTTTACTGTTTATTTACTTTAAAAAAATAATTAATTGCTTAATAACTATTTAATCACAGAATCTCAATGTAAAAAGTGTCTTTGTTTAATGCACTCATCCCAAACAGAGGCCCAAAGTTATATAGAAAGAGTCCAAAATGAGAGTTGTACTTACAACGTCGCGTTCAGCTTGAATACAGTTGCTACAGTAGGTTGGCGAGAGTTTAACACCGTAGAAATGATATGAAATTCCAGCCACGACCTAGATCATAAAGCACTTAGGTTTTAAAAAATAAATAGAAGTAAAAAAAAAGTTTCTTAAAAACCACGTTTTTATAAGCGGACTAAAAAGAAGAAAATAATTTTTAAAAATTCACAGAATTGTGAAGTAAAAATCTTTTTCTGGATTGGTAAAATATGACTAAAAACGTGGGGCGGGCGCTTCTCAGGCGTAACTAATTCAATTCACTCATTTTCTTACTCGTCATTTGTAAACCCTAATCATTTTAGTCATACGCCTAAAAAGCGCCCGCCCACGTTTATAGTCATATTGTATCAATCCAGAAAAGATTTGTTCTTCACAATTCTGTGAAAAAAAATTATTTTCTTCTTTTTAGTCCGCTTATAAAAAGGTGGTTTATAAAAACATTTTTTTACTTCTATTTATTTTATTCTTTTTATTAGTCTAAGTGTGTGCTATGATGAGTTTTGAAGTATTGATTATGTTCAAATATAAGACGCATTGCCCGACAAACATTTACAGACTGGAAATGACTGATTTCCCCTTGATGTTAAACATGGTTGATAGGGTCGGGGTTGGTAGGAACTCGGCACATGAAAATGTAATGTAAACAAGAGCAGACGGATAATACATATGCTTATATATAGATAAACTAAAAAGTTCAATAATTTAATAACGGTACAATCGATCGATCTGAAATTTTGATACAATGCATTTTCATCCAAGATCTATCTGTGGTGAAATTTTGAGATCTCTAGGACCATCAGAAGTGGTTTAATTTTACGTTGGCAGATTTTAAAAATTGTGGACAAACAGGAACGAAAGTGAGTTAAGAAAAACGTGGTAATATGCACCCGACCATCAGACCAGTCCAGTCACTTTCAAAAGTTAAAAATGAACCATCTACTAAACATTTAAAAAATCCTCCGATGTTATGGAAAATAAACAGTATCTTGTTAGTCCATAAGTACCTGAGAGGTCACCCTGGACACACTGACGAGATTCCTCGGGAACCCGGGAACCCCCTGGGCTGCGTTGGCCACAGCATAGTCAAGGGCTTTCTGGACCGCCGGATCACTGATGTCAATGGGGGATTCCCCTCCCACAAGTTGTCTCTTACCTATAATGTCCAGGATACATTTGAATCTTTACGTCAGAAACAACAAGACCAAAAATCAATTACAGCGAAAGACAACATTAACAACAACCACAATAAAAACATGAACAACAACCACAATAAAAACATGAACAACAACCACAATAAAAACATGAACAACAACCACAATAAAAACATGAACAACAACCACAATAAAAACATTAACAACAACCACAATAAAAACATTAACAACAACCACAATAAAAACATGAACAACAACCACAATAAAAACATTAACAACAACCACAATAAAAACATGAACAACAACCACAATAAAAACATTAACAACAACCACAATAAAAACATGAACAACAACCACAATAAAAACATTAACAACAACCACAATAAAAACATTAACAACAACCACAATAAAAACATTAACAACAACAACAATAAAAACATGAACGACAACCACAATAAAAGCATGAACAACAACCACAATAAAAACATTAACAACAACCCCAATAAAAACATGAACAACAACCACAATAAAAACATTAACAACAACCACAATAAAAACATGAACAACAACCACAATAAAAACATGAACAACAACCACAATAAAAACATGAACAACAACCACAATAAAAACATGAACAACAACCACAATAAAAACATGAACAACAACCACAATAAAAACATGAACAACAACCACAATAAAAACATGAACAACAACCACAATAAAAACATGAACAACAACCACAATAAAAACATTAACAACAACCACAATAAAAACATTAACAACAACCACAATAAAAACATTAACAACAACCACAATAAAAACATGAACAACAACCACAATAAAAACATTAACAACAACCACAATAAAAACATGAACGACAACCACAATAAAAACATGAACGACAACCACAATAAAAACATGAAAAACAACCACAATAAAAACATGAACAACAACCACAATAAAAACATTAACAACAACCACAATAAAAACATGAACAACAACCACAATAAAAACATTAACAACAACCACAATAAAAACATGAACAACAACCACAATAAAAACATGAACAACAAAGACAATATAAACATGAACAACAACCACAATAAAAACATTAACAACAACCACAATAAAAACATGAACAACAACCACAATAAAAGCATTAACAACAACCACAATAAAAACATGAACAACAACCACAATATAAACATAAACAACAACCACAACAACAACAATATAAACAATGAGTCGCGATACTTTGTATTTTCCAACTCATTAAAAACAACGTTAATCTACAGGATAGTTCGCTGCAAAGTTAGGCCTACTTAATATTATTACCATTTGTACAAACTGGGTCCTTGGCTTTGTAGAGCGCTTCATCGCCACTCAACCATGACCTGGCCCATACGTCGACATCGCAGATCTCGGACTTCCAAAGAAGGAAAATAATCAAACATTTATTAAACTATTATAGCTATTAAGATAACAAAGTTTTTGGGTAAATTGTATTTACATTTTATGCACTTTTAGGAAAGTTAAAGAAGTAGTCGTTGAAATCAACCCCAATTTTACACTTAATTTTCCTCTAATTTACTCTTAATTTACCCACAATTCACCCCAGATATGCAACTAAAAGGGAAAGCCAGCGGAACATTCTGGGAGCTGTGATGTAAGTTATTTTAGAATGAAATCATGGTCCTTGTTACGCTTTTAGTCTTATCATGACAACTTGGCATATGCCCATTCTTAAAGAGAAAAAAACCCACCTTGGTAGTGGTTCGTCACCTGGTATAGTCTAAAGTTTGTGGGTTTTTTTTTGTGTTTTTTTTGGGGGTGGGGGGGGTTTCTGGTCAGAAGCGTAACTGGACTTTCCGCGCCTTTGGCTAATTCATTTTTTGCACCCTTGAGAAATAGGGAGAATACTAAATTATACATAATAAATTGATCATTGAAAGATTAGGCCTCGGCGCCTTTGGCAACTGCCCCGATGCAAAGTCGTTGTTACGCCTCTGTGTCTGGTATCCGTCATTTTTGCCTAGTTTGTTTTATTTTATTGTTAGTGCCGACAATAGATTTTTCACTCCGAATGATAAGCCTCGCTACACACTTCCAATTGAACACTTCTAATGAAAACTTTAATCCGATTAAAGAAATTCGCTTATCCTACCGCGTTGAGGTTTTTAAGGCTCAATTACCGTGGTTCCAACAGACAGCTTGAGTGTGAACTTGTAGTGAGTTACAGCCAATTTCTGAAACAATTAAAGGACACTTTTAATAAATGAGGACAATTTCATTGCAATATTCAGGAACACACATTTTTATCCTAATTAATGGCTTACAGAAATTTAAAAGGCATAAATGTTTGAACTGTATAGAAAAAAAGAAAAACAAAGGAGGACAGATAGGGAGGAATAGGGATAGAAATAGAGGAGAGAGAGAGAGAGAGAGAGAGAGAGAGAGAGAGAGAGAGAGAGAGAGAGAGAGAGAGGTGTTGGGATAGAGGCGATAGAGAGACAAGGGATGAAGGAACTTGAAACTAAATGTGCAGTATTTTTATTTCTTAATATTGAATTTTCACTGTGTGTTTTAACATAAATACAATTTTAAAAAAAATAACACCATTGTGTGAATACTAATATTTTTACTCTTTACCTGTATTTGACATTTACAGAAGCCTGATTTTAATGAATTTTGAACTCACAAGATATTGATCAATTTTGAATGAACTGGAAATGAATGAATCTTGAACTCACCTGAGATTGGTGAATCTTAAACTCACTTGAGATTGGTAAATCTTAAACTCACCTGAGATTGATGAATCTTAAATTCACATGAGTTTGATTAATCTTAAATTCACCTGAGATAGGTAAATCTTAAACTCACATGAGATTGGTAAATCTTAAACTCACCTGAGATTGGTAAATCTTAAATTCACCTGAGATTGGTAAATCTTAAACTCACATGAGATTGGTAAATCTTAAACTCACATGAGATTGGTAAATCTTAAACTCACATGAGATTGGTAAATCTTAAACTCACATGAGATTGGTAAATCTTAAACTCACATGAGATTGGTAAATCTTAAACTCACATGAGATTGGTAAATCTTAAACTCACCTGAGATTCAGCTTTCAGGATGGTACCCAGAGTTCTCACGGCTTTATCACCTTGTTTGGCATAAAAGTCATTGACGGCCTTGACGGCGAACTGAACGGTGAGGTCACTGACCTCGGCCAGTGGCTGGAATGGTTGGAAGCCTCCGATGACAGAGACGCAACTTGTCAAGGTCAAGGACAGTGCGATACAGGTGAGGACTAAGGTGAACATTTTGCCAGCCGCAGATGGGTTCCTGGGTTAGGGATGGGATGATATAAATACGTTAAATTATTTTACATTGCTAAAAATATGCATAGTTGTTGTTTTTTTTTGTGTCTAACTTCACCAGAAAAATTTGGCTTAAACCAATTTGTTGGATTACCGTTTACTCAGTTATAAATTGAATTTATGCTTTGGGTTTTCTTTTTTTTTCCCTACAAATGATACCGACTAAGCACATCTCTTTGTTCCATGCAATGACTTTGCATTAATTTAAAAATAACGGATTCCCATAAATTGAAATAACATAGAAAAGAAAAAGATTACATTGAATTGAGTAAAATTCCAGCATCTGATCTCGTTTTCCTAGTTACTTCTTCAGATGTCAATTTTTCCAAAATGATTGAAATTGTAAAGTATGTCTTTTTCGAAATAATTATGCCTATTGTGGTGTTTATTATCAGAGAAATTTGAATATTTACATATTCTTGTCATAAATCTTAATAATTTTCCATAAATAGACGAATTAAAATTATTTACACATTTCATTACTTTAATTGGATAGGCGTAACATGTTTAAATTTGTTTAATGAATAACCGTATTTTAATGAAAAATACAAATTATGTGTGCTACTTAAATGCAATAAAAACACTAAATTTAATTTTTAATAACTTACCTTACAATAATTTTCCGAAAACTAAAACAGTAATATAGATTACTACTTGCAAGCTAAACACAATATTTGAACCGCCATGCCTTTAGGTACGTGTTCGCGCATCATTCTGTGAATGTCAAAATTCCACGTACAAACTGTCGTGGCGATATTAATAGCACATATTATTTGACCCAGCGGTGATGTGTTTTTTGAGTACTTTTCTTTAAAAAAGAATGACCTATGACTTATACCGCTTAGTTTTCCAAACAAATGGATACCTTTTTTGAGCGATTAAAATTTTTTGAACGGTTTTGCGTTAGTTATAATATCCACTATGTAATTTTAAAAATGTGCGAATCCGTTAATTAAGACTCGAAATTAAAAATATTTTTGTTTCTCCTTGGTTTTCCCCCTTCAAAAGAAAAAGGGCGGTTGTCGGAAATGATCGTACTTTTCAAATGCCCACAAATGCCGCCCCCTTAATGAGTGCCGCCCGGGGTGGACCGCCCCCACCGCCCCCCCTAGCTACGCCACTGGCTGTCGTCATTATCTGTCTCTGAGTCAGACTCCATTACTGCCATTAGCTTAATACGCTTTTCATTTGGTCTGATAAGTAGGGAAAGTGTTAGAACCATGGTAGGCAAACGATTTCTCACAATAGATACAATAAGCTTTATCAAGATTTTGAACATTCCCGTCAGTCAATAGTTTAAAACCAAAATGTTCGTGTAATCGCCAGGAAATTTGTTATTATTTATTGGCCGCTATTTTTTATTATTATTTTTTTTTACCTTTTGACTTCAAATAATTTGTAAATGATGGGTCTATTAATCGTTAAAAAATAATTTAACCGTTACAAAATTTTAATCGATAAATTAATCGTTAATTTCCGCAGCCGTACAATAAATATTTGTATGCATTTGTGTTGTTTTTGTACATGTTTGTGATTTCTTGGTTGGTATATATTGCCATGCTAATATCCATCACCAGAAACCCTTTCAAAACTTGAATTTTGGTAATAATTCGTGTGGTCTTTCGGTATCCCATGATTAGAATTTAGGTAATAATTCGTGTGGTCTTTCGGTATCCCATGATTAGAGTGTCAATGTTCAAACTATGCTCTGTGTATCCCATGAGGTGAACGCTGCCACAAATGATTGAACCTTCGCGTTTCGTGAACGTGTACCGGCAAGCCTAAGTGATACATTACTATTATTTGAACACTAATCATCCTAACATCTCCTCTTAGTGTGATCTTGAAACAAGCGTAGGTCATGATCTTCATAGATCCTTAACAGGAAACTGTTACAATAGATTAGAGTCCATGCGTGGCCATACCCAGGGCCGGCCCTAGAGAATGCGGGGCCCAAGGCAGAAAAGATGAGCGGGGCCCCGGGCCCAAGGGGACGTCCATAAATGACGTCATGGAATTTTGGCCGATTTTTCACCCCCTTCCCCACACGTCGTCACAAAGAGCTAGACGTCATAAAGTTTTGTCACTCCCCCCACCCCAAAAAAAGCCCTATTTCTTTTTGATAATGAGCATGTTTCAAATCACTTTATTGTCATGTAAGTATTTATTTAGTGTAGGCAAGAATTTTATTATCGTAACACGTGTGAAGTGAGGCCATATAAAACGTCATTAAATTAATTGTAAGAGAGCAAATATTTAAGTGCAACAATTTTTTTCTTTTTTTTGTTGTTGTTGTTGCTTTTTTGTTTTTAAAGTTGCACGTTTAGACGTGATGTCACAGTTCCTATACACCCCTCTCTCCCTCGTCACACATAGTCATAAATGTGTGACCCCCTTCCTCCCTTAGGTGCATGACGTCATTTATAGATGGCCACAGACGAGGATCGAGCCCCTGCAAAAATTGAATTTCTACAAATCTTCTTCTATATATACAATTTACCAGCACAAGAGCAAGTCGTATGCTAATAAGCATGAAGAATGAACCTCGGTGAGTCAGTTCTCACTATATGGTTGGCAAGCGATGTTATCTTATCTTATCTTATCTGTTTATAGACGCTCCTTCTATACAGAAGATTATTGCGTCCTACGCTTATCTATGGTTTGTGTTTAGTCCTGCATTTTTATTAGAGATTTAAATGTTGATAAAGTGTTGGTTTTCCTGGATTCTTCAGGCAACCCAGTCCACGCCCGAATTCCGGACGGGAAGAAGGAAAACTTGTATGTGGTTGTTCTTGCATACGGAATAAGAAAGGTGTTTTTATCCTTATGTCTATCTGAGGGTTGTATTAAGTTATCTTTGTGTTGTATTTCTAAATTAGAATTAATTGCTTTATGTATGATTACTGCTTTGCTCTTGGTTCTTCTATCCTCTAGTGTTTCAAGGTTTAATGATTTAACTAATGGTGTTATTCTTGTCAGTTTCGAATATTCTCCAGTAATGAATCTGGCAGCTCTTTTTTGAATTTGTTCTAGTTTATCAATGTTTTCTTTGGTGGATGGGTCCCATACAGAAGATGCATATTCTAGTACAGGTCTCACCAAAGTGAGGTAGCATTTTAGTTTTATATCTCTATTACATTTGTTAAAGTTCCTTTTTATAAAGCCTAAGGTTTTGTTTGATTTTTTAATAACTTCATTGACATGGGGATTCCATGATAGTTTCTCATTTATTAAGACTCCTAAGTATTTTGCATCTTTAGTTTGGGTCAGTTCTTTTCCATGAATGTAATATTTTGAATTTATTTGTTTCTTTTTCTTTGTTACTCTTAACAGTTGACACTTTTCTGGGTGGAAAGACATACTCCAGTTAGTTTCCCATTTTATCAATTCATCTAAGTCTTTTTGTAAAATTTTGCTATCTTGTTCTGATTTAATTGTTCTATAGATTATACAATCATCAGCAAATAACCTAACTTTAGTACCTGTTGAGATGTTGTTGGGTAAATCATTTATATAAATTAAAAAGAGTAAGGGACCTAGCACAGTTCCTTGTGGAACTCCTGAGTTAACCTTTATTGGTGCAGATTTAGATCCATTAATTATTACAGTTTGCTCCCTGCCCAAAAGGAAGTCTTGGATCCAGTGATGTAAGGAACCTGAGATTCCAAAGTAGTTAAGTTTTTTAAGTAAACTAAGGTGGTGAACTTTGTCAAATGCTTTTGAGAAGTCTAGTAATATTGTGTCCATTTGATCATTTTTGTCTAAGCCTTTTGATAGTTCATCTATTAAACCTATTAATTGTGTTTCACATGATCTGTTTTTTCTAAAGCCGTGTTGATGTGGGCATAGGGCATTATATTTGTCAAGGTGGTTAACTATTCTTTATGTTAGTAAAGGGTGGGGGCTGAGGGGAGGTAACAACAACCTCAGTGCGCATGTCTCGAGACCAACAATGCGTCTGAGATCCACCCCCCCCGGACGTTCACTCGCGTTGTTTTCATTTCTTCATGCTGCTGTTCGTGTCCTTCTTCCCCACTCCTCCCAAGGTTCTTTACACTATCAATGAGCAAGTCTGCGGCGTAAGCTATGCCGCGGCTTGTATCTAGTATTGAAATAATGGGAAATAAAAAATTAAATAATTTAATTAAAAAAATTTCTATAATATCACTGACACATCAGTTGGTACAGTTTTATTCATTTAATTGAAGATCTTAAAACTCATGAAGATATTAATAACTAAAGTGTTGTTTTTTGTTTTGTTTTGATAATTGACAGTTTATAAATATAGATATATATAACTTAACATTATAAACATAATACACTAGCGAGCTTTCGCGGCTGCAAAATCTGAAATAAGTTAATGATAGTCTAATTGTTAGCTACAGCATTCTCAATTGACAAAATTATTGCCAAGTTACTGACCCAATCTTGAATCATTTTTTATCGCACATAGGTTTTAAAAAGTTTTAGTTTCGAAAATAGTCTTTCTCCTGAAGCCATAGTGACAGGAATACAAAAGTTACAATTGTTAGAAGTGCAATGTGTGTGTTAGGAAAGTCACTGAAAGAAACTGCACAATCTAAACAAGATAGCTGTAGGTGACTGCATGGGTTATGGAACTCAATGATTGCAACTCTTCAGAAACCAGGAAACCATCAATATCCTAATTTTTAACAGGCTATTAGCTTTTTTCTCCAGATTCATATTGCAATTTAGTAGATCATTTTTGTTTTCTAATTGATGAAATTTTATTTTTTTAAAATCGAAACGAGGCATGATGCCTTCGCAGTTGTTTAAAGCGACTGTCCATCGACATAACAGTTTAAAAACTGTGCGAAATTGTTCTTGTGCATCTACAAATCCTTCATCTTCTCCTTCATTTTTTTTCTTTTTCGCATTCTCTATTATTTGAAAAATTAAATGGTTTCAAATTGTAAGTCCGTGGCAATTTCTTTTGCAATTGCTATTGCTGTTTCATAACCATCATTTATGTAAGACTTAAACCATTTGCAAGTATGTTCTATGCTGTCAACTGCAGTTGCTAGATCGACTGAAATATTTTGTAATTCTTTGCTGCTGTAATTAAATTGGAACAAAATGACGTATAAAAAAGCAATGAAAACAATCAAATAGAAGTTATTAAGTATGTATTTTTCTTTCACAATGACACTACTTTACCTCGAGCTTTTGGATCACAACTTTGCACTTCCACTTCGAAAAGTGCATCATAAATTTCGGCTACTTGATATCGCACTGCCTCTAAACTTTCCCACACGGTTTTCCCATCTTGTTTCACAACTATTTCGAACATATTTGGAAAGGATAGCCTATCGCTTTGTTGAAGCAGAAAATAAAACAATAAAATAATTTTGTTGAATTATACCAAAAAACTTCATTGCATCAGGACAAGTTTTTGCCATATCACATAGCAGCAATTTATAACTGTGACAGGTACAAGGGGTAAAAAATGCCCAAGGATTTTTATAGTAAAAGACAAGCTTGTACGCCTGACTTATTCCCCTTGATGTTCGCACCGCTGTCGTATCCTTGACCGCGGATTTCAGAAACATCTAAGCAAATTTTGTCATTTCCAATAGTAAGATATCAAGCATGTGTTGTATAGTACTTTCTTTTACTTTTAGAAAACGCTTTATGTTCAATTATTACTTCAAAATATTCCTCCTCCTGGGCTTACATAGCGAATTATCAGTGACATATGTTCTTGATCACGTTGGTCTAGTGTGCAATCCAGTATTATTGAAAAGTATTTACTGATTTTACTCTTCCTACAATAATTTTCCTTACCTTATTTGCCATCAACGAAATGAGCACGTTTTGAATTCGCCTTCACAAGTAGTGATCATGAGCCTTTTCAATGTTTATTAATTTTTACTTTGCTTGTCAATTGTGCATCGTGCTGTAGGCTGTAAGCCTGTTTTCCATGGCAGCTCAAAACATTTCAAAGTAGATAATAAAGTCCCTTTGAATTTTCATTATCACACACTCGCACACTGGTATTTTTCCAAGCACAAATCTCGTCATATCTCAAAGCAGACAAACTGTTGCCAAAAAGTTTGCAACGGAAACAAAACATTTTATTCTTAAGTGCTAAATATATAAGACTTTTCGGTTGACGTGAGGGTGTCCTTAAATCGAAATTGTCTTTAAAGAGCAAGTTAAAGCCTAAAATGGCGTTTTTAAAAAATTAAAATGTTCGCCTGAAACCATCAATGCTAACTAAATGCTTAGCAAAAAATACTTTTTGCAATAGGATTTAGGATGATAATAATTCATAAAATTTTATTACATTAACACTTTATTTTTCTAATCGTTTTATCCTGTTAAATTTTCTTGATATCGTTGTATTAAAAAATATTTTTAAAAAAAATAAGTATTGCGAAATAGTAGTAAAATTGAAAAAAGTAGTAAAAAATGTTTCTTCAAAGCGCTGGGCCCCGAAAAGCGTGGGGCCCAAGGCGGTTGCCTCGTTCGCCTTGCCCTAAGACCGGCCCTGGCCATACCTGTAGTAACTGAGAGCCATTTTAATAATATAAAAAGTTATTGAGAGCCGCATTGAAGCATTATGGGTCACAATGACCCCAATCGAAATAAAAAATTCCCTTTTTGATAATAATAATAATGAGTTAATTTAGCACGAGCAATATTCCAAGCGATGGCATAACTTGCCTCAGTTGAAGTGACACCTTCTTTGCTGAAATGTAGCAATTGTTATCCGCTGGTAACTACACATTCCAGACAGTAACAAAGCAGGCCAGCTTTATCTTAGTTTAGATCTCAACAGGTACAAAAGTTAGGTTATTTGCTGATGATTGTATAATCTATAGAACATTTAAATCAGAACAAGACAGCAAAATTTTACAAAAAGACTTAGATGAATTGATAAAATGGGAAACTAACTGGAGTATGTCTTTCCACCCAGAAAAGTGTCAACTGTTAAGAGTAACAAAGAAAAAGAAACAAATAAATTCAAAATATTACATTCTTGGAAAAGAACTGACCCAAACTAAAGATGCAAAATACTTAGGAGTCTTAATAAATGAGAAACTATCATTGAATCCCCATGTCAATGAAGTTATTAAAAAATCAAACAAAACCATAGGCTTTATAAAAAGAAACTTTAACAAATGTAATAGAGATATAAAACTAAAATGCTACCTCACTTTGGTGAGACCTGTACTAGAATATGCATCTTCTGTATGGGACCCATCCACCAAAGAAAACATTGATAAACTAGAACAAATTCAAAAAAGAGCTGCCAGATTCATTACTGGAGAATATTGGAAACTGACAAGAATAACACCATTAGTTAAATCATTAAACCTTGAAACACTAGAGGATAGAAGAACCAAAAGCAAAGTAGTAATCATACATAAGCAATTAATTCTAATTTAGAAATACAACACAAAGATAACTTAATACAACCCTCAGGTAGACATAAGGATAAAAACACCTTTCTTATTCCGTATGCAAGAACGAACACATACAAGTTTTCCTTCTTCCCGTCCGGAATTCGGGCGTGGAATGGGTTACCTGAAGAATCCAGGAAAACCAACACTTTATCAACATTTAAATCTCTAATAAAAATGCAGGACTCAACACAAACCATAGATAAGCGTAGGACGCAATAATCTTCTGTATAGAAGGAGCGTCTGTAAACAGATCAGATAAGATAAGATAAGATCAAGTCCTAATTATTGTCAAACATTGGTTGATTTTTTAAAGAAAGCATTTATTTTAATATTATATTTATTATCAATATACATAATTCCCATTGTCTGTATGTATGGATGTAATTTGTAATGCGGTTAGGTGGCGCTGCGATCGATTTTGTTTTATTCTCTTAATGGAGTTTTTTCGGGCTTACCCATTACCCTGTTCAATAAATTCCTTTTCGACTTTATTATAAAAGTTTGAGCTTATATTTTTAATACAAGGCGTGCATCGGAAGGCGCGCAAAAAGGTGTGCAAAATAATTGTATATTAAAGACGCGCTGTAAAAAACAATTATTATATGACATCATTGTTTTAGCTAATATTTTAATTTTTGAAAAGGGAACGATGTAAAAATAGGATTTGATGATTTATAATTATGAAATACTTTGTGTACATTTCAGCAAGTTTAATATTTCGTATTTATCAAACAAGTATAGTGCTGTTAGGCGACGCTGCGATCGAATTTGTTTTATAGTGCTGTTTGAACCAAAAAAAGATTCCGTCATTTTTGTCGGATTATCTCTAGTATTAAAACTATATAATTTGCAATTGTCACGCAAGTCAGTCAGTCTGTCCTGACGCTACTAATTTTAGAAAGCAGGGAAAACCAAATTACTGCACCAATGCATCAAAAGGTGTGCAAATTAAAAATGCGCTGTAAAAAATATTATTTGACGTCATCGTTTTCGCTAATATTTTAATTTTGGAAAAGGGATCAATGTAAAAAGAGGATTTGATGATGGTTAATTATAAAATTAAAAAATAGACGGGGCGCCGTAGGTGCCCTGCACCTGCAACCCCTATTATAAAATACTTTGTGTACATTTCAGAAAGTTTAATATTTCGTATTTATCAAACAAGGACAAGTTATTTGGGCTTTTGAAAAAGGTCGGTGCCATAGGCACCCTAAAAAGTGCATTTTTTATAAAATAAATAGATTTCAGCTGAAAACTTCCGTCATTTTTGACGGGTGTACACTAGTTTATAATAATTTATAAGTTGCAAAGAAAAAGTTTTAATTTCATAATTTTTTTCGGGAGCCACTATGTGAGCCCAGGAGAGCCGCAGTTTGGCCACTGTTGGATTAGACTCTTTAGCCATTCTTACCTTTTATTTCTCTGTTCTTAGAATACCACCATTATTTTCAACTAAAGTCACTCAGAGTATAGTAATTGGGAAATTCTTTAGACTTCGATCGAAAAATAGAGCACCTGATAACAATTTAAATATGGAAATTGCATTGAAATGTTACAAGTTTTGTTGTGGTTAGAGTTAGAGAATTGGCGGCATTCATTTAAACTAGGCAATGACGTAATTCAGTTGAATAGGAACAATATTATATCCTAACCCCGAAACAGTTGCTGACTTCGTGCCCCGAGCTGGGCATAGCGTAGGGCAGTGATGGCGAACCTATGGCACGCCTCATCAGCCGGCACGCGACTAAAATAATACTTCCTTAATCAAACCAGCCCAGCAAAACTCCAATTTTCGAGTTTCATGGGAGTGTTGACTCTTTGCTATATAAATAAGTGGGTTTTGGTTGAATTCCGGCACGCGACCCCAAAAAGGTTCGCCATCACTGTAATCGCATCAAAGTTAGTCGAAAAACTGAATAAGACATCTAGTTGTTAGCCCATGTATGTCCAGAAAATTTTGACAACCATAAACCAAACTGAATTTTAAAAGACAGTGATGTAATTAAAATTAAAGTTTATAGTTATGTTCGACTTTTTGTACAACAGAGCAGCTTGCCCATGTGTGTGGTCACTGTTTCCAATATGTATTGTTTCAAAAATTATGAATTTATCTTTTAAAATATTATTTAAAATAATTTTTCGCATCTTTTCTATCACAAGTAAATAAAACGAAACAGACCCACATAACTTAGTTTAAAGAATTAAATTTATACTGTCGCTCTAAAAAAAACCTTTCCTCTTGGATCAAGAGGAAACACAACTGAACAACATGTGTGTCGATGTTTCACAGAATCCAAACGTGCTCCGTTATATTTACTTACTGAGAAACTTCATAAAAGAATAGATTATTGTCCACGCAACTGAATCCAATGATGACTAAGTTAATTACTCTGACAATGTGAACTTGTGATCGACAAACACGATAATGGAATCAAGAAGAATCAGACCGCACTTATAAGGTTATTGCAGCTGTTTACTAAAGTGTATGTGTGTGTGTGCGTGTGCGTGTACGTGTGAGTTTGTGTGTGTGTGTATGCGTGTGTGTTTGTGTGTGTGTTTGTGTGCCTGCTTTTTTTATAAATTAAAAAGAAAAATGTCACATTCTGCTTCTTACAAACGATTTATTACTGACAAGGACGGTGACAAAAGGAATAATTTGCTGAAGTATAAATAAAACAAACCCGTAAAAACAAAGTTTTTGACAATAAATCCCTTATATATGAGACATAACTAACAGTATTGATTATTTTCAAACGCGACAAACATTTACAGACTGAATCTGTCTAACTCAACTTTGCTTCATAACCCTGGGGTGGGGGTGGGAGAGGGGGAAAAGTCTGGTCACCGATTCGCTTGACCGAGCTCAGCGTGACACGTAAAATGTAAACAAAAGTGCCCCGGTGCTTCGATGGGTCGCCTCAACGCGTCAACTCAAACTTTCACGTGGGAAAAAAACAATAACAAACCGTGAATTTGAATTACATAACTCATATAAGGATAAACTAAAAATGCATTAATTTAATTACGGTGCGTTTGATCGATCTGAAATTTTGATACGATGCATTGTTAGGTCAGACGGATCCGTGTGCCAAATTTCAGCTCGATCGGATCACGGAAAGTGGGTCATTTTTACTTTTGTTTTTCCGCCCGCCCGCCCATGAGATGACGACAGACAGAGAGACAGAGAGACAGAGACGGCGGTGAAGTTAATATAAGGGATTTAAAAAGAGAAAAAAAACTGTACAAAAATGGAGCATTCAGTGACTAAAAATAGAAAAAATCGTAATATATTTCTACATTTCTTGCATGACTTTAATTTACAATTTCAAAAATTGTCTACTTAACTAATTGAAGTATTTCCTATTTAAACGTTCATAAATGTGGCCTGTCGACTCCATTATACAATTCTTCTTAGACACCTTAAACATTTCCTATATATTACATATTCATTTTAATTCATATATTGCCTTTATAATGTTTCTTACTTTACAACTCTAAAAATTTACTATTAGCAGAAACATTTCCTATTTGTCACATTCATACATTATGGTAATTTTAATTTAATTACTCCATATCTTTTGTGTAGTATCTTTGTATGTATTTGTTGCGGGGTAATTAAATGTTATGGTCTTTCGTATTAAAGAGGATTTGTGTGTTTCATTTATCTAGTTATTATTTTAGAATAACATTTAGTCATTGATGATATTTTTGGCTCAATGTAGGCTTTTTGTAGGGCTCTCCTGGGGGCGGCTGGATCAGAGCGTTCTGTCTTCTTCGCACTGATGGTGAATCCAGTTTGAGTACACACTGGGAAATGTATCCACAGTAATCCACACTACTGAGCCGACGTTGAGGGAACAATGGTTAGCAAAAAAGAAGGTCCAGGATGGTGTCTGACTTGACCAATTTTTATTTTTACCACGTTTTTATTAACTTGCTTTCGTTCCTGTCTGTCTGTCCGCATTGTTTTCGTTCCTGTCGGCAATTTTTCAAATTTGCCAACGTAAATTTAAACCACTTTTGATGGCCCTGGAGAGCTCACAATTTTACCACATATAGATCTGGGCTGACAATGCATTGTATCAATATTTCAGATCGATCGAATGTACCGTAATTAATTTAATGCATTTTAAACTCATCTCTTTATAAGCATCTGTATCCGACAGGCGTTGTTAGATTTCACGTACCGAGTTCACCCCGTGACCTCATCGCCGTGGCATTAAAACGTTGGGCGGGCGCTGATGTGGTGTTTGTTAAAATAAATAGAGGTAAAAAAATATTTTTAAAAAACCAGGTTGTTATAATTCGACTAAAAAGGAATACAATAAATAGAGGTAAAAATAATATTTGTAAGAACCACGTTTTTATCAGTGGACTGAAAAGAAGAAAATAATTTGATTTAATATGACTAAAAACGTGGGCCGGGTGCTTCAAAATCCCATTCTAATTTAGAAATACAACACAAAGATAGGTGTTTGGTATAAAATTAAAGATTTATAATTTAGAAGGCAAAAGAGAGATCTATAAATGAAAGAATGAGTGAAGTGCATATGTAAAACCTCATAAGCACCTACCCCACGTTTTTAGTCATATTAAATCAAATTATTTTCTTCACACCCACACACACACACACACACACACATATATATATATATATATATATTAACTAAGAGTACATTTATATATTTATACGTTTGTGTGTGTGTGTGTGCACGCGTGCGTGCGTGTGTGTATGTGTGTGTGTGTGTGTGTGTGTGTGTGTGTGTGTGTGTGTGTGTGTGTGTGTGTGTGTGTGTGTGTGTGTGTGTGTGTGTGTGTGTGTGTGTGTGTGTGTGTGTAAAAAATAAATGGACTGATAGTCAGCCGACAATATGAATTCTATCCCGACAATCATTCCAGAGTAAATACGAAGTATTATTTTTTTTTAATTATTTTTTTTTGTAAAAGGGGGCTGTGGGTATTTAGATTATTGATTATTGTTCTTGCTGTTTTTTTTTAAAGTTGTCTTCTCACTTTGATCGCTTGGATTTGAACCATTAGGAGGAAATCAATTAGCTCATGTTAACAACAGCTAATAATATTACGTACATTTGAACCATTAGGAGGAAATCAATTAGTTCATGTTAACAACAGCTAATAATTACGTAGAAAAAATGTTTTTTAATGTAGCCCAAAATTTTCCTGGCTGAAACATGCATTCTGGCAGACAAACATGCATACTGGAATACAAGCATACATCCTGGCAGATAAACATATAGGTTCTTACATTATTAGGCTAATAATAATTATTATTTTAAGCCAGTCGATCAACGGGAAGTGAGGTCACTTTCAAAGACAAGATTACACGCTAACAAACAGGCGTAGTTGTGAAGTTAAATAAAATTTCTATGAAAAATCTACATCAAATGAAAACCACAAATATATTTTTTAAAATGTTTTAATATCGATCTTAAGACAGTGACATTATTTTCTATTGCACTATTTGCAGATGTGCAGTGCAGCTTCATTGACTGGAACAATGATTGTCATTTTAGTTCTATAATGCGTAATTTCCTGGTTTTTGTTGAGTACATTCCACTTTGTCAATTGTCGTCAATGAGCTACCATGTAAAATGAAGTTCCGCTCCCAGATACCCACAGAGCAAAATTCCTGAAAAACCCAAAATGGTAAATGTTAGATTTTCGTCTAAGGATTTACGAATTCAATTTATTTAAATTAAATTGTAAATCAGTTTCATTTAAATTCTGAAATATTTTTAGTTTTAAATATGGATGTCGAAATTTCTTACCTGAATGTGGGAATAATTTTATGATGAAATAAATGATGACTTAATTTTGAAATATTCAGATGTTCTTTCAATAATATTACACAATTGTTAATTTGATTTTTAAACATACATATAAAAACAGATGTAAAAACCGACACAAATTAATATTCAAGTTGAATATTAATTTACTTCGTCAATAACTCACGGCATGTGTATTTTTAAAATTATAAACTTTTGTTTTACCAGGATTTTATCGGGCATCGTATTCACCAGCATGTTGATGTAATACCTTCTTCCAGATCGTAGCTAGCAAAACAATAAAATGTGAATTAGACATATATAATATAAAAAAATATTCAATTCTATTAAGTGAAGTCAGGTTTAGGATAGTAATATGATTTTTTAACACAAGTGAAAAAAAAGAAGATTGTATCATTTACAATATTACAAACTTAAAAATATATTATTTATTTTTCATTGAGAAACGTCTTTTCACACACACACAAACACTCACACACACACTCACACACACACACTCACACACGTTTAACATTTTGACAGATTTATAGACTCGTTCAAAGAGTCGAAGGTTGCAAGTTCATAAAATAAAGTCCAAGGATTACATGTACAAATTGTATCAAAAGATGTACATTAATAAATGAAGCAAAACTTCCAAGTAAAGTGAGTCGAGTCAGTGCAGACTCATAATTTGACGGTCTGATGGTGTTACCCATGTGGGCAGGGAGACAGGAGGGGGGTGTATTTACCAAGTTTGTGAGTGTTCATTTATTGGGTAACATTTGAACGAGATTCTTAACTCGGCCATATGATTCATCATTTCACATTTTAGTTGAAGAAAAATTACTCCGGGAATAGGATCCAAAGCTTTTAAATAACTTTGACACAGAAAAAAAGGAAATTAACGCTTTCAATATTTTGGCTAATAACAATTTCTTAAAAATAGTTATTTTCTTTCTTTTCATTTTAATTTCTTTGAAATTTAAAAACCATTAATGAAGTTAATGGATCTTTTCAATTAAGAAATATAATTTTCTATTGACACTCATTGGCTTGCGTGCTGGGAAAATGGTAACACGGCATGGGTGCTTTACAACAAAATGCCACGACCGCGCAAGCGAAAGCCCTGGTGGGAGCTGCCTTGTAGCTGCCAGGACCTCATTACGCAAATGCGGACTGGGGACTGCCCCCAAAAAACAGCTACTTGCATAGGCTAGACAAAAACAGGGAACCCGGCTGCCGTTTATGTGGTATGGCCGAGGAGACAGTGGCACATCTGCTGACCGAATGCTCTGAGGCGATTGGGGACGCGGACGGATCAGACAGCCCACGCACTGTGGAGGAATATCTCCATGGCGATGCCCTTATGTTGAGGCTCGCCGTTGGTATTGTAGGCCGGGCTATTAGAGTCTAAGTGACTCAGCCCTCCAACGAGAGTGTCACATTGACACTCATACTGTTGGACTAGCAACAGAAATAAGACTCTCATCGGCGTTTTTTTTAACTCAAAAATGTCGTCTCGATAACTAGACGACTGGCGTTTTAAACAACATTTGAAATGAGTTGATCTCATCAGACATGTACCCTGCGATGACCCCACGGGTGGAGAGTACAGGTCCCAATTGATCCCCGTTAATTAATGCTCGTGTTAATAGAAACTAAACTCGGTCCTTACTTCGGTACCGATGTAAACCACACTGTCCAGCTTGATTTCATCCGCATTATGTGTTGACATCAACTGCATCCCAACTTTTTTAAAGGCGTAGGCTATCACTTCATCATCATCATCCAACGTGTCCAACTGCCCGTGCAAACCACCGACCAGGGTTAGTAGGACACACCAAATGAGCATGACGGAAACGACACTGATAAACTTGTCCTCTGGTCAGGTGGACGCTGGCCAACTCGTCCTGTAGTCAGGTGGACACTGGTCAACTTGTCCTGTAGGCAGGTGGACGCTGGTCAACTCGTCCTGTGGTCTGGTGGACACTGTGAATTGATGATCGCGTTGATGTTTGACCTGCCGTATAACAGATATTTATTAATACTGAAATGCAGCCTCCCTTTTCCCCAGATACTTCAACTGTTTTCTGGGTTAGAAAACAAATAAAATGTCGGATCCAATCCTCCCTATTCCCTACTACGCCAAAAGTTAAAATAGACAAGCCTCATCCCAATGCATTTGCTCGCCGCTGACTCTAAAAAATGTGTGTTTTTTTGTTTAAAAAATAATTTTTTTTCTTTCACGATTCTTCAAAAACGTTGTAGAGAAACGTTCTCAAAAACTCAGACTTGGATCAATTAAGCCTTTACCACACCATCATCAAAATAATAAAACTTTCTCAAAAACTCAGGCTTGGATCAATTAAGCCTTTACCATATTATCATCAAAATAAGGGCATGTTCTCGTTGAAATCAATTGCAACCAGGCCAGGTTAACCATTTAAATTTAAATTTAATCGTTAACTTTTGAAAAATTAACGATTAATGAATCGTTAATTTCGATTAAAGCAAAAAATTGGAATTTATGGTGTCATAAGTAAAATTAATAAATTTTACTTATGACACCATAAATTCCAATTTTTTGTCGAAAATCGAAATAACACTGGAATATCTTCTCTATATGACATCTTTTAACCAACAACGCGAACATTGTGTATTGAAATTATTTGGTTCAAGTCATGAGCGGGTCTTATTGTCAATATAACCAGCCGAGCTGAACAATCGTTCACATAGCTTTCGATTGTCTCAGCTGAAGTTTCTGATACTGTAGTGAATGTTTGGTTTGCAGGTTATATGTAAGCGAAGTGTTGGAATCATGGTAGCAACGTTCCCTTTAAACAGCGTGACTGCGCAGATATTTGACCAACGCTACGCAGGAGTTTAGAATCACCGCGCAGAAAATTTTGTAAAATATTGCACAAAATGGACGTTGTGCAACTTGAACCAAATAATGTCAATACACAAAATAATTGTTTGATGTGAACCTACGTCAGCTCGTATCAGTAGGAAAATCCAATTTAAACCCTTTAGTACTGTACGCCCGTCCAAGTCGTAACAATGTGGGCCAGTGAGGTAAACATATCCCTGGGCTCCAAGGTACAAAATAAGGCTTACAAAGTTATATCATAATAAATTTTGATGAAACGGAAAGGGTCAGGGGCGCAAAATTTATATTTTAAAAAAATAATTTCTCCATGGGGGCAAAATATCTTAGTTACACCATTTGCGACGTAGAAAGGACGACATAACGTCTCTTCATGAAACTCACTGTAGCCCGGGTTAAAATCGAATTTTCGCTGTATAATATAACAGTTATGAATCGTCTATTATTTTAATAAATAATTTTATACTCTACACTGTTTAAAAAAAATGATTTATTGCCTTAATTTTGGGGCTTGTTTTTTTTTAAAATTCATTTCCCGGATCACTCCTTCGCATTTTCATAAAAAGAATGTTGCGCTCCTCGATTTTTTTACTCCATGCATTTGTACGGAAAGACGGAGTGTTAGTCCGGCCCTGCATGCCAGTGTTATTTCTATTTTCGACAAGTATTTTAATAAATGTTACTTATGACACCATACATTTCAATTTTTGACTTAAATCAAAATTAAATTTAAATTAATCGTTAACACCCCTAATTAATACCATATTAATCAATACCAATAACAAACTCCACAGTATCTTCAACAAAATTTGGTCATCTGAAATCCCTCCTCCAGAATGGAACAGGGGCTTACTGATTTAAATTCCAAAGAATGGGGATCTGTCACAATGTGAGAAATTTCGAGGAATTACCCTACTATCAGTACCAAGCAAGGTCTTTAGCAGAACAATACTCAACAGAATAAAAGATGCCAGTGATGATCTCCTAAGAGAAGAACAAGCTGGGTTCAGAAGAGAAAGATCATACATTGAACAAATAGCTACACTCCGGATAATTATAGAACAATCTTTTGAATGGCATTTCCCCTCTATGCCACATTTGTGGACTTTGAAAAGGCCTTTGATAGTTGATAGCATTAATAGAAAAACGATATGGTCAATAATGAGGCACTATGGAATACCAAACAAAATTAAAAACATCATCCAAATCTATACGAAAACTTCGCCTGTCAAGTATTTAATAATGGTAGACTGATAGATGAATTCCATGTCACACCTGGAGTCAAACAAGGATGCCTCCTTTCACCACTTCTGTTCCTGCTTGTGTTAGACTGGGTCACACAAGTAGCCTATGCAAGCTCAGGCAAAGGAATCCAGTGGAACCTAATGCAAAAACTAGAAGACTTTGAGTTTTCGGATGATTTAACCATTCTGTCCCACAGACTTCAAGACATGCAAGACAAAATCACAGCCTTGAGCGAGACTGGAAAAAGAGTAGGACTCAATATAAACATTCAAAAAACTATTTTTTTTAAAATAAACTACCAACAAGATGGAGACATACAAGTAGCAAACCGTAGCTTGGAGCAAGTAAATAACTTTGTATACCTTGGGAGTGTGGTCAGTGTATCAGGGGGAACAGATGAGGACATCGAACGAAAAATAATTTTGGCGTGACAAGATTTTGAAACAGCTCTGGAGATCTACATACATCTATGTCAAAACAAAATTAAGTATCTTTATCACCAACCTAAAAACGGTCCTACTTTATGAATACGAAACATGGCGAACGATAGAGACTACAAAAAAATAGACTCCAGACCTTTGTTAACAGATGCCTCGGAAATATTCTGAAAATACAATGGTTCGACAAGGTTTAAAACTCCAAGCTGTGGGTGAGGTGTGGACAAAGAACAGTAGAGCAGAAAAATTATGGAAAGAAATTGTAGATGGTTTTGACACACCCTAGGAAATATAACAGCAGGTCTAGGCAGGCCTTAGATTGGAACCCCCAGGGTAAATGACAGCGAGGAAGACCCAAGCTTACATGGAGACTGAGCGTGTTAGATGAGGCTGGGAGAACTGGGAAGAGCTGGGAATAATTGAAGCGACTGGCAAGGGACCGTGTAGAGTGGAGAGCTTTGACAGAGGCTCTATGTTCCACAAGGATTTTTTTAAGCCATTAAAATAGTATTTTATTCACCCAACATTCAACTTTGGGAATTTTCTGACTACGCCTCCGCAAAGGTTTCTAGCATTAAAAGTTGTTAAAACACCACTTTTTAGGGGCTGGTGGCCGTAATGCCATTTTTAAACATGAGTTATATAAAAGGTATTTTAAAAAGTGGCTACTGGGTATATGGATTAATTATTGACCATATTTGATTTTTTTTTAACTTAAAATTATATCGGGTAATGTACTCTGAACGTCTGTTACAGTGGGGCAGGGACCCAAAATAATTTTGTCTTAATCTTTTAAAGCTTTATTTCCCATCAGATTTTAAACATTTTAAAAATAAATATAGACACGTATCTCCATAATGACCTAGATTAAAATCTTCAGGCCTTGTGAGATATGAACATCCTGCACCAATTGTCCACATGGGCCTTTAATGTAATTTTATTCCCCATTTGATTTTACAGGACCTAGACAAATATTGACAAACATGTATATCCATCATGATCTAAATTGAAATCAATATGTGTTTTGAATTGGTGTTAAGCGTGTTCTCAATGCTAACTGACATCCTAATTTTCCGCTGCAGAGCGCGGGTATTTTGCTAGTAAAGGAATAAATTCAAATCAACCAATGATTGGTACTTTTTATAAAGAATTATGCCAGAAACATTCGCAGAAGTGCGTTTAAAAAATCAAGTTTCATAGGAAACGGATATATAAAATGATATTTAAAAACTTACATAAGAGAAATAAACGATGTGAAGGGCCACGCCCCAAAATGAGTGACCCTTTAAAAATATATTGCATTTGTACTAAACAACGAATAAAATTATCAGGGCGATAGGTTGAATTAAAAAAAATTATAAAGCTGATATCACTACGAAAATAAAAGACCCCAGCTTCCCAAATGGTGCGAGATATAAATTTCAAAATCCAGATATATTGAATGCAATCTGGAGCGTGGTGAATTTGTATGTTAATATTTGTCAAGATCGTATCAAATTGAATAGGAAAAAAGCTTAATAAGTAATTTTTAAAAATTATATATGTAAGAGAAATTGACAAAATACTGATATTTTTCGGTTTTTTTTTATTTTTCAGGAAATCCAGTAAATCTTTTCGTTATTTTTTTGGCCGTTGCAAATCTTTGGGACCTCCTTAGCATATTTGCAATGACACGAACCCTCTATCTGGTATTGTTCAGGAGGAGTTGTATGTGCAAGCTCGAACAGTGCACAGACATTTCAAATGTATAAACGCAATTCCCAAGGGAAATGGCGTTAAAAATGACATTATGAGTGGCATTTACAATAACAACATTTTGCCAGGACCCTATGCGGCAGTGTAGTCAGCATATTCCCAAAGTTTCATGTTGATCGTTTGAATAGTGCCGGTAGCCATGTTTGAAATATTTATGTGGCTCTTACAAGGAAAAAACACATTAAAGTCCCCAATGGCCTATATCAGTAATGGTGAGCCTTTTTTGGTGAGCCTTTTTGAGGCGGCGTGCCCAAACTTCAATTGAAACCTACTTTTATTTAGCAAAGGGCCAACACAAAATGCCAGCATGGTGGTATGATTAAGGAAGTAATATATTAGTTGCGTGCCGGCTGATGAGGCTCTGTGTGCCGTCTGTGGCACGCGTGGCATAGGTTCGCCATCACTGGCCTAGATGGTGCAAGATTTAAATTTGAAACCATGTAGATTTCAATCGGGATTATGATGGATATAGTTACTAATATTTTTCAAGATCTTGTGAAATCGAATAGGACATAATTAGTTCTTTAAAACTTAATTTAAAAATAAAATTTAAAAAAAAACACGCACACACTTTGGAACTCTGGCCCCGAAGGAATTGACATTAGGAATTAAATGCGTGTTAAGATTTTATTATAGATAGTCAAGGCCGTACCCACACTTTTTTAAGGGGGGTTCGCAAACTTGTTGCGAAGGCTTTTCATGTTAAGATAAGGTAAACCTCTCATAACGAGCACCTCTCATAACGATATTTTCGCATAACGAGCAACATTTTTATGGAAAAAGTTGCTCCCTTAACGAGCGAAGATTCGCATAATGAGTGACGCAGAAAGGGAAAGTCCCTTTTTCCTGGAAATTCATTAGTGAGCTGGCGCTTCCGCCCTGATGTATTATTCTGTGTTAAGCGCTCGGTCTTTTAGCGTATTGTTTTTGTGTGTGATCAACCGATTTTACAAATTTTGTATTAAGACAGTATTTGTAATTTTTTTATGTGCAAAGTTTAATAAACTGATAAATTATCTTCGGGAAAAAAAACCACAAGAAGACAATCATAAGAGAGGGGGATAATATAACTATTGAAATAAAACGAAAAAACATTGAAAAGCGAGAACAAGGTTGCGAATTTAGCGCGCAACTACAATCGGCCAACATCAACGATCTGCACTATTCTCAAGAACAATTAAGGAGATGGATGCTTCAAATGGAGTATCAAGAATCTCTACGAAACGGTTACATCACATTTTCGTCAAATTTTGAAGCGTCTGCAAAAACAAATGTCTTTGACAGTTTTCTACTTAAAAAGCAATAATTATTTGTCATAAATTCATATTTTTCTTTACGTTTTTTGTTTCAAATCTAAATTGTATTCTAGTTGTTTCACTCTTTAACAATTCATTAGTAATTTTATTAAATTAAATAATATATTGAATAAATGTTAATAACATTTTGTGAAAAATGAGTATTGTTTTTCAGTATGGAACGGATTATCGTATTTTACATTGATTTGTATGGTAAAAATTGTATCGTATAACGAGTCTTTCACTGAACGAGTTGGACTCTGGAACGAATTAATCTCGTAATGAGATGTTTGACTGTACCTACATATATGGTGCTATGACTTCAAATTTGGATGAGAATGTTTAATTAATAATTCTGTACCTATGAATTATTGAGGGCGTTGAATAAACGTCTCGTCTTTTTTGCCTCATTTTCAAAAAATTTTTTTAATTTTTTTTTAAATCAGTTTATACAGTGACCAAAAAAGTAGGTTTTCATAAAAATAAATAATTAAACTGTAAATAAAAGCTTCCAAAATAGTATTTTATTTAAAATTGCGAGTACTCGATCATTCATTTCGTTTTCTTATTAATAGTGAAATCTGCAGGCGCAAGCGTTTAAAGAATTTGAATTACATACATTATGGTACAGAACTGACTAGGCGGAAGACTACGATGCTATGAGGTTTATTTTAGAAACATCTTCAAATTAAACGCTTCGTGGGTTTTTGTTAACAAATATATCTGTAAAATACTGTTTTCGTTGATATTGAAAGTGATGCATCAATGCAAGCTCTGTAAGTCTTTCCTGCACCATTGAACATCTCATGTAAGTGTGCAAACGTCGGAGTGCACAGAAACCTTCGCTCAAAAAGGAAGAAAGAAAGTCACAGAAATCACACACGCGATTTTCAGTAAGCAATAAATATTTGGATACATCGATTCATTGCAATGTTTCATAGCTTCCGTGCAATTTTTTGGGGGTGTTGCTTTGACTCTTCCCATAGGCTGAACCTCAATTTCCACCCGGTAAAGTCTTCGCGCAACACTTCTGGTGAAGGCAGATCTTGCTCATATAAATCCACATCGCCATTCAGATCTTCATACATACAATTTCTAACAGCACTTGGCACAAAAGCTAACAGTTGTGAGGATGTCCTGGTTAAGCCAGAGAACCACATATCTAGTTCAGCAATGATGTGCTCCAGAAATGGATTAATTAAGTTCCGCAGATAAGTGTTGCATTGGCGTTTCTACGCACACATTGCTTCGGTAGATTTGCTGCTTAGCAATTCTGGGCATTGAAGCTTCAGCTCCTACAGACTGCGCCATGATAATGATATGATCATAAGTGTTTTGAAAATAAGAATCTACATTTGTTCTAATCTCTCTAAAACTCTGCTTGACGTTTTCGATAAGTGACATAGCCTGAATTATGTCATCACTTCTTTCTGAAGTTCGACTGTTATTCTTCCAGCCTAGATAACAGTTTGTACGTTACAACAAACGTCACAATGAATGTGAAGTTACACAAGGAATGAAGAAGTGACGTTGCTCGAGACTTACTGTCCGTGTCCCAATCACCATTTGTAGTCAAACTTGGATCAAATCCTTGGTCGTTGTGTTTTCCACGTGGCAGTGAAATTATCTCAATAGTGTGAAAAATGTAAACATACGATTGATAGAAGTGTTTTTAAGCTCGTGGCGCTCAGCCCATCTTGTTTTGCACAAATCTAGAAGTGTCTTCGTTTAGCACTGTCAAATGGAAGACTTGTTTCTATGACGTTTTTCAACAAGGCTTCACGCTTTGAGCTGTTGTTAAAAAAACATGCAGGTTTCTTTAAATTTGTCAATCACTGTTACGTACATCGGGACGTCTGCACGAATGCGCGATCACTAGGTTTAAAGCGTGATTGCTGCAGTGTGTGTATACCGCCAAAGTGCCTCTCTACAGAATACGCGCTTGAACTCCTGAGACAGCGCCCGACATAGATGCAGCGCCATCATAACACTGGCCCCTCATATTCTGTAGTGGAGATCCCCAAATCTCTCAATAATGGCAAGATCTATTTTTTTTACAAAAAAGGGCACACATTCACAAAAGGGGGTTCGTTCGAACGCATGAACCCCCCCCCCTTGCGTACGGCCATGGATAGATTAAATTTTTATGTGAAAATTTTTGTCAAGATCCATTCATTACCCAGCAATGTTATTTAAGGTTTTAAAAACTTATTTACTTGGCTTAAAAGAGGAAATAAACGACATTTTGGGCTCTGTGCCTCTCGTTAGCAGGGCCGTCTTAACACATAGGCCCGTTGGGTATTTGCCCGGGGGCCCACGAGCATAGGGGCCCCATGTGGATATGTTTATTTTCATTACCAAGTTTTTATTAACTAGCTTTCGTTCCTGTTTATTGGTTTCTTGGTTTGTCCAAGATTTTTTCAAATCTGCCAACGTAAAATTGAACCACTTCTGATGGTCCTAGAGATCTGAAAATGTTACCACAGATAGCTCTTGGATGGCAATGCATAGTATCAAAATTTCAGATCGATCGAATGTACCGTTATTAAATTATTGAACTTTTTAGTTTATCTATAGTCTATATATAAGCATCTGTACAGTCTGCTTTTGTTGACATCCGTGAGTTCATCCGTGACCACATCACAATGTTTTTAAAACGTTGGGCGGGCGCTAGTAACATGTCATAATGTGACATGTGCCAGCCAACGTCCAGTCTCTGGTCTCGCTAGACTTCTCGTGACCTCTTCACCCCCATCCAAGTAGCAATAGTATCACAATATACTATTAATAGACTATCTGTAGCTTACTTGGAGTACCTTAACTTACACTATTACTTAAAGGTCATGTTTTATATTTTCATTTTTTATTCTCAAGATTTATACTACATTTTTTTCATTTCATCATTGGTCGAACCATCCATTAGTCAAATCGTCCGGGGTCGAAATGTCTCGTGGTCGAACTGTCTGGGATCGAAATGACCAACCACCAAAAAATAAATAAACAACACTTAAAGGAGTGGGATGCAGCCAGATGCTAGTCATTAAATGCAGTGTAGTTTAACAAAATCTATTAACCTAGATTTTTATAATTGGCTTTAATGAAACTTTGATGCATTTAAAAATAATTCAATTACACCCACACACCCACACAAATGGACTATTTTTTAACGCGTCATTTTTCTTAAAAGGCCGATAATAACCGTTCAGTTTTAAAGTTATTTTTACATAAATATACGTACAAACACAAGTGTATTTTGGTCTTTTCCACGTCTAAAATCAATCCCCGTTGACTTGACTAAAATATAGAAAGGCAGTTAAAGTCAAATCGGCCATCATAAAATACATGAATATTGAAAGATTTATAAACCTATTTTAGAACTCAGAAATACATATAACGTGTGTTTGAGCAACTTATCTGTACTCTCGTATTTCAACGCATCGTGGGACATCTTATCTACATTCCTGTATCCTAACAAGCATTTAGACACACCAGCTTCTATTTATTGCCATTTAGTTTCTTTCTATTACCATTTTGTGTCTTTCTTTTAAACTAAATTCATTATTATTCTACATTATTTTATATATTTCAGAAGCTTCTTACCTACAGAATATTTCTACGTCCGACACGTGTAGATCTACATGGTTTGCATTTTTATTAGTGTTTTGCACGTCGATTTTGTGTTGGTTTTGCTATTTTTGGGGGCAAACCATTTCCCACCCAAAAACAGTTCATTGTGTTTACCGCAATAAAATACAATATGTAATTTATTTGTTCCTTAATTTTTTTGACGTCTCAAATTTAACTGCCTTTGTCCAAGTAACTTCATAATTAAGATATGCTTAATTAGCTATATTGATCTCTCAGTAGATGATCCTGAGTTTGGATTAAAAAGAACAATTACTCGCAAACATCTAATCAAACACTCGCATAATCAAATATGTAAGATACCTAGAAGAATAATCTATCCGTGGGGCCGTCCATAAATGACATCACACGCCTGGAGGGGGCGGGGGAAGGGGTGAGCATTTGTGACGATGTGTGACGAGGGGGAGGGGGTGTTTAAGAACTGTGACGTCACATCAAAAAGGGCAACTTTAAATAAAAGATCCACTTAACTATTTGATTGTTTACAATTAATTTCATGATGTTTCACAGGGCTTCACACGTGTTACGACATTAGAGTGCAGTCTTGCACAAAATACATAGTTAAATGACAAAAAATGTAATTTGCAAAATGCCAATTTTCAATTAGAAAATACTGCTTTTAAGGGGGAGGGTCAAAACTTTGTGACGTAATATGGGAAGGGGGTGGCTAAGTTTTTGTGACGAAGTGCGACGAGGGGTGAGGGGGCTAAAAATCGACCAAAATCGCGTGACGTCATTTATGGATGGCCCCTATGGAATAAATGTAACTCAATAAAGTTACACCGATCAGCGGCCAATTTCCAACAAAATTTCCTAGGTGAATTTAACACAAATAGAACAGCAGACACAATTTTTAAATAAATAAAAACAAATCTAAAAACTATAATGGATGAGAACGTTCCAACAAAACTGTAACTGTTCCCTTTTTATCTGTGTGTTGTGGGCGTTCTCACATAACACAATCTTTCGTGCAATAATTCCTTGAAGCACCAATATCAATGAGATAACTTTAACACGAACACTATATACATAAATATAAAGTTGAGGTTTGACATCGTGGAGACATAACCAAACACAGTCAGACATCTTGTTCTCCTACTCTCGAACATTCTCCCGTGCTTCACTCACGTGACCTCTCTGTCATCAAAATCGTGATTCTCACGTGACATTCACCCCCATCCTTCAAAAAAAAATGTTTATGAAATAAAACATTTTTGGTCTTAATAAAATTAATTTAATCTATATTCAAATATTCATCAACAATGGACAATCACTGCCTTACACACAATATCTAGACATGAAAATCAAGGAAAAAAAAGCCTGCCGGATTTCAACAGTCTACCTGTGCTGAAAAAAATAAAACTGCAATTTTAACACATCTGTAATTTTGTGTAATTAAAATAACTTTTAACAATCAATATTCATAAAGTTAAATTACTTACATATATTATCCAGTGGAATTCAAATGGTTCTTCTTTTCCTTCGTTCTGCAAATAATAATAATAATAATAATAATAATAATAATAATAATAATTATAATAGTAATAATAATAACACAGTCTCTAGTTTTCTTGTTTGTGAATTTACAGAATGTCTTTATTTATTGTCATTCTACTTAATATGTCTGCAACCACATTGTCCGTTCCTTTAACAGGTTTAATGTCAAATTTGAAGTTTGCTAATAGCATGTCCCATCGATTTATTTTGGCGTTGCTTATTTTATTCTTGTTGAATGCCACAAGTGGTTTGTGGTCTGTTAGTAAAGTGAATGTTCTACCTAGAAGGTATTTTTGAAGTTTTTGTAGAGCCCACACTATGGCCAAACATTCTCTCTCTATGGTGCTGTAGTTACGTTCTGTTTTTGTCAAATTGCTGCTCAGATATTGTATTGAATGGAGAAAACCATCATGTTCTTGCATAAGACACGTTCCTAATGCAATAAACGATGCATGAGTAGAAACAATGAAAGGTTTGTCCCATTTGGGTGTAACCAAGATGGGTTTCTTCCTAAATGCTTGCTTAATGTTTTCCAATGCGTTGAGGCAATCTCATGAAAACTGAAATTTTCAAAAATCTGTGTGTTTTGTAATCTCTGTAAGTAGGTAAACAACTAAATAACATAATTTGCAATCTGTCACGCAAGTAGTGTCTGTCCGCGTTTAGCGTTTGTTTTTGTTTTTATTCACTTTGAGATTGCATATTTGTATGTTTAAAAAAATAACATATTTAAAAATCAGACTCCTCCCCGCAATAGTTTTTGTTTGATTGTTATTGACATGTAATATTTTAATGCGTCTTAGACTAATTTTGAAAAAAAATCTTTGCTTTTAATATAGAACTGGAAGTGGTGTTGACTTGACAATAATGAAAACGTTTATTTCAATTCCTAAAAACGTGTAAATTAAATTGTATATACGATGAACTGTTGATACTTTAATATTTTCTTTTATCCAGTGATAAAGTTTACTTCAAAGGTTTCATGCAAAATAAATAGTTTTTTGTTATTCATATCTGTAAATAGTTACAATTTTTCGTTCACATGTTTTTGATACATGTGGTGGTAATAATGTATGGACCAATGGGCGCATAAACTGACGAGTTATAATAGATCTTGAAAAGGTGTTGACTTGACAATAATAAAAACGTTTATGTGAATAACTAAATCGTGTATATTAAATAGTAAATATGATTAACAGTTGATAATTTAATCTTTTCTGTTATCCTGAGACGAACTTTTCTTACTACGTTTCATGCAAAATAAATAGTTCTTTGTTATTAACATGTGTAAAAAATACATTTTATTTTTTAAATGTTTTGGTAATGTTGTGCTAATAATGTATGGACAAATGGGCGAATAAACTGGCAAGTCATAATCATCAATGAAGCTTAAACTGCTTCAAATCACAGATGTGCTTGATGTTGATCACATTAAAGTCACATAATTTATTTTTTAACTCACTGTGTTGTATTATTGGTGCACTGATAATGGGTGCGAACTATTCAATGCCGCAAGTTAACGTCCGGCTGACTCCTCAGCAATATTTGTTAACACTTCGAACTTCAAACTTCTTTGCTGCAGTATCAATGTATGATGTGTGTAATTCACTATGCATTTACTATTATCATGATTATATCATTATTAATCATGCAATCTTATATAACGCGAAGCCTAAGCTTGGAGGTTTTCTCATAACACATATTTTCGTATATATAATCAATATATATATACTATGCTATGTCCGTTCGTAACGCTAGATTTTAGAAAGTGCACCGCTAAAAAAATAGCCTTGAAAACAGGAAAACAAACAACAAAAACAATGCTATTTTCAAACGTCCACATAAAATTTTTCAATATGGAAAAGAGATTTAATTTTTCTCTCTTGGTCTCTACATTTTTCGGATTATTTAGTACTAGACGCCCCGCGGCGTAGCATACGCCGCAGACTTGCTCATGGATAGTTCTTTTACCCATTTAATGCACTTTTTAGGGCGCCTACGGCGCCGACCTTTTTCAAAAGCCCAACTAACTTGTCCTTGTTTGATCAATACAAAATATTAAACTTTCTGACATGCACACAAAGTATTTTATAATAGGGGTTGTAGGGAGCCTAAGGCGCCCCCTTTGTTTTTTGATGTTATAATTAACCATCATCAAATCCTCTTTTTTACATTGCTCCCTTTTCAAAAATAAAATACAAGCTAAAACAATGACGTCATATAATATTTTATACAAAATCGATCGCAGCGCCACATAACCTACATCCATACAGACAACGGGAATCAATATACATAATTAACACTAGTAACTTATCCGCGCTTGATAAATACGAAATATTAAACTTGCTGAAATGTACACAAAGTATTTCATAATAATTATAAATCCTCAAATCCTATTTTTAAATCCCTTATATTAACTTCACCGCCGTCTCATTCGTCGTCCCTCGATCGTCATCCCTCGTCGTCCCTCGACCGCGACGCCCGTACGCCCGCGGAAAAACAAAAGTAAAAAATGACCCACTTCCAGTGAAGCCATTGAGCTGAAATTCGGCACACAGACCCGTCTCACCTAACAATGCATCGTATCAAAATTTCAGATCGATCGAACGTACCGTAATTAAATTAATGCATATTTAGTTTATCTATATGATTGTATAATCTATAGAACAATTAAATCAGAACAAGATAGCAAAATTTTACAAAAAGACTTAGATGAATTGATAAAATGGGAAACTAACTGGAGTATGTCTTTCCATCCAGAAAAGTGTCAACTGTTAAGAGTAACAAAGAAAAAGAAACAAATAAATTCAAAATATTACATTCATGGAAAAGAACTGACCCAAACTAAAGATGCAAAATACTTAGGAGTCTTAATAAATGAGAAACTATCATGGAATCCCCATGTCAATGAAGTTATTAAAAAATCAAATAAAACCTTAGGCTTTATAAAAAGGAACTTTAACAAATGTAATAGAGATATAAAACTAAAATGCTACCTCACTTTGGTGAGACCTGCACTAGAATATGCATCTTCTGTATGGGACCCATCCACCAAAGAAAACATTGATAAACTAGAACAAATTCAAAAAAGAGCTGCCAGATTCATTACTGGAGAATATTCGAAACTGACAAGAGTAACACCATTAGTTAAATCATTAAACCTTGAAACACTAGAGGATAGAAGAACCAAGAGCAAAGTAGTAATCATACATAAAGCAATTAATTCTAATTTAGAAATACAACACAAAGATAACTTAATACAACCCTCAGATAGACATAAGGATAAAAACACCTTTCTTATTCCGTATGCAAGAACAAACACATACAAGTTTTCCTTCTTCCCGTCCGGAATTCGGGCGTGGAATGGGTTGCCTGAAGAATCCAGGAAAACCAATACTTTATCAACATTTAAATCTCTAATAAAAATGCAGGACTAAACACAAACCATAGATAAGCGTAGGACGCAATAATCTTCTGTATAGAAGGAGCGTCTGTAAACAGATAAGATAAGATAAGATATATAAATCACTATTTAGAATGTTTAGTCGTCGTCTGCTAGAGTTTTGACCTAGTTTTTAAAGCCAAGGGAGATAATTTGGTTTCAGTCTGTAAATGTTTGTCACTTTTGAACATAATCAATACTTTTAGTTATGTCTCATAAATAAGGGATTTATAGTCAAAAACTTTGTTTTTACGGGGTTGTTTATTACATCGTTCCCTTTTCAAAAATTAAAATATAAGCTAAAACAATGACGTCATGTAATATTTTTATACAAAATCGATCGCAGTGCCACCTAACAGCATTATAAATTTCGCAGCGCCACCTAACAGCATTATAATTACATCCATACATACAGACAATGGGAATTATGTATGCTGATTTATTTTCTGAAGATAACAATAAAAACGTATTGTCCTTTATTATATCTTAAAAAACTGAACCTACAGGATTAGCCTCACTAAAAGGCCCAAATAATAAATAGTATAATGATAATGAGACTAAAGCTAATATCCTTAACAAATATTTTGCCTGATCGTTTTCGGCCTCAGGCGACAAGGAAGTTTTAATAAATTTAAATAAAATGGAAGAAATCGGTAAAACTGTAAACGAGATAGGTATACATACGACATACACTCCTAAAAAACATTAAAATAAACAAAGCCACTGGTCCAGGTGAATTGCCTGCAAGTTTATTAAAAGAACTAAGCAATGAACTGTCCCCAATCCCCCAATCCCCAAAGGTTAACTCAGGAGTTCCACAAGGAACTGTGCTAGGTCCCTTACTCTTTTTAATTTATATAAATGATTTACCCAACAACATCTCAACAGGTACAAAAGTTAGGTTATTTGCTGATGATTGTATAATCTATAGAACAATTAAATCAGAACAAGACAGCAAAATTTTACAAAAGACTTAGATGAATTGATAAAATGGGAAACTAACTGGAGTATGTCTTTCCACCCAGAAAAGTGTCAACTGTTAAGAGTAACAAAGAAAAAGAAACAAATAAATTCAAAATATTACATTCATGGAAAAGAACTGACCCAAACTAAAGATGCAAAATACTTAGGAGTCTTAATAAATGAGAAACTATCATGGAATCCCCATGTCAATGAAGTTATTAAAAAATCAAACAAAACCTTAGGCTTTATAAAAAGAAACTTTAACAAATGTAATAGAGATATAAAACTAAAATGCTACCTCACTTTGGTGAGACCTGTACTAGAATATGCATCTTCTGTATGGGACCCATCCACCAAAGAAAACATTGATAAACTAGAACAAATTCAAAAAAGAGCTGCCAGATTCATTACTGGAGAATATTCGAAACTGACAAGAATAACACCATTAGTTAAATCATTAAACCTTGAAACACTAGAGGATAGAAGAACCAAAAGCAAAGTAGTAATCATACATAAAGCAATTAATTCTAATTTAGAAATACAACACAAAGATAACTTAATACAACCCTCAGATAGACATAAGGATAAAAACACCTTTCTTATTCCGTATGCAAGAACAAACACATACAAGTTTTCCTTCTTCCCGTCCGGAATTCGGGCGTGGAATAGGTTGCCTGAAGAATCCTGGAAAACCAACACTTTATCAACATTTAAATCTCTAATAAAAATGCAGGACTAAACACAAACCATAGATAAGCGTAGGACGCAATAATCTTCTGTATAGAAGGAGCGTCTGTAAACAGATAAGATAAGATAATCCTTGTAGTTCTTTTTCAAGCCTCTCTAAATATAATTTTCCATGCCTACACTGCTTTAGAAAAAATCAGATCATGTGAAACACAACTAATAGGCTTAACAGATGATCTGTCAAAAGGCTTAGACTAGAATGTCCAAATAGATACAATATTACTGCACTTCTTAAAAGCATTTGACAGAGTTCATCACTTTAGTTTACTCAAAAACTCAATTACTTTTGAATCTCAGGTCCCTTAATCAATGGATCCAAGACTTCCTTTTGGGCAGAGAGCAAACTGTAATAATTAATGGATCTAAATCTGCAACAATAACAATTACAGGAGTTTCTACAATGAACTGTACTAGGTCCCTTACTCTTTTTAATTTATATAAATGATTTACCCAACAACATCTCAACAGGAACAAAATTTAGGTTATTTGCTGATGATTGTATAATCTATAGAACAATTAAATCAGAACAAGATAGCAAAATTTTACAAAAAAGACTTAGATGAATTGGTAAAATGGAAGACTAACTGGAGTATGTCTTTCCACCCAGAAAAGTGTCAACTGTTAAGAGTAACAAAGAAAAAGAAACAAATAAATTCAAAATATTACATTCATGGAAAAGAACTAATCCAAACTAAAGATGCAAAATACTTAGAAGTAGGGCTGCGGAAATTAACGATTAATTCCTCGATTAATCGTTAACATTTTTAACGATTAAATTTTTTTAGTGATTAATCGACCCACTAATGAACCGGAAGTCAAAAAAGTAAAATATTTCGGCCGATAAATATAAACTAATTTCCGGACGATTACACGAAAATTTTGGTTTTAAACTATTGACTGACGAGACTGTTCAAAATGTTGATAAAGGTTATTGTGTCCATTGAGAGCAATCATTTGCCTACCATGCAATGTTCCCTCTAAGTCTATATTATAGACGTTGGTCCGTGTGCAAAGTTTAAAAAAAACAACCTCGTGTGCAAAGTTGCACAACATCAATTTTTGTGCAATATTTTACAAAATTTTATGCGTGGTGATTCTCAACTCCGACGTGGCGTCGGTCAAATATCTGCGCAGCCGCGCTGCTTAAAGAGAACATTTCTACCGTGGTTTTAACACTTGGATTACATATCACCTGCAAACCAAACATCCACTACCGTATCAGAAACTTAAGCTGAGACAATCTAAAGCCATGTGAACGATTGTCAACACACTTGTTTTTTGCGTAGTGTGTCATATACAGAAGACATTCCAGTGTTATTTAGATTTTCGAAAAGTTCATTTAATATTTTTAAATGTTACTTAAAATGACACCATAAATTTAAATTTTTGGCTTCAATCGAAATTAACGATTAATTAATCGTTAATTTCTTTAAAGTTAACTATTAAATTTAATTTAATCGTTAACAGCCCTACTTAGGAGTAATAATAAATGAGAAACTATCATAGAATCCCTATGTCAATGAAGTTTTTAAAAATAAAACAAAACCTTAGGCTTTATAAAAAGAAACTTTTACAGATGTAATAAAGATGTAAAACTAAAATGCTATCTCACTTTGGTGAGACCTGTACTAGAATATGCATCTTCTGTGTGGGATACATCCACCAAAAAAACATTGATAAACTAGAACAAATTAAAAATGAGCTGCCAGATTCATTACTGGAGAATATTCAAAACTTATAAGAATAACACCATTAGTTAAATCATTAAACATTGAAACACTAGAGGATAGAAGAACCAAGACTAAAGTAGTAATAATACATAAAGCAATTAATTCTAATTTAGAAATACAACACAAAGATAACTTAATTCAACCCACAGATAGACATAAGGATACAAACACCTTCCTTATTCCGTATGCAAGAACAAACACATACAAATTTTCGTTCTTCCCTGTCCGGAATTCGGGCGTGGAATGGGTTGCCTGAAGAAACCAGGGAAAACCAACACTTTATCAACATTTAAAACTCTAATAAGAATTCAGGACTAAACACAAACCATAGATAACCGTAGGATGCAATAGAAGGAGCGTTTGTAACAGATAAGATAAGACAAGCAGATTCCATCATAAGTTCTCATTTATTATTACCTAAGTTTTTTTGGGGTTTTTTTTTGCATCTTTAGTTTGGATTAGTTTTTTTCCATGAATGAAATATTTTGGAATTGTTTCTTATTCTTTGTTACGCTTGACACTTTTCTGTAAGGAAAGACATCAACTAGTTTTTATCAATCTTTGGAATTCATTTAAATTTCAATTATTCACGAAATTAAGCTCACCTTACCTAATACATAAATATAATAATCATTATAGATTTTTTATGTTTTATTATGTAATAGAAAAATTGCGAAATATTTTCAATGGGAAAGAAAAATTCGGATTCTTTGAAGTTTGCCAAAAAACCAAATCCGATTGAGAAACACTGAGTTTGATTGAGCTTGTAGACTTGGATTTCATTATCAGTCTTTATTAGCTTATTGAATTGTAAAATATTGTATTGGTTTTGGGGCACTGCGATCGATTTTGTTTTATAATGTATGGATGTAATGCTGTTAGGTGGCGCTGCGATCGATTTTGTTTTATTCTCTTAATGGATTTTTCGGGCTTACCCATTACCCTGTTCAATAAATTCCTTTTCGACTTTATTATAAAAGTTTGAGCTTATATTTTAATACAAGGCGTACATCGGAAGGCGCGCAAAAAGGTGTGCAAAATAATTATAAATTAAAGATGCGCTGTAAAAAAAATATATGACGTCATTGTTTTAGCTTATATTTTAATTTTTGAAAAGGGAACGATGTAAAAATAGGATTTGAGGATTTATAATTATGAAATACTTTGTGTACATTTCAGCAAGTTTAATATTTCGTATTTATCAAAAGCGGATAAATTACTTATGTTAATTATGTATATTGAACTGGATGTTGTCTGTATGGATGTAATGCTGTTAGGTGGCGCTGCGATCGAGTTTGTTTTATAGTGCTGTTAAGTGGCGCTTCGATCGATTTTGTGTTATAGTGCTGTTTGAACCAAAAAAGATTACGTCATTTTTGACGGGTTATCTCTAGTTATCCCTATACATATTGCGCCTAAGCGCGTCCGTCAGTCAGTGTGAACCCCATATGCGGGGTAACTCCCGATAATAAAATAAATTATATTATTTAAAATTTAGACGTAAAATAATAAACATATTGGTGTCGAGATTAACAAGAAGGCGTTTCTCGCAATAAAATATTGTGACGTGACGTAATAGTTTGAGCTGTAAATATGAAACAAAGTAAAAAGAGCCGAGGTTATTTCAATGTGATTTTTTAGAAAGTTAATTTCCCGCTGTGTGTGTGTAAGTATGTGTGTGCACATGTGTGAATCAGTGAGTATGTTTGTTCTTTTTGTTTTGTTTTTGTTGTGGACTAATGTGATGAAACAGTTTACTTTTATGTCTGATAATGTTGCGCCTCTAAAAAGACTGCGTATACCTGTTTTAAAAAGTATAAGGAATTAATATTTGTTTGCAAATTACATCTTTACACTGTTTCCTTTATGTATTTCCGAGATGCATTTTAAGCAGCCGTTCGAAAAATTGTTTGCTGTAATATTTCTCCAGAAGTCTACATTTATGTTCAACGTTAATCTACCTAACGTTTTGTTTACAAACCGTAGTAACTTTTTTCTTTAGCGTAATTTTTTTAAAATATTTATATATTATTATTTTCTTTATTATAAAATACACAGTATCATTTTACCACTTTTCGGTATATCTTTATATATGCTTAAATTTAAATACTTTATGTATTTGTTGACATGTTAACAGTTAGTTATAAATAATCAAATACTAATTTACACTCATTTTTAAGGGGAATGTGTGACTCAAAACCAAATATAAAAAAAATTTATTGTGCCTACCCCATAGCGTAATACGGGCATTGTGCTCGTCTTATATATATTGCGCCTAAGCGCGTCCGTTTGAAGCCCCTATGCGGGGTAACTCCCGATGATAAAATAAATAAATTATTGAAAATTAAGACGTAAAATAATAAACATTTTGGTGTCGAGATTAACAAGAAGGTGTTTATCGCATTAAAATATTGTGGCGTGACGTCATTTTCTGAGGTTACTTTAATTGAATTACGGACACTTCGACCCTAAACGTTTCGTCCTGTGGTCGAACTGGCAGGGTCGAACCGTCCGGGGTCGAAGTGTCCGACCACAACATTAATTTGTAATTAAACAACCCCGTAAAAGCAAAGTTTTGACTATAAATCCCTTATATTTGCTTTTAACCCGTAGGAGATGGGAAAGGTCTTGTCACCGCGTCGGGCGTCGCGGACGGGCACGACGAACGACAGAGAGAGACGGTTCCAAACATTGAAACCGAAATTATCTCCCCTACCGCTAAATATAGGTGCTAGGTCAACACTCTAGCAGACGACGAATAAAAATTCTAAATAGTGATTTATATAGATAAAATAAAAATGCATTAATTTAATTACGGTACGTTCGATCGATCTGAAATTTTGATACGATGCATTTTTAGGTGAGACGGGTCCGTGTGCCAAATTTCAGCTCGATGGCTTCACTGGAAGTGGGTCATTTTCGACTTTTGTTTTTCCGCGGTCGAGGGACGAAGGAACGAAGGACGGACGAATTAGACGGCGGTGAAGTTAATATAAGGGATTTAAAAAGGAAACGAAGTAAAAAGAGCCATGGTTATTTTAACGCGATTTTCTAAAATGTTAATATCCCGCTCCGTGTGTGTGTATTAGTATGTGTATGCACTTGCGTATATAAGTCAGTGTATGAGGTTTTTTCTTTTTTTTTCCCTTTTGTGTGAACTAAATGTGATGAAGCGGGTTATTTTTATGTCTGGTAATGTAGCGACTCTAACAGGACTACATATATCATTCTTTTTATTTTATTTTAAGGAATTAATATTTGTTTGCAAGTTACATCTTTATACCAATAAATGACGTCACGCAACTGATTCACACATTTGGGACGTTGTGTAACGAGGGGTTGTGCGTTTAATAACTGTTACGTCACATCAAAACGCGCAACTTTAAATAAAAGTTTCACTTAACCATGTAATTACTGACACTTTATTTAAAGACGTTTTACATGGCTTCACGCGTGTTATTATTTTATAGTGCAGCCTTACACTAAAAACATACTTAAATGACAAATTAATAATTTTAAACATTCTCATTTTCAAATGGAAAATATGGCTTTTATGGGGGGGGGGAGCTTTGTGACGTCGTATTGAAAAAGGGGTCTAAGTTTTTATGACGACGTGTGGCGAGGGGGGAGGGGGTGAAAATCAGCCAAAATAGCTTGACGTCATTTATGGATAGCCCCTTAAGTTAATATGTGATGGATTTTATAAATTGATAAACAAGAATAAATAATCGTAATTGAAGCGAAGTAAAGGTGGGAAATATTTTTACCATTTCAAGCCATATTTATGTAAGCAGTCATAAAAAAGGCCGCATAAAATGATATACCTATAAATACACACTTTTAAAAATACAATATACTTTTTTTAAGGCCACAAGAAAGTTACTGAGGTCGCAGGCCCCCTCCCCCACCCAATGAGACAAAACATATTCCAAATTTACATCCAAAAAACATTAGCAATTAATATGCTTTTATTTTGTATTTATAGATAAACTAGTTTTTTTTTCTGCGGCGCCCCCTTTTTAAAGCTCTTTTTCAAAAGCCCAACTAACTTGTCCTTGTATGATAAAAAGGTAATATTAAACTTTCTTAAATGTACACAAAGTATTTTATAATAGCGTGGTTTTTTTGTCAAAAGCCAAAGTAACTTATCCTTGTGTGATAAATACGAAATATTCCTGAAATGTACACAAAGTATTATATAATATTTTTTACAGTGCTAATCACCACATGATTTTTAAAGTAATTTTAGAAAGCAGCGCACCGAATTACTGCACCAAAAAAATAACTATTTGAGTCAGTCAGCACTGTTTACAACACAAATGCTGACGTAATAGGTTAGTGCGTTGTTTGGTTAATGTTAATCTGGAAACCAAAAGGATTAAGATTTTCAAGTCTATATTTTCAATTAGCGTTAGGCCACAGTGAGTGAGTCAGTCATACATAATTGAGCGTAAATATATATATGATGATTTTCTTTTTACAAATAAATTGTATACATTATATATGCTTAAATTTAAATACTTTATGTCTTAGACATTTTAAAAGTTAGTTATAGATATTCAAATACTAATATATATTCAATGCATTAGAGATAGAAGGCACATGAGTGAAACCAGATACCAACCCAATACTTAGCCACTGTTAATATTCTGTTTGCTCTAAAAGATTCATTTTAAAAAATAGTATAAACTGCACTGTTCTTTAAGGTGTACATATATTTAGTGTAATATCGCGGGTATATACGACGAATATATAATTTCTAGCTTCAGAAAGTGCGTGTTCTGGCGAAAAAATACACTAATAGCAACTGATATTGTGACATAACAGCTTGATTTTATTAGAGCAATATTATATAACGAGAATAAAGTTTTGTATACAGGCTGATTTCAAGGGCAGATGATGTGTTTCACTAAATGGCAGTTTTCTTTTAAACTGTATACACTTTCTTGAAAATATTGTTTTTCAACTATTCTGATTGAAAATAAAATGTCTACATAGTACATATTATATGTTAAGGCCTTACCAAATTTGTCATTTAATAAGCTGAAAAAGCTACATTGAAAAAAGGCTGAAATATAAATGCAAAGAAAAATAATCCGTTCATTTTAGTGGAACAAGAATCTGCTTTTTATTTTATTGCTTTGTTTCTACAAGAAGAAAAGAGTGCTAAGTCATTTAAAATGACATAATAATTTATTAGAATATCAATCCCTCGGAATTTAAAAACAAAACATTGTTTTTATCGTAATATTCATGTCAATAGAAAATATCTTTTAAACAAATAAACCCTATTTTCCACCCTCCCCTAGGCATAAATATTCACATAAATATTATGTGGCTCAAAAAAAAATCCTATTTGTCTTGAACTAATTTCATGCTAAGACTGCAATGGAATGGAATGGGTGTTTTTGAGAGCTTTTTCCTAGAACCAAAGGAATCATATGGAAAGATATTTTTTTCATTTTTTATTCCTGTGAAAAGAAATTGAGCCTTGCCTATTAGAGTTTGGTAAATGTTAAGGACCATTTTTTTATTCTGGTAGAGTATATAGAGAAAAGCATGCGTTATTAAAGCAGAAATACAAAAATTGATGGGTTATATTTAAATTCATTATACTTTCTATTATCTCGACACACATATCGTGATTTCTATAAAGAATGGGTTTGATCAGGGGCGGATTAAGACTGCACGGGGCCCCTGGCTGCAATTCAAACTGGGGCCCTATCCAGCCAGCGTCCCTTTAAATAAAATGATTGCTAGCAGCTAATATAAGACTGTAACTTGTAGCTAAATAATTCTCATACTTTGTCTGTACTACGGTATCGGCCTTCCCAGCCAAAAAGATTATTCATGGAAAAAAACGAATACGGAGAAATAATTGTTTGCCGGTATCCTAAAATGTATTGTCAAAAGACAATTTAAAAAAAAAGACAAATTAAAAATTAAAAAATGTATACCCTCAGCTGGATTAGATCTCGTGAACGTTTGCACGCAAGGCCTAGTTTCTTTCACAAGACCACACGAACTTGACTACAACTGTATATTAAAAAAATATATAAACAATATTCTTCAATATTTTCTCTCATTGAGCCTATAAAATTAAGTTTTTATACAAACCATGTCCGAATAGCGATCAGATTAATAGATAAAGATTTTTTATTAATTTATGAACTTTTCAGAAATCATGCAAACATTTGTCAACATTTAAATAAAATATACTAAATTTGGGGGCCCCTAAATCATCGGGGGTCCCTGGCTTTAGCCCGTTCAGCTCCCCCCCCCTTAATCCGCCATAGGGTTTGATTTATCACTAACATAATTTCCTGATGCGTTTGCACTCATTTTTAAGGGGAATTAGAGACCCAAATAATGTTAATTTTACTGTGCCTACCCCGTAGCATAGCTCGGGCATTGAGCTCGAATATATATATATATATATATATATATATATATATATATATATATATATATATATATATATGTATGTATATAGCGGCCGATAAATAATACCAAATTTCCTGACGATACATGAACATTTAGGTTTTAAACTATTGACTGTTGGGAATGTTCAAAATGTTGATAAAGTTTAGTGTATCCATTGTGAGAAATCGTTTGCTTACCATGGTTCTAACACTTCGCCTACCCATCAAAGCAAATGACAAGCGTATTAAGCTAATGGCAGTAATGGAGTCTGACTCAGAGACAGAAAATGACGACAGATCTTATGATGAATTTTGCGTTACAAAATGGAGATGAAAGTTCCTGAATCCAATAACCCTCTACAATGGTGGAAACTTAATGAACACCGATATCCGATAATGTCATTCCTTGCCAAGACCATTTTGTGAATACAATCAGTTACCTCAGTTCCATGTGCATGATTGTTCAGCTCGGCTGGTTATATTGTCAATAGACCCGCTCATCACTTGAACCAAATAATGTCAACAAACTTGTCTTTTTGTGTAGTTGGTTAGAAGATGACATATAAAGGAGACATTCCAGTTATTTAGATTTTCACCAAGAACGTTTAATAATTGTTACTTATGACATCATACATTTTAATTTTTGGCTTTAATCTAAATTAACGATTAATTAATCGTTAATTTTTCAAACGTTAACGAATAAATTTTAATTAATCGTTAATAGTCCTAATAAACATATATATATATATATATATATATATATATATATATATATAATATATATATATATATATATATATATATATATTTATGTGTGTGTGTATTATTTCACTTTTATTTTCAACTGAAAATAAGAAATAAAATTAGTCCAATTTAATATAAGTACATAAAAACATACATTTTAGAGGCATGCAGCCAAATAGCGAAGTTGTATTAAACAAATAGTTGGGAAAAGGTGAAACAAAAGTCAAATGAACAACTTCAAACATCGACAATTAGTCGATGATATCGGCAACTAACCGTCAGAAACTGGATACATTTCAATACTGTCGTCAAAAACCAATTGTAGAGTTCCACAAAAAAAAACAACAGTGTACGACTGTGTACCGAGCCTTTTGTTCCCTCCAGTATTAAAAAATATCTATTTTGAGCGAGGGTGCTCTTTTTTCCCCCCACCAGATCTCAAAGTGTTCTTCGCGGTTCTTGATACAAGACCAATCCAACACACACTGCCATTCTAAACGTGGTTAACTAACTTAGTTTCAAAACTTTCGCCGTGTCCCAATAGATAATTTTAGATCGAAAATGCACATTCAAACAGTTAAAGAGAAGACAGATTTTTTCTATTCTTACTTGCTGGTCTTGTTGGTCTTGTCGCCACATAGACTTTTGAAGAATCTGATTTCGTGTTCGTCTCCGTCCACTGTCCACTGATGATGTTCAATTAATTCGTTGGTCATCCATTACGTTGTCTGTCAGCTGCAGGACATTTAGACACCGCCCAGGCTCAGGCGCGGGCAATTTACATTGACGTCCTCATAAAACAACGGAGAAGTCATTTAAGCAATGACACTAGCATTAAGGACAAGATTTACTCATCTTAAAGTCATTACCCAAAGCTAATATAAACAAACGGGAAAAAAATAATCACTTTGTGGGTGGCACTGTATCCCTATTGATGGTAGGTTGTTGAAAAATAGATTTAGGTGGGGGACCCCTGGAAATACTTATGTGACTGTCCCAGAATGTATTGGGTTGCTATGTTTCTCTTAAAAGATTTGGTCAGAGTTTAAGGAGAGGCGTTTCAATGTTCTGTTTGGTTGCTACATTGAAGAAGAAACGGTGTAGGTTTATTATTTTTATTTTTATAAAAACAACTTTTCATCGAAGACAGCACACATTCATTCATACAAAAATTATCCATTCAATAATTTTCACCAGCCACGGCTCCAAACCTTTTTACCTCCTTCCTTACCCTTGATCCAGTGGCGTAGCTAGGGAGGCGGTGGGGCGGTCCGCCCCGGGCGGCACTCATTAAGGGGTGGCATTTGTGGGCATTTGAAAAGAACAACCAATACCGACAACCACCCTTTTTCTTTTAAAGGGGGAAAACCAAGGTGAAACAAAAATATTCGTAATTTCGAATCTTAATAAACGGATTGGCATAACATTTGTTTGATTACATAGTGGATATTATAGCTAACGCACAACCGTTCAAAAAGTTTAAATCGCTAAAAAACGTATCCATTTATTTTGAAAACTAAGCGGTATAAGTCACAGATGACTTTTTTATAAGAAAACTACCTAAAAACCTCAACACTGCCCGGCCGATTAATGTGTGCTATTAATATCGCCACTACAGTTTTCGTGCAATTTCAACTTCGCAGAATGGTGCGCGAACAAGTACTTACATGGCATGGTGGTTCAAATATTGTGTTTAACTTGCAAGTAGTAATTTATATTACCGTTTCAGTTTTCATTAACTTATTGTAATGTAAGTTATTAAAAATTACATTTATTTTGTTTTTATTGCATTAAAGTAGCCCACATAATTTGTGTTTTTCATTAAAATACGGTTATTCATTAAACATGTTACGCATATCCAATTAAAGTAATAGTAATGTGGAAATAATTTGAATTCATCTATTTTATGGAAAATTATTAAGATTTATGACAAGAATATGTCAATATTAAAATGTCTCTGTTAATAAACAACACAATAGGCATAATAATTTCGAAAAAGACATATTTTAAACTTTCAAGCGTCTTGGAAAAATTGACATCTGAAGAAGTAACTAGGAACACGAGATCAGATGCTGGAATTTTACTCAATTCTATGCAATCTTTTTCTCTTCTATGTTATGTCAATTTATGGGAACCCGTCATTTAAAAAAAAATTAATGCAAAGCCATTGCATGGAACAAAGACATGTGCTAATACAAAATGCTGTTATATCAGCCAAACAATTTGTGAAGAGATGGATATATCAACTGAACGCCTAGTTAGAAGGAGAAAAATTGAGTAGGGGAAATCAGAAGACGTGGTTCTATCTTTAAAACAAGAAGTACAACGAGAAAGTTTTTATCCATGGTTGGAATTATAAAAGAAAAAAAAATAACGCTTTGATGAGTTGCATTTCCTTGCAAGAAATATTCGTATATAATACCATGTAACCAACTAAGTGAAGCATTTGAACATCAAATAAATTACTTCATTGACCTTGACAGTTCAATATGGAAAGAAAAAGGATCCAGGTTTTTATGGCTGTACCTACAGTACAAGAAGAGGAATTATGTAAGAAAAACGGGGGGGAAGGCACCTTTGATCTATTGAAATTTATTCAAAAGTATAGATTGGAAAATTCTGTACCCAACATTGTAATCTTGCTATGACTTTTTTCAACTATTACTATCAGTGTCGCTAGTTGTGAAAGGAGCTTCTCCAAACTGAAGTTGATAAAAATTATCTTCGTTCCACAATGAGCGATTAAAGACAACAAAATCTTGAAATACTGACCATAGAACAAGATATTAAAAATAATTTAAATTTTGATAGTGTAATACACGATTTTTCTATTATGAAAGTTAGGAAAGTAAATGCGTAAATATGTTAACATACTAATGTACAGAGGCGTAACGGGGTTTTTGACGCCCATGGCTAATTTAATTTTTGCGCCTTTTATTTAAATAAAAATTTATAAATTAGAGATTTAGCTGAGCTCTTTTGAACTTGTGCAGGCAAGCGCCCTGGAAACTACCCCAATATCAACCCGTTGATACGCCACTGCTAATGTATACAATTTCTTTGTTTGTAAAAAAAAACATTTATTTATAAATACAACATAAAAGAATAGTAATAGCAATTGGTAATGTTTTTTTGGGGTGTAAATTTGGAATATGTTTTGTCTCATGGAAAAAAAGGGGGGGGGGAGGCCTGCGAGCTCAGTACCTTTTTTTGTGGCCTTTAAAGAAGGTATCTTGTATTTTTATAAATGTTTATTTATAGGTACAAGATCTTATGCGGCCTATTTTATTACTGCTTACATAAATATGGCATGCAATGGTAAACATGTTCCCCCCATTTCCTTAGTTTCAATTACAATTATTTATTCATGTTCATTAATTTTTAAAAACCATAATATAATCGACTAAGTGGCCGTCCATAAACGAAGCACGCTATTTTGGCAGATCCATCACGTCTCCTCCCTCGTCACACGTCGTCACAAAAACTTAGACTCCTTCTTCAATAAGACATCACAAAGCCGACTTTTCTGTTTGAATATGAACATGTTTCAAATAAAAATTTAGCCATTTAAGTATGTTTTTAGTGTAAAGCTGGATTCTAATATCGTAATACGCGTTTTACATAAACGTCATTAAATAAAGTGACAGTATTGAAATATTTAAGTGGAAATTTATTTACAGGTGCGCGTTTTGGCGTGACGTCATATTTCTTAAACACCTCCCCCCTTCGTCACACATCATTACAAACCTGTGACTCCCCCCCCCAGGTGCGTGACGTCATTTATGGACGGCCCCTAAAAAGGGCGGCAAATTGGAGACCGCCCCGGGCGGCAAATGTTCTAGCTACGCCACTGCCTTGATAAGACTTGTTATTCACATTTTTAATGGCATTTCAACTACAGTTGAAATCGAAATAGTTATACATTGTCACCCAACATAGAGCTTAGAAACCGCTGCTTTGGGATAGGCCCTTGGTTTTAGCTAAGTTTCGCAGTGTTTTTTTTTAGTGCCGTAGCTATCATTTTGATGAAGGGGTAATGTATTTTGTTAAGCTGGATAATTTGTGAGCGCCAACTGGGAAGAGTTTGAGCAGAGGGCCCAGGCCAGAGAATTTATGACAGTCATAAATCAAGGAGTACATTTGGGCATAGACTAAATGCAGTCTTTCTTTAAGAACCATGGATAAATTAGACATCACAAAACCTGAATATAATCCAGTTGACTCGTGTCATATGAATTCAAGATCAACCAATTCAAGATCATTAGCTTCAAGATCAAACAATTCCATATCAACCAAATGAAGATCAACAAATTCAAGATCTAACCAACATCAAGATCATCGAGGTCAAGTTAATTTGAGAGAGGTAAAAATGGGAAGGGCAGTCAGTCTTACAGTCTTACAGAGCTAAAAGCCCAGCACCCTATGACTGTCACATAATGTGGACCACGGCAACAGGTTTTTTACTCCCACAAAGATAATGGAGGTTTGGTGATAAGAAAAGTGCGAGGACCTGAAGCCGATTAGGAGACAATTTTAACCACTGGACTTCTGGAGTGTCTGATTATAAACTGTGCCTGTTGTTTGAGTTGAGAAGCGCTGAAGTAGGTTGTATGGGTGTCTGGAGGGGGGGGGGAATTTCCCCCTTTCAATTTCAACAAACAGACGAGTTCAATTTGTTTTTTTTAAAGCGTTATCTTACTATTTTGTAAACTTTTTGTCTACCTCTCCTTCTTAACTTTTTCACAAACACATTTTGGTGCTTCTCTCAACGTTATCTTGTTGCGCTATGACATATTCTACACTAACGTCTGCCACGCCCATACTCTACACTCATACTGCTACTCAAAAAGTTGGTCCGTGGACTGATGCCGTCCCTCCGTCCTCCGCCACCGGTCCGCAGTGGTTATCAAGAAAGGACAGAAAGTATAATTATAATCCTCCATTTACAACCGTTAATACTAACCATATAGAATATGACCATTTTTCGGCAATAAGCACATAAAATGTATCATTAAAATGAAACAAATTACATTTCGCTACTACATCCACACAGGTAAAATAGAGCACCGGTCCCTGAAGCAATGGAAAACAATTCCTGCCGGTTCGCCATTTTAAAAAGCTTGAGAAGCCCTGATCTACACTAACATCCAACACTTACATGCTTATGACGGTTGAATAAATGGTGTACCTCATGTTTATTTTCATGTCTTTTCTCTGGTTACATTGATTAAAGTTCAAAGTTACCCGATATCGCATCTGTTTTATTATAATCACTTTTTAAAAAGTGTACATATCATTGCTTTACTTGCCCATGTTGATGTATCGTTCGTGTACTGCTCATGTACTCATCTCGCGATCTACTTTTTTTTATAAACTGCCAATGCATCTTTCATAAACTTCCCCTTGTACCTCTCATAAACTGCCCATTGCACATCTCGTAAACTGCCCCGAGTACAGTGGCGTAGCCGGGGTTGGGTATCGCCAGGGACAAAGCGAGGATGGTTCTCTCAATCCACACAAAAAACACCTCTGCAGATAGATAAAAATTACTACTCTCCTTATACATTATTTTGAAAAGCGTCAACATGTACGGACTACATTCCGTCCGTATCTCCTCACATCTGTGATGGGGATGAACGCAAACATATTTTTATACCAGATTTTGTCTTCTCTTTCTATTTGTCTTCTTTGTTGGGGAAGGTGGTTATAACTAATATTTACATATAATAAAATGTAAATACATGTAAGAACGCCTAAAATTCCACATATGTCAAAGAACTAATTCATTCCATTAAAAAGAATGTAATATAACGTAGCTATATACAAGTGATTATTTTAAAGAAATGTGATAAATAGTAACACATTGTCCGTTACAATTATAAAGGAGGTCATTTAAAATTATAACAGTGATGATTATTGACCGATTTTTGTGTTTGCGAAGCGAGAAGAGAGAATCGTGACAAATTATTGCAGTCCAATATTGTTTTCACGGTATATCGTCAATCTCGAGTTGACTTAAAGAGGTCAAGAAGAGCTGACTACGCAGGTTTCACAGATAACAATGAAATAGCGTCATCAATTTCAGAGCTGATTACATTTAATGTGATTAAGTGTTTAGCTCTGATTAAATTATCCTATATAATAATCCTCCTATATAATAAAAGGCTACGTTCCGTGCGATCATCGATAGCGATTGGTCCCTCAAACACATATGACTCCTACAGCCAATCATATTGAACACGTTTACGTGGACATTCAAAACGAGTTATTTTTGGTGCAGTATTTCTTCCAAGACTTTATTTTGAGTTATGCGCATTGGGATTTATAGTCAAAAGCTCTGTTTTTACGAGTTATTTATTTTAACTATAATGAATAGTATTTTTGACGTGATGCACAAGTATGTCGGTCGAGACGTCTGCTGGATGGGAGTTACAACATGCCACCGAACGGTGGCGGAACATCTTTGGACGGGCTTTGTTGCTCGTATGAAATAGAAAATAGACATGGGTTCTTACAGTGGCTTAGCGGGGGTTGCCAGCATTCGGGACAAGTTGAGCATCCCCCCCCCACACACACACACAATTTTATTTTATGCAGTAGCAGTCGTTTCTTACAGAAGATCATGACTGGGGTCGGTTTATTTTAATTATTTTTATAGCAATTTAGCGCCACCAAACAGAACCGTCCCTAGGATTGGTGTCTCCTAGTGCGGTAGATCATGATGTCACCCTCTCAAGACGTATCCCTTTGTCCTCCCACGAGTCTGCCAGTGCCAAATAACGGGAAAATACAGATGGTGATACATGTATTTTCAAAAGCAAAGTTAGCCAAGACCGTTACTTCTTTTTCTACTCAATAATTTACACTTTTCAAGTTTGTTCTTGCTTCTCAGTAATGCAGACATTATTTACTTATCTTTTTAAGTTTTTTCAAATAAATCTCATATGGAATGCAGAATAATTATATACAACTAGTGTATCGCCCGTCAAATTTAACGGAAGTTTTCAAAATAAATACACGTCAGATTAAAAAATAACGTAATACAGAACTTTCATTTATTTTATTAATTTTAATTTTATTTATTTATTATCATATTGAACAATTTTATGCGGAACGTTCGAAAAGTGTTATTTTTGGTGCAGTAATTTGGTGCGCTGCTTTCTAAAATTAGAAACAGTTACATTACAACCATACAGACTACGGGAATTATGTATATTAATTTTATAGTTGTCACAAGATAGTTTAGATCACACAAAAACGCACAGTAACAAGAGATTGGGGCACCGGTCGTTTTCAAAAATTGTAATACTAAATAATTTCTTGACATTAAGAAAAACTAATAAAATTAAAATCTCTATTAGAGTCTTTTTATTTGCTCTGTAAAGAATCTCTTCTTTTTTTCATTCGTGTATAATATTTGACAAGCAAATAATATCCAAAAATTGACAACATATTTCTCAATAATCCCGGAAGCTAAAGGTATCGACCTAGGAACCCTTATTACCCTGGGGTATCGTTTTTAAACTAAGCCATCAATAAAAAAAAATTACAAATAATGAACAATAAAAATATTGTTACAAATTTCATATAATTGGTAACAATATTGACCGAATTAAAGACTACAACTTAACAGCAATCAATGCAATAAAAAAAATAATTTTAAATTATTTACATCTGAAAATGTTTCCAACATTACCCTTGTAGTTAATAAAATTGTATAAATAAAATTCAGATATCTGAAAACCACCCAAGATGGTTTTGGAATACGTATTCTACAGTGGACTAGTATATCCATGATCCATGGTGAATTTGTCACAAAGATTATAAAAAAATCCAATCAGTTGTGATGTTAAATTTAAATAATATCCAAAAAAATCTGAGAAAGGTTAAATAGTAAAATTTAAAAATCCAAATTTAAAAAAAAAGCTTTTTTGTGGAGATGATGCAGCAGAGTAAGAACAGTTAAAATAAAACACTGAAAGGCTAAAAACTCATGAAAAAATCAAAATGGCACGCTGTTGAGGCCCTTAATTGACCGTAGCAGAAGTACACATTGTGTTTAGGCCACAGGTTCCATCACCACGGTATACAAGATAGTAACCCTGAAAATAAAAGAGGTACATTCAAATATAAGGAATTCACATATCAAATGTACATATATTGTTTAAAAACCAATATGTGTTTCACAATAAATAAATAGTAATTCCATTAATAAACAAAGATTTTTTTTTAATTCATTTTTGTTCAGAATCTTTTGTTTGCTTTTTCTGCCAAAGAAAGCACTTGGTTGAAATGTCTTAGTTAATTATTCTGCCTTTTGTCTTTATTTGCACAGTTTCGCAATTTCTCATATATTTGATCCCATGTAAGTTATTGTTTTAATGAGATATATAATTAAATGCTCTTCCCTGAATTTTTTTTATAATTTGGTGCAAATTTATAATAAATAGGAGTCTTTTCTTTGTTGTTTTGTGTGACTTTTAAAAGTGCAATAAATTCCATTTTTATTTCATCGAATAATATTTAAATTCATGCCCATGATATCCAAAACTATTTTATAAAAAAAAATTAATAAATTGTTTTTTTTTCCAAGCTTTTTTTCATTCTCGTTACAATATACACGAAGTTCAAACCTGCTCCACATAGTGAATACACAAAGCTCAGATAAAAGGTTACAATACATAAAGTTCAAATAACCATCTTCTAGGAGTAGATTTCTAGAAGGATCAAGATTATTAGAGTATTATAATCAGATGGTTTTTTTTCATTATAACATTTGTAGAAAAATTAAGAGTTATGCTATATTCCAAACACTTTTTCTCCAATGGAAAAAAATGTGTAGAATTTTGTTCTCAATTTATTGAAATATACATAAGCTACTCACCTTGACACCCCAGTTTTCACCCCAGCTGTTTTTGACAATCCAGTATGGTTCATTGCATTCCCCTGTTGATAAAAGAAAGAACATGAGAGAATGAATTTTTAAAATGTGAAAAACTGCAACAGTGTTCCCAATTGTAAATAGGTTTCGTGAAAATTGCTAGAAAGTTTATCTTAAGTGTAAAACCTTTCAAACAATGTTCTTTAAATTTTTAGGAACTCCATAGAAAAATTAAACAACTCTGTTAAACAAAAATAATTTAGGACATTTCCAGTGTCTGCGATGTCAGTCATTTTTTATTTTTAAAAAAAAGTAATAGTAGCATAGTCACTAAAAATCAAAATAGTTTAAATAATTTATATTACAAATGTGTAACGTTTTGCAGGTATTTGTATTATTTGTTCATAAGTTTAATGGTCACTTGAGTTGAAAATCTACACTCACTTATAGCAAAATGGCTTACAGAAGATGAAATTTGTTTTTTTTAATAAAAACACTTTTAAATTTATGTTTCCAATAAACACCAGAGTGACAATAGCATAGTTAATAGAGAGCTAAATGGCAGCTAGAAACCTGGCATTTCTTAAACTTATAAATGAATATTTTGAAAAACATGTCTCTGCAATTAACAAAAATTAGGTGGGGGGGGGGCATAAAATAATATGAATATCAACAGATTCTTTCCAACAATTCCTTACTTCCATATCCAACAATGAGCACTCCATGGTCAAGACTTGTGTGGCTACAGAATAACTTCCAGGGATGAGAAATTTCACCTATGTAAAACTGAAAAATATTCAAGTGTTACTTCATTAAAATCTATTAATATTTTTAAGACATACATGTACATTGTATATATAAAAAAAATACTTTTGTTTTTAAAAAAAGCTCCATTGACATTGATAGCATTTTTTGTGCTTCAAGAAGATAAAACAGTGTTTATTTACATTTAATATTCAGTAATTAGGCATTTTTTAATCTTTGAAATGAAGAATTAAATAATTAATATTAAAAATACTTTTCCTTACAATGCTTAAGGATGCTATATATAAGCCACAGATTTTGTAACATAAATGACGTCACGTGCCTAGGGGAGACGGGGTCACGCTTTTGTGACGTTGTATGACGAGGGAGAGGGGGTGTTTAAGAAATGTGGCGTCACATCAAAAACGCACTATTTTAAATAAAAGTTCCACTTTAATATTTGATTGTTTACAATTTATTTAATGGCGTTTTTAATTGCTTCACATGTGCTAATATTAGAGTGCAGACTTACACTAAATACATATTTAAGTGACAACAAATAATTTGCAACAAGTTAATTTTCAATTAGAAAATACGGCTTTTGTGATGAAGTATGAGGAGGGGGGGGGTAAAAATCGGCCAAAATCGAGTGACGTCACTTATGTACGGCCCCTTAAGTCGTGAGGGGGTGACACCATGAGCTACCACCCCGGGTATCCAACCCTATTGACGCCTCTGCTTTAAAAGGATTTATTTTTTAAAGTAAATTTTAAATAAAACAACCCCGTAAAAACAAAGTTTTTGACTATAAACCCCTTATATATAAGAGACATAACTTAAAGTATTGATTATGTTCCAACGCGAAAATCATTTAACATGTGTCGACTTTTGTTTTTTTCCGCGGGCGGACATTATCTCCCTTGGCTTTAAAACTAGGTCAGAACTCTAGCAGACGACTACTAACGTTCTAAATAGTGATTTATATAGATAAACTAAAAATGCATTAATTTAATTACGGTAAATTACGATCGATCTCAAATTTTGATACGATGCATTGTTAGGTGAGACGGGTCCGTGTGTCAAATATCAGCTCGATGGCTTCACTGGAAGTGGGTCATTTTCGACTTTTGTTTTTCGCGGGTGGACGGGACGAACGAACGACGAACGAGTCGGCGGGGAAGTTAATATAAGGGATTTAATAAAACAACCCCGTAAAAACAAAGTTTTTGTTTGTAAATCCCTTATATTTGCTTTTAACCCGGGGGGTGGGAGAGGGGAAAGGTCTTGTCACCGCGTCGGGCGTCGCGGACGGGCACGACGAACGACAGAGAGAGACGGTTCCAAACATTTACAGACTGAAACCAAATTATCTCTCTTAGCTTTAAAACTAGGTCAAAACCCTAGCAGACGACAAACTAAACATTCTAAATAGTGATTTATATGGTATAGATAAACTAAAAATGCATTAATTTAATTACGGTACGTGCGATCGATCTGAAATTTTGATACGATGCATTTTTAGGTGAGACGGGCCAGTGTGCCAAATTTTAGCTCGATGGCTTTACTGGAAAAGGGTCATTTTCGACTTTTGTTTTTCCGCGGGCGGACGGGCGTCGCGGGACGAGTCGCGGTCGAGGGACGAACGAACGACGAATGAGACGGTGGTGAAGTTAATATAAGGGATTTAAAAATAATTAAATAACAACTGTAAAGTACTATAATTAAACAACCCCGTAAAAACAAAGTTTTTGACTATAAATCCCTTATATTTGCTTTTAACCCGGGGGGGTGGGAGAGGGGAAAGGTCTTGTCACCGCGTCGGGCGTCGCGGACAGGCACGACGAACGACAGAGAGAGACGGTTCCAAACATTTACATCTCCCCTGCCGCTAAATATAGGTGCTAGGTCAACAAGACCTAGCAGACGACGACTTTTGTTTTTCTAAATAGTGATTTATATACATAAACTAAAAATGCATTAATTTAATTACTGTGCGTTCGATCGATCTGAAATTTTGATACGATGCATTGTTAGGTGACACGGGCCCGTGTGCAAAATTTCAGCTCGATGGCTTTACTGGAAGTGGGTCATTTTCGACTTTTGTTTTTCCGCGGGACGAGACGAACGAGACGAGCCTTGACGAGACGAGCCTTGACGACGAACGAGTCGGCGGTGAAGTTAATATAAGGGATCGAAAAAGCCAACAATGATTAACCAAAAAGATCCAAGAAACAATGTCAGTAGATTAGTTTTTTAATATCTTTTGTAACTGTAAGAGTCATAATTTTTTGTTTTTATAACTTGCTTTATTAAAAATATACTATAGTAGTGTACTATCAACAGTCAACTTTTACAAAAATCTCCGTTTTTCTTATTTAAAGTCACTGTAAATGGCGCTTAGCAGTTTATTACAAACTATGTCAAATGTTTACCTTAAAATTACTAATCACCGAATCCCTCAGTTGCCTTTTGAACGAGTTGGTTCGAGGCTATGACAGGTCTATTTTACACTGATCTTCTGTTATATTTTATAGGGAGTTAATTTCATTTTCCTCGGGAGAAAGTGTGAAAGGGTCGGTCTGTGGGATGGGTCGACATTTTCGGTCAACTTTAAATACTTAAGGAATATATTGGATGTTCATTCTGTGGGCGATATAGTTGTCGCGATTAAAGAGTGGTGTGCGCAAAGTGTGGCACAAACTAAAGACACGACCTCCACGTCACTCAGTCAACAGGGTTAAAACCTGCCTTCTGTTGTGAGTCAATGACATCACTACCTTTTTCTTGGAGTCATGATCAGGGCACTTTTGTCGAATACTGAAATTGTAAAATTCGGGAATATATTGAATCCAAAATAACAAAGAAGATGAAACAAGAAATTTAAAAAGAAATCATTATACATATTCTTTGTTAAAGGTTATTCTGGCTATATAGACGTAAACAGCTGTCAATTGAGACTAATCCATCTTCCACACAGCTTATAACTTCTATAACCAACAGAACATACAGATTATTCCATTTCTCACATAGAGATAATGGCCCATTGTACAGAAAGGTTCAGTCATTTACTCATTTATTCAGATAATGGTCCATTATGCCTACAGATTTGACATCGTGTCTCCTACAACCTAAGCCTTTGAGCAAAAATAATTTGATTATCCGCCCCTTTTAATGGATTATTGACTGACAAGCGAAAAAGCTGGTTCGAGTTGTCAACAAGGAGAATATTGGCTTCTTTTTAAATCCCTTATATTAACTTCGCGGCCGTCTCTCTCTCTCTCTCTCTCTCTCTCTCTGTCTGTCTTGGGCTCGGCGGGCGGAAAAACAGAAGTCAAAAATGACCCACTTCCAATGATCCGATCGAACTGAAATTTGGCACACGGACCTGTCTAACCTAACAATGCATCGTATCAAAATTTCAGATCGATCGAACGTACCATAATTAAATTAATGCATTTTTAGTTTATCCTTATATGAGGTATGTAATTCAAAATTCACTGTTTGTTATTTTTTTTTAAATTCCAGTTCCACGTGAGTTTGAGTTGACGCCGACCGTCGTGTTGACGCCGACCGTCGTGCCGACACCCCCTCACATCCCACCCCCATTTATTAAAGACAAGGGACATCACTCGGTGTCAGTCTGTAAATGTTTAAAAATAATCACTACTGTTAGTTATGTCTCATATATAAGGGATTTATAGTCAAAAACTTTGTTTTTACGGGTTTGTTTTATTATATCCCTTATATTAACTTCGCGGCCGTCTCATTATCTCATCATCTCATGGGCTGGGCGGGCGGAAAAAGAAAAGTAAAAAATGACCCACTTCCCGTGAATCGATCGAGCTGAAATTTGGCACACTGATCCGTCTGACCTAACAATGCATCGTATCAAAATTGCAGATCGATCGAACGTACCGTAATTAAATCAATGCATTTTTAGTTTATCCTTATATGAGGTATGTAATTCAAATTCACGGGTTGTTATTGTTTTTTTTGCCACGTGAAAGTTTGAGCAGACGCATTGAGGCGACCCAACGAAGCGACGGGGTGCTTTTGTTTACATTTTACGTGTCACGCTGAGCTCGGTCAAGCGAATCGGTGACCAGACTTTTCCCTTCTCCCCCTCCCACCCACCCCCCCTAGGGTTATGAAGCAAACTTGAGTTAAGACAGATTCAGTCTGTAAATGTTTGAAAATAATCAATACTGTTAGTTATGTCTCATATATAAGGGATTTATAGTCAAAAACTTTGTTTTTACGGGTTTGTTTTATTAAATCCCATTATATTAACTTCGCGGCCGTCTCTGTCGTCATCTCATGGGCTGGGCGGGCGGGCGAAAAAACAAAAGTCGAAAATGACCCACTTCCCGTGATCGGATCGAGCTGAAATTCGGCACACGGACCCGTTTAACCTAACTATGCATCGTATCAAAATTTCAGATCCATCGAACGTACCGTAATTAAATTAATGCATTTTTAGTTTATCCTTATATGAGGTATGTAATTCAAATTCACGGTTTGTTATTGTTTTTTTTCTTCCACTTCCACGTGAGTTTGAGTTGACGCCGACCGTCGTGCCGACACCCCCTCACGTCCCACCCCCATTTATTAAAGACAAGGGACATCACTCGGTGTCAGTCTGACAATGTTTGTAGCGTTTGAAAATAATCAATACTGTTAGTTATGTCTCATATATAAGGGATTTATAGTCAAAAACTTTGTTTTTACGGGTTTGTTTTTTTACAGATACCGTCCACCAATATCGCAAGCTATCAAATGTAGGTAATCAATTATAAAGTTTCTCAAACAATATTTTACAAGACTTACTTGACTCATTTGCTTTAATGGTTTTTTTTTAAATTGTTGTTTTTAAATTGGATAAATTAAATGTAGAATTTTTTTAAACAAATTTAAAGCAAAATAAGATTTTCTTCTGTCAAGAGTGACTGAAAATGAGGGGATAATTTGAAGTTAAAATGAGAGTGTTCAGAAATTATTTTGTCACCTAGAAAAAAACAAAAACCTATATTTCACTTGTGACTACATTCAGGTTTAACCTGTACGTTCATAAATGAATTGATCATCAAAACTTCTGCAGTCAATATTTTTAAAACGTTCAAAAAATACAGTAAAATTTTTGATGATTTTCGAGCCCCTAATAATATTCTTTGTCAGAAAATCAAAAATGCCGCTAAAATAAATGCAACAAGTCCAATTGGCCATACTCTTTGATATCATGACTTTTTCGCCTTTGTCCACCCCTACTCTCAACAAAAGGCATTTTATAAATAATATCCATCCTCTTGTGACAATGTCCTATGATAGATCAATAGCACATTTACTTTCTCCCTCTAATTACTTTTCTCCTATCTATGAAGACGTGTGAGACATTGAAAATGCATGACGTCATAGCTAGTATATTCAAGATCTAATGGCCATTCACCAATCTCAAAATGTACCGGTAAGTCACTAAGTCGCGTGCCACCGTTAGAAGTTATTTATATTGATCACAATTTTAAAATCGAACCTATTCAGAATCAAGGGATAGTTTGCCGTGGACATTGCTGGTCAGACTCCAGCAGGACTAGTTTTCCGAAGACATTTCATGAACCGAGCCATCATTTGATAGCTGGCTCCCACCTTCCTTACCGTAGTTCTGTTGGTCATGAAGGTAGGTTCAACTCCGTCGTGAGCCAGATGTCAACCATCTCCAGCTCCATCGATGTAGTCAATCAAAAGATCCACCACTAAAGCAACAGCTGCGACAAAGGGAACAACTAAAGAAGTCTGTCTGTAATCAGGGGCGGCTTAAGACTGCACGGGGCCCCTGGCTGCAATTCAAACTGGGGCCCTTTCCAACCAACGTCCCTTTAAATAAAATGATTGCTAGCAGCTAATATAAATATAAGACTGTAACTTGTAACTAAACAGTCCATTGATTCCTTGCTCAGGGTTTGTCTGTACTAAAGGATCAGCCTTCCTCAGCCAAAACGATTATTCATGAAAAAAACGAACACGAACTGTTTGCCGGTACAACTAAAATTGAGTGTAAAAAGACAAATAAATGTAAAAAAATCCACCACTGGGAATAGATCCCTACATAGCTTTCACCACAAGCCTACACAATTCAATACGACCAGGAGAGCTTGACGGAAATTGTAAATGTAAAAAATATAAACAATATTCTTTAATATTTTCTCTTATTGAGCCTATCAAATCGGGTTTTTCGATTACTGAGACTATCGGATCCGAACAGCGATCAGATTAATAGCTAAGATTTTATTAATTTATTTAATTTATGATATTTTCAGGGATTCATGCAAACAATTTTCAACCTTTATTATGAGATATACTAAAGTTTGGGGTCCCCTAAATCATCGGGGGCCCCTGGCTTTAGCTCGTTCAGCCACCCGCTTAATCCTCCATAGTCTGTAATAGTTTAATTTAATGGGGCTTGTGTTAAGTTAGACTCCCATTCTTTACAAGGTCCACGATCAAACACTCCGTCCATGAGACGGTATCTCAAACTGACAATGTCAATAAATTCAATCTGAAAACTTCTATCAATACACGATGTCCATTTCAATCTATTCAATCTGATAACCTTCAATCAATTCAATCTGACAACACCAAACAACTCAATCTGGCAGCTTCAAAACGAACAAATTCAAACTCGTGATAGACTTTAATAAAATTTTATTTGTGCAAAAAGAAAAAAAAACTGATATTCGGTACTGAAAAGTTCGTCTGTGCTTTAGGTATTATCCGGTGCTTTTTACACTGCCACCTTTGGGATTATGGTTTACTGTAGAAGAAAAAAGATATTGATTTATTTTAATCAGAATACATTCAATCATAAAGTTGGAAAGTGTTGTCGACACATGTCAACCTTATTACTTTTTAAATAAAGTTTGCATTAAAAACGACATCATTCTTTTTCACTGATGTTTTCAAATATCTGTGTAGTAAAATGGTATCTCTGTAGGGTTCCGAAATTATTTTTTTAAGTATTATTTAAACCAAACCGAGAAGAAAAACTGAAACTTTTGTGTTCTTGTGTGTAATTTATTTCTTTAATCGGGTACTGTCTGTGTGTATGACGTGGTGATGAATAAAGTTACTCGGTTATTTTTTTTTATTTTTTTTTCTTTGTGTGGTTTTTTTTAAATATTTAAACTTGGAATCACAAAACCACGGACCGTGTGCCAGATCCGACCGGTGAGGTCATCAGGACCATCGATGACCCTTGAAATCCCTATATAAAACGTACAGAGCATGAGACTGTTCAATATCACATTGAGAATAGAACTGATATTTACACGTGAGATGAAGCTCTTGCTGCCATTTGCCTTACGGTTACTATTTTGATTTTGTTTGCTGGCTTATTTCCAAATAATTCCCCGGGGAGTGGGTAGATCCGAATACAATCGGATGCTTCCATCGTTTCCATTGTAACACACAGTCAACTTATTTTACCTACTGACAGATGCGTTCACCTGTCTAAACTGATACTTTTTTTCTTCGCTCCGTCCATTTTATAAGAATGTATCACTGACTTTATTATTAATTTTGTTTTATATTTATTTATTTATTTATTTTTTTTTGCTATTTTGGTAAGAAAGCTACTTGTGTGAATAGAGGCAAAACAAGCTCTGTAGCTAAACAGATGATTTTTTTTATTGTTAAATATATTGTTGATCTAAAAGTGTTAAATCCTATTTTCCATTTTCGGTTCCAAAACCCAATTCAACATTAATGAACTGAATTTAAAACTTCAGAGAAATGATAACCTCGTCTGTGATTTCTACGGAAGCATGAAAGTTTGCGGCAAAATCTGTCATTGTTTAAAGCGCAAATGGAAAGAGAAAAGGTTTTTCATTTTCAGTGTTTCAAACAGTTTTGTGTTATAAACGCTTAAGATGACAACCTTGTCTTTCCGAAAAAACATTTATTGTCACTTGAAATGTTTTTTTGTGTTTTCTGACCTTGACAGAATTGAGAATAACATTTCTCTTCTCCGGAATCCGTTTGATTATAATCTTGATGACGTGCAATGTAATTGTTTCTCATAGCTATCTTTATTGCTTGCAGCGGATATAATAATTAATTATGATTTTTATAATTTTATGTAGTGATGCACCCGAGCAAGTAACTGGGCTCACAGCGCTTAACATATAAATAGTTATACACATATAATAATCACAGCATACAATGTTAAACACACAGATCATAACTGCAACATATAACGACATGACAGTGTACATAGCTACGTTTATTATTTAAAGACATGTTTGATTGTTGGTAAGTAAAGTTTGAAAGTAAAGTTTGAAGAGATGTGTTTTTATTGCAGTCCTGAAGGCCCATGACAGTGATGGCCAGACCTGTAGTAACGGAGAGTCATTTTAAAATGTATATTTTTTTAGAGCCGCATTGAAGCACTATTGGTAATTAAACTGTGCTTGGAAAGCTTCCAATAATCCTTATATCATGTCTTTCATAAATTGTACGCGAGCCGCTATTTGAATACAGAAGAGCCGCATGCGGCTCGCGAGCTGCGGTTCGGCCACCTTAAATTTGGCCTATGATGTGGCCAGCGTTTGTTTTTTTTTCCGTTTTACGGTTTAATGGGATAGAAGGTTTAATTGATTTACATTTTTTAAAACTTACAGAGCAGTGTACACTGTTGATTTGGTATTCAGGAGTGGTCCATGATTGCCACCATACTTTGAAGTCACATGTGCGAGTCTGTAAGGGTATGACAAATATTTCGGTTTAACATACACAGCCTTGTAGTTAAATTACTTTGTAAACATTTAGCTTCTATGAAGACAACATTAGTATTACTTTTTATATATTTTTAAAAATTAATTGCTTAATAACTATTTATATATAACACAGAAGCCCAATGTAAACTGTGTTTTTAAAGCACTCATCCCCAATAGACGCCCACAGTTAAATAGAAAGAGTCCAGATGTGAGTTGTTCTTACATCGGCGCCATCAGCTACAGCACAGCTGTTCAGTTGGTGGCTGGACATTTTGTCACAGTTGGTTGCTGACAGTTGAACACCGTAGAAATGATACGAAATTCCAGCCACGACCTGGGATTTTAAAAAGTCATTAGGTTAAAAACAAAGATACGTACTAAAACAGTCCAGTCATTTTCAAATGTTAATAAACCTTCCACTAAACTCTAAACCTTCCTAACAATCCTCCAATGTTCTGTCTATTAAACAATATCGTGTAAGTCCATAAGTACCTGAGAGGTCACCCTGGAAACACTGACGGCCTTCCTCAGGAACAAGTAGTTCTCCTGGGCGTTCAGGGTGGTCACAGCAAAGTCAAGGGCTTTCTGAACATCCGGGTCTTTGATGTCAATGGGGGATTCCCCTCCCACAAGTTGTCTCTTACCTGTAATGTCCAAAATAAACTTAAAACTTTACTTCAGAAACAACAAGAACACAAAAAAACATAATTAACAATCACAATAAAAGACAACATTAACTTCAAGAACAAAAGCAACATTTAAAACAACATTTTAAAAAACAATAAAAATAGCATTAACAACACATAAACAACAACCACAACAACAACAAAATAACAATGAGTCGCGATACTTTGAATGGTTCCAACTCATTAAAAACAACGTTAAACTACAGGACAGTTCACTTCAAAGTTAGGTCTACTTAATATAATATTATTACCATTTTTACAAACTGGGTCCTTGGTTGTTTGTAGAGCTTCATCGCCACTCAACCATGGTCTGGCCCATACGTCAACATCGCAGATCTCGGACTTCCAAAGAGGGAAAATAATCAAACGTTTATAAACTACTAGCAGACATGTCGTGCGTTGCAACGATCTCAGTAAAAATGAATAAATTTTTAAAAAACTAATGAGTGGTATGTTTTATAAACAATTATGCCAGAACCCTTCGCGGAAGTGTGTAAAAAAACTCCAACCTTCATAGCAAACGGATAAATAAATAAGTAATTTAAAAGCTTACAAAATAAGAAACTATATTAAGGGCCCCGGCCCCAAAATGAGTGATAATTTAATTGTGTTATTTCCATTGTACTATTTGTACTCAAGCTATATTTCTCAATATCGTGTAAAATTTAATGTGGAATACAATTGTTAACGTTCAGTAAAAAAGACATTTGGGGCCCCCAGCTCCGAGGGAATGGACATTAGGAGTTCAGTGCCCTATAGTATTTTAATATAGGCTCTTAAGTTTTTATATACCAAATTTGGTCAAAATCCAGTTATTTTTTTATAATCTAACGCTTAAACTAATTATTATATAGCTAATATAGTAAAAAAAAACGACATTAAGAGGCCCCCGGGCCCATTCGGTGCATGATGTCAATTTTTAAAACCTATTCATTATAATTCAGTTTCATCACATATATATTTCTCAAGATCGTTAAAAAGTGAATGAGAAAAATATCTTAAACATATACGAAAAAAAGACATTTGTGGCCCCCGGCCCCGAAGAAATTGACATTAGAAGTTCCGTGCCCTTAAGTATTTTAATATGGGATACCATTTTTTTTATACAAAGTTTGGTTAAGATCCATTCATTTACTCAGTAGCTCCGTCGAGAAGAGGTGGCATCTACGGGGCTCGACGGACGAGTAGGGTTGCGGACCTGACCGCGACCCGAAACCGACAACTCTTGGCAAGCAATGCCGAAGTCCGATAAGTTAGGTGTTAGGTGCTATTTACATATGATTACAGTCGCTTTACGTAATCTTCACCTGCTCATTTCAATATGGATAATAATAAAGGAAATGGACATGAGGACAACAATGATTCCCCAGACTCATCCTCACAATCTATGTGTGTATCAAATGCAGTTCCGGAGAAAAAAGACGATTTGCCATACGATGGTATTATGTAGAATATTCACGCTTTTAGTTTTTATGCGTCATTGTAAATGATCGACCCAGATCAGAGTGCGTAGCGAACCCAGATCAGAGTGTATAATATTCCCGCAAATTCTTGCAAATGAAGCGATGAAACCTGCAAAATTCCTAAAGCATCTTAAAACTAATCTTACTGTCGGTTTGGAGAAACCATTGGAATACTTTCTGCGCACAAAAATATTCACTTGATAGTCAGAAGTTATGCATACGACAAGCAACCAAAGTCAATGAAAGCGCTTTAAGAGCATCTTATTTGGTGGCTACACGAGTTGTACAGGCCAAAAAAGACTGATTATCTAGGGGGGAAAGTGTGTAAAAGACTGTTTTAGTTAACGTGATGCTATGAGAGAGTTTCTTGGAGAAGAAAAACTCAAAGCTTGTTGATCATTTGAAAGATTACTTATTGATTGCTATTCTGGCTTAGTTGGATTTTTGAAGAGCTTAATAAACTTAATTCATCTATACAAGGAAAGCAGACACAGTTAACCAATTCCGAGGAACACTTTGATCCGATGAAAGAAATTCGCTGACCCTACCATGTTAGTTTTTTAAGTTCAATTACTTACTGTGGTGCCAACAGAGAGCTTGAGTGTGAACTTGTAGTGCGTTCCAGACACAATCTGAGTCGTGGGGGGGGGGAGGGGGGGGGAACAATTAAAGGTACTTTTAATTAATGAGGAGAATTTTATGGCAATGTTGAGGAACACAAATTTTATCATAATTAAGAAATGGTTTACGGAAATTAAGAAGAGATGAATGTTTGGAAGGTATCGAAAAAAAAAGGGGGAGATAGATATGAAGGCACAGCGAAAGAAATATAGGAGAGAGAGGGGGCTATTGAAATAAAGGCAAGGGGCGAAGGAAATTGAAAGTATATGTGCAGTTGCTTTGTTTTTTTTTAAATTTTAAACTCATCACAGTGTGTTTAAACATAAAACTTTTTTTTAAACGTTAACATCATTGTGTGAAAACTGATATTTTTACGCCTTACCTGTATTTAACACTTACAAAGCCTGGTATTGATGAATTTTGAACTCACCGGATATTTATGATTTTTTTTACTCACTGGAAATGAATGAATCTGTAATTCACCTGAGGCTAGTGAATCTTAAACTCACCTGAGATTGGTGAATCTTAAACTCACCTGAGATTGATGAATCTTAAACTCACCTGAGATTGGTGATTCTTAAACTCACCTGAGATTGGTGAATCTTAAACTCACCTGAGATTGATGAATCTTAAACTCACCTGAGATTGGTGAATCTTAAACTCACCTGAGATTGATGAATCTTAAACTCACCTGAGATTGATGAATCTTAAACTCACCTGAGATTGATGAATCTTAAACTCACCTGAGATTGGTGAATCTTAAACTCACCTGAGATTGATGAATCTTAAACTCAACTGAGATTGATGAATCTTAAACTCAACTGAGATTGATGAATCTTAAACTCAACTGAGATTGATGAATCTTAAACTCAACTGAGATTGATGAATCTTAAACTCACCTGAGATTGATGAATCTTGAACTCAACTGAGATTGATGAATCTTGAACTCAACTGAGATTGATGAATCTTGAACTCACCTGAGATTGATGAATCTTGAACTCACCTGAGATTGTTGAATCTTAAACTCAACTGAGATTGGTGAATCTTAAACTCAACTGAGATTGGTGAATCTTAAACTCAACTGAGATTGGTGAATCTTAAACTCAACTGAGATTGTTGAATCTTAAACTCACCTGAGATTCAGCTTTCATGATGGTATCCAGAGTCCTGACGGCGTTATCACCTTGTTTGGCATAAAAGTCATTGACGGCCTTGACGGCGAACTGAACGTTGGGGTCGCTGCCGTCCGCCAGTGGCTGGAATGGTTGGAAGCCTCCGAATACAGAGACGCAACTTGTCAAGGTCAGGGACAATGCGATACAGGTGAGAAATAAGGTGACCATTTTGGCAGCTGCAGTTGGGATGTAGGGTTTGGGGGGATAGGATTTACATGCGTAAAATTAATTTAAATTGCTTTCAATATGCACAGTCTTTAGTTTTTGTCTAAAAATTCTCACAGTTTCTAAGTCAATTTACATAATTGATGTGTGTATAAGTTGCAATGGTTTTTATGTTGAATCGAGCACCATGTTGCTCTTTAGTGAGCTGAATGTTGGACAGCTGGGGCCCAAAACCTCATCTAAAAACTTGGCTTAAAGCAATTTATTGGATCAGCGTTTATTCAGTTATAGAATGAATTTCTGCTTCGGGTTTTTTTCCCCTACAAATTATAATGACTAAGCTATATAAAAATATTTTCTTTATATTTTCGTGCTTAAAAACCCGATGACCAGACTTCTAATTTTATCAATAAACATTTGTATGTATTCTTGTTGTTTTTGTTCATGTGTGTGATTTCTGGGTTGGCAGATATTGCCATGCTAACATCGATCCATCAAAGATGTCAAAACTTCCATTATCATAATCCTTTGTATGGTCCCTCAGTATCCCATTATTAGAATGTCAGCGTTCAAACTATGCTGCGTGTATGCCACGAGGTAACAATGCCACAATGATTGAACCTTCGTGTTTCGTGAGCGTTTAGCTGTAAGCCTAAGTGATACATTACTATTATTTGAACACTAATTATCCTAACAACCGCCTCTTATTGTGAAACAAGCGTAGGTCATGATCTTCATAGATCCTTAACAAGGAACTGTTAAAATATATTAGACTCTTTATCCATTCTTGGCTGTTGTTTCTCTGTTCTTAGAATACCACCAGTACGTTCATCTGAAGTCACTCAGAGTATAGTCATTGGGAAATTCCTCAGACTTTGATCGAAACATGGAGCGTCTGATTACAAATATTGCAATGTAACATTTGTTGTTACATGTATTAGAGTATTGACGGCATCCCTTAAAAGTAAGCACTGAGGTAATTCATTTGAAAAGGGGTGGTATTGCAGCCAAGCCCCTGAAACAGTTGCTAACTTCGTGCCACGCGCTGGACATGGCCTGGGCAGTGCTTGTCTGCGGACCGGTGCCGGTGCGTGGGCCATCCAATGGAGGTCCGCAGAAGTTACCAAGAAAGGATATTTTGCTACCACGTCAGAAAGGGGAAAATAGTTCACCGGTCCCTGGTGCAGTGGAAAAATTCCTGCCGGTCCGCCATTCTAAAAAGTGTGAGCTGCACTGGCCTAGGGGATTAGGGCGGTGGGTGTTTCCTGCGCTCAATGGTGTTTTGCACTGCCCTGCATTTAGATGATGTTTCTTAGGTGTTAGCCGAAGCTTTAAATGAGTAGTCGCACGCTTGTTATTAGAAAAGGTGAATAAGACATAAGGACTGAAGCTGTTAACCCTTGTATGTCCAGCACATTCAGGCATCCATAATTCAAACTGCATTTTAAAAGACTGTGAAATTGTTAAATAAATATTAATTAAAATTAAAAGTTACAGCTATGTCCGAATTTGTGTACAACAGAGTAGCTCCCTACTGATGCTGACACAGTTTTAAATATGTGTTGTTTCAAAATTATGAATTTATCTTTTTATTCTTTGTTTTTATAATATTATTTTAAATACTTCGCTCCCCTCCTTAAGTGGGTCCTATATATCACGTCAAGTAAATTAATCAAAACAAACCAATATAATTCAGTTTTAAAAATGAAATTTACACTGTCACTTTAAAAAAATATTTCCTATTGGATCAAAATCCTGCACTGAACACAACTAAACTAGATGTTTGTCAATGTTTCATAGACTCTAGATGGTCTCCGTTATATTTACTTACTGAGAAACTTCATACATGTAAATAAATAGATTATTGTCCACGCAACTGAATCCAATGATGACTATGTTATGTTACTTACTCTGACGATGTCAACTTGTGATCGACAAACACAATAAAGGAATCAAGAAGACTCAGACCGCACTTATACATTTATTGCAGCTGTTCATTAATGTGTGTGTGCGCGTGTGCTTGTGCATGTGTGTGTGTGTGTGTGTGTGTTTGAATGTGTGTATGTTTGTGTGTGAGTGTGAGAGTATGTGTGTGTGTTTGTGTGTCTGTTTTTAAAATAAAGAATAAAATGTGGCATTCTGCTTCTTACAAAAGATTTATTACTGATAAGGACTTGACACGATGACAATAGGAATAATTTTCTTAAATATAAAAAAAAACTGTACAAAAATGGAGCATTCAGTGCCTAAAAATAGGAATGCTCCTAAACATGTAGTTCTACAGCTTTTGCATACTTTTAATTTAAAATTTCAAAAATTGCCTAAATAACACCGTCAATACTTAACTATTTAACTAATTGAAGCCTTTCCTATTTAGACGTTCAATGGCCAATCGACTCTATCATACATTACTTCTTAAATATTTACTTTACCTTAAATATTTCCTACTAGCTGACCCGCGGCGTACCATACGCCGCTAATGATTTAGTGACGGGTGAAGACTTCATTAAAGACACAGTTGTCAAAATGGGGTGGGTTTGGGCAAACGACTGTGAGTGAATGAAAAGAAGGAACTCTGGAGAGACCCGCGGCGTATCACCCGTAAAAAATGACGGAAGTGTTCAGCTGAAATCTATTTATTTTGAAAAATGCACTTTTTTAGGGCGCCCACTGCGCCCACCTTTTTCAAAATGCCAACTAACTTGTCCTTGTTTGATTAATACGAAATATTAAACTTTCTGAAATGTACACAAAGTATTTTATAACTTTTTACATTGTTCCCTTTTTAATAAGTTAAAATATCAGCGAAAACAATGACGTCATATAATTTTTTTACAGCGCATATTTAATTTGCCCACCTTTTGATGCATTGGTGCAGTAATTTGGTGCGCTGCTTTCTAAAATTAGTATCTGTTGAACATACTTGCAGCTTGGTGTCTCGCAGGGTCCGACCATGAAGAGAATTATATATATATAGATAAGTAATCTTCATATTCATATATTGCCTATTTGATATAATTAATTTCTTAATTAACAACTCTAAAAATTGAACATTTCCTATGCCACACATTCATATATTATGATCATTTTTATAATTAAAAAACTCCAATATATGTTATTTTGTATGTATGTATTTGCTGCAGGGTAATTAAATGTTATGGTCTATTGTATTAGTGAGTTGTGTCTTTCATTTATCTAGTAATTAATTTAGAACTAGAGAATTTGGATACGTAACAGTAGTCATTGATGATTGTTTTTGGTTAAATGTAGGTTGTTGTTTTTTTGTAGAGCTTGCCTGGGGCCGGCTGGAACAGAGCGTTCTGTCTTCTTCGAACTGATGGTGAATTCTCTTTTGGTGCAGCCAAACAATGGAATTCTCTACCATTACACATCCGGAGTATTTCATCTACCAAGTCCTTCAAGACTGCATTTAAGACGCATCTTTTCAAAATGTATTTTCAAAATTAAAGAAACACCATGTCTTTTTAATGATTAACGTATAGCTTACGTGTATTGTACTGTTATTTATGTGGTTTTTATGAAAAGAATGTATTTTTAAATTATTATATGTATGTTATTATCTCCATGTAAAACGGTGTGAGCCCGGCGCCTTGCTGGTAAACAGCGCTTAAAAATGATCAATTTATTATTGTTATTATTATTATAATCCATGTTTTAGTACACACTGTGAAATGTATCCACACTATTTTGCAAGTGATGCACCATCGTCTCGCGAGACGGAAGGATGCCGATATATATTTTGCAAGTGATGCACCATCGTCTCGCGAGACGGAAGGATGCCGATATATATTTTGCAAGTGATGCTTCTGAGTCTCTGAGCCGACGTTGAGGGGACAATGGTTAGCAAAAAAGAAGGTCCATGATGGTTTAGGACTTGACTTTTTATTTAGCTTCCTCCATTGCCATCCCTCAAGGCTTTGAACATGGGATAAACAGTGTACACAAACACAAACACATATATACATATATACATATATAAGAGCGTGGAACAATGCACTGCGCAGCTAACTGATAAGGCGAAAATCAATGTGTACAGCTCAACAGTTTCCACTTCGATGCATACGTAGGATCCTACACATCAAGTGGCAGGATAAAATCACAAATGTGGAGGTACTCAGGAGAAGCCATGTGTTGGGTATGCACTCAATCTTAAGTAAGGGGCGTCTGTGGTGATTAGGCCATGTCCACAGGATGGGCTCGGGGCGCATTCCAAGAGCCCTGCTTTACGGGGAGCTGGAAGCTGGTCAAATGAAAACAGGTCGCCCTTGCCTGCGCTACAAGAACATCTGCAAAAAAGACATGTTACTGGCGATCATCGACCACAAAAGGTGGGAGACCATTGCCGTAGAAAACACTCTCTGACGGTCAAGGTACGCGAGGGAACTCATTTGTCTTTTTTTTTAAATTGTCTTTTTACACTCAATATTAGGATACAGATAAACAGTTATTTTTTCGTGTTTTTTTTCATGAATAATCTTTTTGGCTGAATAGTTACAAGTTACAGTCTTATATTAGCTGCTAGCAATCATTTTAGTTAAAGGGACGCTAGCTGGATAGGGCCCTAGTTCAAATTGCAGCCAGGGGCCCCGTGCAGTCTTAATCCGCCCCTAGGTGTGGGAGACTATGGCAGATTAAGGGGGGTGCTGATTGCGTCAAAGCCAGGGCCCCCAATGATTTAAGGGCCCCAAAATTATTCTATTGAATAATAAAGTGGCGTGATTCGACCCCCGGTGGCATTGCAGCCAGGGGCCCCGTGCTATCTTGATCCGCCCCTGGTGGGGGGTGTAAGCAAACATATTTTTACTATTACCAAGTTTTTATTAACTTGCTTTCGTTCATGTCTGTCCGCATTGTTTTCGGTCTTGTCTGTCCGCAATTTTTCAAATTTTCCAACTTAAAATTAAACCACTTATGATGACCCTAGAGAGCTCAAAATTTTACCACGGATAGATCTTGGCTGACAATTCATTTTATCAAAATTTCAGATCGCTCAAATGTACCGTTATTAAATTAATGCATTTTTTAGTTTATCTCTATATAAGCATCTGTATCCGTCTGCTGTTATTACGTTTAGCGTGCCGCGTTCACCCCGTGACCTCATCGCTGTGTTATTAAAACGTTGGGCGGGCGCTGATGGGGTGTTTGGTAAAATAAATAGAGGTAAAAACAAATTTTAAAAAACCAGGTTGCTATAAGTGGACTAAAAAGAAGTAAATAATGTAAAACTTATAAATTCAAGTACTTTAATTTAATATGACTAAAAACGCGGGGCGGGTGTTTGGTATAAAAATTAAAGATTTATTATTTAGAAGACAAAAGAGAGATCTATACGTGAGAGAATGAATGAACTGCATATGTTAAACCTCATAAGCGCCCGTCCCGCGTTTTTAGTCATATTAATAGGAAGTGCTTGAATTTATAAATTTAAAATTATTTTCTTCTCTTTAGTCCACTTATAAAAACATGGTTTTTAAAAATCCTTTTTTACCTTTATTTATTATACCAGATTTTGTCTTCTCTTTCTAATTGTTTTCATTTTTGGGGAAGGGGGTTATAACTAATATTTACAAATAATAAAATGAAATAGCCTACATGTAAGAACGCATAAAATTCCACCTATGTCAAAGAACTAATTCATTCCATTTGTTTTTTTAAAAGTAATATAACGTAGCTATGTACAAGTGATTATTTTAAAGAAATGTGAAAAATAGTAACACACTGTCCGTTACAATTATTAATTAGGTCATTTAGAATTATAACAGTGATGATTATATGACCGATTTTTGTGTTTGCAAAGAGAGAATCGTGACAAATTATTGCAGTCCAATATTGTTTTCGACGGTATCTCGAGTTGACTTAAAGAGGTCAGTAAGAGCTGACAACGCAGGTTTCACAGATAACAATGAAATGGCGTCATCAATTTCAGAGCTGATTACATTTAATTTGTGCAAGTCTTTAGCTCTGATTAAATTATATGAAATAAGAAAATAGACATGGGTTCTTACAGTGGCGTAGCGGGGTTTGCCAGCATTCGGGACAAGTTAAGCATCCCCCGTCCACACACAAACACTTGTATCTTATGCAGTAAGAAGTCGCTTCTTGCAGAAGATCATGACTGGGGTCGGTTTATTTTAATTAATTTTATAGCAATTTAGCGCCACCAAACAGAGCCGTCACTAGGATTGGTGTCACCCAGTGCGGCAGATCATGATGTCACCCTCTCACGACTTATCCCTTTGACCTCCCAAGAGTCGTCCAGGGCCAAATAACGGGAAAATACAGAATTTTATATTTTGGTGTCGCCCCCTTGTGATGGTGTCACCCGGTGCGGTCTGCACCCCTAATGACGCCTCTGTCCCATTTGTTCTTCCAGTGAAACCCCACATCCCCGCCCACGATACGCAACTGTGATCTTGTGCATTCACATTGAGCAACTATGGAGGAAATAAATACCACGTAAGGAAGCGAGTCGTTGAAGGCTCGATGTGTTTGTTCACTGGCTCTAGAGACAAGGTTTCTCCTATGTGTGCTCACATTGTTGATGTCCAACACCTCAACTCGTCCATGTCTCGGTGGTGATCAACTAATGGCGCAGGAACAGGCCAAGCGATGCTGTTTTCTTTTACTCCCTTTTTATGATAACATTTATGTGTACCTTCTAAAATTGGTCCCGTTTCCTTCAGACAAGGAAAACTGAAACCTCTCTATATAGACAAACGATGAAAACTATACACACCATCTACAGACTAGTAGTTATTTATTGAGCGAGACTTGGTCCCTTATTAGATACTCAGTATATGAGAGAAACGTCTAGAAAATCATGGTCGGAAAAGCCGTAGGAACCACGAGATTTATCATGGATTGTTTGAAGCCACGTCTATCAATGTTAGAAAGAGACTAAAGATTGTTTCCTTAAATTAACCGACAGGCAGAGCGATAACAGGCCGACCAAAGCCCTGAAGGGGGACCTACAGGAGCTGGTGGTCTGAGCATGGAGACAGTCTGATTGGTATACCGTAATTCAGCAGGCCACGGCCCTATGTTGGCTGTAGTGCTACGAACCCTTTCTATCAACTTTGGAGTTTCGTCATCATACAGGGTGGCAAAGTTCTCACTGGGGGTGTAGTGACTTGGAAATCATTTTTTAAAATTCACTTGATCGGAGATAAAGTCAGAGCCACCACCATCTTCAGGTTGTTTGCGAAGATCTCCAGTCAGAGCCACCACCATCTTCAGGTTGTTTGTGAAGATCTCTAGTCAGAGCCACCACCATCTTCAGGTTGTTTGTGAAGATCTCCAGTCAGAGCCACCACCATCTTCAGGTTGTTTGTGAAGATCTCTAGTCAGAGCCACCACCATCTTCAGGTTGTTTGTGAAGATCTCCAGTCAGGGCTACCACCATCTTCAGGTTGTTTGTGAAGATCTCCAGTCAGAGCCACCACCATCTTCAGGTTGTTTGTGAAGATCTCTAGTCAGAGCCACCACCATCTTCAGGTTGTTTGTGAAGATCTCCAGTCAGGGCTACCACCATCTTCAGGTTGTTTGTGAAGATCTCCAGTCAGAGCCACCACCATCTTCAGGTTGTTTGTGAAGATCTCCAGTCAGAGCCACCACCATCTTCAGGTTGTTTGTGAAAATCTCAATGTCAGAACCACCACCATCTTCAGGTTGTTTGTGAAGATCTCCAGTCAGTCCAAACCCGCTGAATGAATGATATGACAGAGGACCCGCTGAATGAATGATATGACAGAGGACCCGCTGAATAAATGATATGACAGAGGACCCGCTGAATGAATGATATGACAGAGGACCCACTGAATGAATGATATGACAGAGGACAGGCTGAATGAATGATATGACAGAGGACCCGCTGAATGAATGATATTACAGAGGACCCGCTGAATGAATGATATTACAGAAGACATATTTAAAATATTCCACATCCCCAAACACATCAAGGTCACCATCAAGGTCACAATCGTTTTGCAGTGGTGTAAGAACTTGAAGTCTTAACACTTTAAAACGCTAACTCCATGACAATGTTCTCTTTTAGAGATGTTTTGAGCTGGTCATAGCATAATGTACATTGTAGATATAAACTTAAGACCTACATTCTATACAAGAGCATGTATATTATGTATTCTCTGCCCCTGACAGAGAAACTGTGGACTAATGTTCTCCTCACAGACTAATGTTCTCCTCACAGACTAATGTTCTCCTCACAGACTAATGTTCTCCTCACAGACTAATGTTCTCCTCACAGACTAATGTTCTCTTCACAGACTAATGTTCTCCTCAGAGACTAATGTTCTCCATCATTCATCTCTTTGGAAGCTCAAGAAGTGCACCCCATTGAACATTTTTCATAAAATTATTTATGCATAGTCAAAGACAATTACAAGAATATCCATAAAAAATTTTTTTTTAAATCACCAAGTGTCTCAGAAACTAATTTATTGATTTTGAGGTTACATTAAATTACTTAGATTAACTCACTAAAGCTTTTACCAAAACAATGTTAAATGGAATGTTGAGTGACTTTATTTCAAGTGTCACCTCTGATGAAATTTAAAATGTAATTTCAGACATAGAATAGAACTTGTAATCAAGTCAATTCCTATAAATCAACATGGAGTAAGAAAAAAGCATTGTGTGCAAATCAAGTTTTAAAAAAAGGAGGAAAAAATCTTGTGATCAAATCATTCCTTAGTGAGCACTGTAATTGGCCAAAACATTTCTCAAAATGGGGAAATTTGTAAACATGGGATACTTTCAAATAAGAAGTTAGCCAAGACCGTTAATTCTTGTTCTGTTCAATAATGTATACTTTTCAAGTTTGTTATTGCTTCTCGTAATTGCTTCTTCTGGTAATGCCGACATAATTTACTTATCTTTTTAAGTTTTTTCAAATGAATCTCATATGGAATGCAGAATGATTATGTACAATTTTATAGTTGTCACAAGATAGTTTAGATGACAAAAAACGCACAGTGCTGTTAAATAAGCAACAAGAGATTAGGGCACCGGTCGTTTTAAAAATTTTAATCCTAAATAATTTCTTGAGATTAAGAAAAACTAATAAAATTAATCTTTTTATTTGTTCTGTAAAGAATTTTTAGAAAAGATTTTATCAGTGTAAAATATTTGACAAGTAAATAATATCCAAAAAATTGTCAACATATTTCTCAATAATCCCGGAAGCTAAAGGTATCGACCAAGCAACCCTTATTAATCTGGGATATCATTTTTAAACTAAGCCAGAAATAATTTTTTTTACAAATAATGAACAATAAAAATGGTATTAAAAATTTCATATAATTTGTACCAATATTGACTGAATTAAAGACTACAACTTAACAGCAATCGATGCAATTAAGAAAAACTTTTTTAATTATTTACATCTGAAAATATTTCCAAAATTATCTTTCTTATTAATAAAATTAAGATTTCTGAAGAAAAAAAAAGCCAAGATCGTTTTGGAATCTTGTTCAACAGTGGACTAGATGATGAATCATCAATGGGGACTTTGCCACAAAGATTAGTAAAAAAATCCAACCAGTTGTGATATTAAATTAAATAAAATCCCCAAAAAATCTGAGAAAGTTTAAATAGTAAAATTTAAAAATCCAAATTTTAAAAAAAGCTTTTTTGTGGAGATGATGCAGCAGAGTAAGCACAATTAAAATAAAACATTAAAGGGTAAAAAAAAACTCATGAAAAATATCAAAATGGCACACTGTTGAGGCCCTTAATTGACCGTAGCAGAAGTACACATTGTGTTTAGGCCACAGGTTCCATCACCACGGTATACGAGATAGTAACCCTGAAAATAAAAGAGGTACATTCAAATATAAGGAATTCACATATCATATGTACATGTATTGTTTAAAAACCAACTTTTAAAAGTGCAATAAATTCCATTTAATTTTATATAGGGACCAACCGGGCAGACATTTTCTACCGGGTACCCAATCCGAACAGTTAGATGTACTATTTGCCGGATCCGGATACGAATCTGAGTACTAGGGTTGTTAAACGATAATAGGAAATTCAAATTAATTTCTGTTTTGAAAACGATTAGCGGTTGCTTAATTTCGCACAAAACCATAACCGCCTTGTATATAGCTTTCAAGTTTTCTACAAATAAAATTTAATTTTATGCATTCAATTTGGTTTATTAAATTATTATTGACTGTATTTTTTATTGTTTACTTTACCACCGTCTACACACTTCATGCAAAATGCAATGATATTATAATTATGGCCAGAAGAAGGGACTATTAATTTATTAAAATTTAAAACAATAAATTCATTATATATTACTTGTAAATTTGGTTATTCTTGTTAATATGTTACTTTGTAACTGTTAGTCACTGCTAATTTCAGTTAATATTTTTACATTAATTTGAATTTATTTTATTATTTCATTTGATATTTAAATAGTTTAAATTTTAAATATGGCGGCGTGGCGCTAATCGCTAGAAGTAAACACGAAATTGTCATAGAAAACTAGTTTATTAACTTAATATCTTTATAATTTCAAATTATCAAATTTCTATAATTTGGTTACATTTGTTATAATATTAACAATTTGTAAGTATACTAATTTTGATATTTATCGAATTCCAAAATTTTATTTTTTATAGATATTTCAGACCTGAATGTAAGCCTTAACCAAATTGTCTGAACTTTATTTTTTGATGGACATGACACACCGCGCGTAGCGCGGTCAAGCGCCGGAGGCGCAAAACACTAGCGGGGATCCGGGGGCATGCGGAAATTTTTTTGGAATTAACAGATTAAAACACCCAATTTAATGCTATCCAGAAAAGAAAATGCAGATTAATTTATATCAATAAATGATATCATGCTTCAATATTATGTAGATTGTTAACATCAAACAAAGAGAAATAAAGTAATAAAGGGAAAAAATGAAAATGACTGATCTAAGTCATATGGCATATTCATATGGCTATATTCTGAAAAATAATAATGTATATTTAGTTGAACCATGGAATGACACCATGCTGCATCATTATTTAAAAGATGCACACACAAAAAAAGTTAATGTGAAGTAGTAAAAAGAAAACTTCCATATCCCATACGGCCACAGTCCCACAGACTGTGCGTGTCTTTTTTATGAAGATTTGCCTTTCTACTTTCTTGCTATAATCAAGTCTACAATCACAGTAAACACAAACAACTACACCGGGTTTATTTAATTTTCGCACATATTTTGATAGATAATCTCCATAACTGTCTTTTTCTTCGAGCCAGTCCCATCGCAACTTATTCCTTAATCCATTTTCGATCGCTTATCTGATTTACGATCGATAACAGTAAAGGCATCCATCTTGAAACGAATATGCGCCAGTTCGTCAATTTTCGTATTCGCATTATTTTATTAATGCCGACAATCATTGTCGGCAAGCCGACGTCGGCAGCTATCGAAGTCTAGGGCCAAGATAAATTTCCGAAACTGATTGTCGGCAGACGAGTCGCGCTATAAAGGTCACATTAAATCATCACGGAGATTATTCTGGCGCTATTATGGGTTGTTAAGTATGTTATTTATGAAAAAAAAAGTATTACATTTGTTAATATATTTTTCGCAGATTATTTATATATAAAAAAAAATTCCCGTCCTTGTCTCTATTGTCGGCATTCCGACTATTGTCGGCAGAAATGCAGGTCTGATATTTGGCTATTAACGTGGGCACTCTATTTGCTGAGGCGAATAGTTCCGAAAAACCCGATATCTGGCCGGGGCGAATGTCCGGAGCGATTTCTGGTCGGTCCCTAATTTTATATAAAAATTAATACATTCCCATGATATCCAAAACTATTTTATAAAAAAATATAATTAGTTGTTATTTTTTTTTCAAGCTTGTTTTCATTCTCGTTACAATAAACACAAAGCTCAAACCTGCTCTCCATAGTGAACACACAAAGCTCAGACAAAAGGTTACAATGCATGAATTTCAAATAACCATATTCTTAGGGGAGACATCTAGCAGGATCAAGATTATTCCATTATTTATAATCAGATGCTTTTTTTTTCATTATACTATTTTTAGAAAAAAAATAACAGTTTTGCTATAATCAAAAACTTTTTCAGCAATGAAAAAAAAATGTGCAGAATTTTGTTCTCAATTTATTGAATTATGCATAAGCTACTCACCTTGACACCCCAGTTTTCACCCCAGCTGTTTTTGACAATCCAGTATGGCTCATTGCCTTTCTCTGTTGATAAAAGAAATAACATGAGAGATTGAATTTGAAATATGTAAAAAAAAACTGCAACAAGAAGTGTTCCCAAATGTAAATAAGATTCATGAAAATTGCTGGAAAGTTTATCTAAAGTGAAAAACCTTTCAAACAATATCCTTAATATATTTAAGAACTCAACAAAAATTAAACAAATCTGTTAAACAAAAAAACAATTTGGACATTTGCAGTGTCTTTGATGTTAGTCATTTTTGTGACCAAAAAAATAGTAATAGAAGCATAGTCACTAAAAAATCAAATGCTTATTTAACAACTAAATGATAGTTTAAATAATTTATTTTAGAAATGTGTTATTACAAAATGTGTAACGTTTCGCAGGTATCGGCATGATTTGTTCATAATTTTAATGGTCACTTGAGTTGGCAAATCTACACTCACTTATAGTAAAATGGTTTACAGAAGATGAAATGTGTAATACATTGGTCAAAAACACTTTTAAATTTTATGTTTCCAATGAACACCACACTGACAATAGACTTGTTCATAGCCAGCTAAATGGCAGCTAGAAACCAGGCATTTCTTTAACTTATAAAATGAATATTTGGAAAAACATGTCACTCCAATAAAAATAATTAGTGGAGTGTGCATAAAATAAAAATGAATATCAACAGATTCTTTCTAGCAATTCCTTACTTCCATATCCAACAATGAGCACTCCATGGTCAAGACTTGTGGGGCTACAGAATAACTTCCAGGGATGAGAAATTCCACCCATGTAAAACTGAAAAAATTCAAGTGTTTGTTTATTAACTAATATCTGTCAGTATTTTTAAGGCAAAGGGGCTGTCTTTAAATGAATAAACGGCGGCATGCACATAGGGGGGTCCATACATTTGTGACGATGTGTGACGAGGGGAAGGGGGGTTTTGAGAAATGTGACTTCACATCAAAACTCTCAACTTTATATAAACATTTCACTTAAATATTTGATTTCTTATCAATTATTTTATGACGTTTTACATGGCTTCACGAATGTTACGATATTAGAGTGTAACATAACACTAAATACATACTAAAATGACAAAAAAGTGATTTGAAACATGCTCTTTTTCAAATATAAAATACAGCATTTGGGGGGTGGGGGCAAGGATTTGTAAAATCATATTGGAGGGGGTTCTAAGTTTTTGTGACGATGAGTGAAAAATCTGACAAAATCATGTGACGTCATTTATGGATGACCCCAAATATATAAAAATTATACTTTTGTTTTAAAAAAAAACATGATTGACATTGTTAGCGCTGTATGTGTTTAAAGAAGATAAAACAGGACCTCCATGTTTATTTACATTTAATATTTAGTAATTGGGTATTTTTTTAATCTTTGAAATGAAGAATAAAATGATTAATATTAAAATATTAACATTTCTTACAATGCTTAAGGATGCTACATATAAGCCACAGATTTTGTAACATATGAAATGAGACTATTAATTAGGCCAAGATATTACCTGCATAGCAAACGCATTAATACCGATGGAAATAGGTCCATTCTTGTACAACCATGCAGCCATTTCTGTTAAAAATACATTTAACATGGTATATTTATTGTCATTACATCACTGAGCTATCTGTAGGCAACACTAGAACACTGGTAGTAATTTTGTTGCTTTAGGAATTACAATTACAACTAACCTTAAGAAAAACTTTTTAAAAATATTAATTGTTACATATAGATGATGCTAACAATGCAGAAATTTTACCTGTTTCATCCTGGCTAATGTTGACAGCTCCTGTCAGTTTGACAACAACTTCTGTTTGATTAAACTTGCATTTGTCATCTCTGCCCTCGTATTTGTAGTCATCCTCTGTCTCTATGCCGCCTGGAAATAAAGTTATAGTTATGTGATTAGGTTAAAGGTCAGATTAAGGTAGATATAATTTTACTTCAATTCTGTTGTTATTTTTGTGCCCCATAACCTCGTGGTCGTAGGGGGTTATAATGTTTCCATTAGAACTTTCTCGGGGCTTGGTAGACTTGGCGGCGCCCATCTCCTCTCCAAGTCAGCGGAGTACTTTTTAGAAATAGTCATTGATCAACATTTTTATTGTGGCTTAACGTGGGCTAGATTCCTCGCACCTCAGCTTGTGAGGCGAGCGCACTACTGACTTCACTATCCAGCCGCCAATTCTTTTTAGTCTCCCAATAGGTATAAACTAAGCTCTTGTATAATGGCTACGAATAATTATTCTGATATAAAGGAAGCAAAACCATTAAGCTGCAAGCCAGGGAAAAACAAATGAATGTAATAACTGTGAGACTAAATGTAAACAATTCCTACCAAGTTTCAGGATGGCATCATAAGCCTGGGAGGGCAGCCCGCCATTACAGCCTTCATCTTCTTTATCACAGTCCACCAGTTCTGTCAGAGATAAAAATAAGTTATTTTAATTATGATATTATTTTCATTATAAAATTTAAATTAACAAGGAAATACATTTTCTTTTAGAAAAATGTATAATTCGCTCTTTAAAAATAGTTTTAAAAAAATAAATTTTAATAACTTTAAACCAGTTTCATATATGACTTCCCAGGAGACAATTAGGTCACTGTGGCAAGTTAAATTTGAGACATAAAATATTTATTACTCTCTGCATTGGATTTCTAAATTCTACTTCCTTGTTGTCTAAAAAGAGTCAGTTTCTCAGTCATGTTTAGCAAGCCTATCCCTTCAGCCCCCAATGGACTTAAAGCAATCTATTACTGTCTCTATTTTCTTTGTAAAAAACCTGACAATGAGTTTACAGAAGGGCCATGCTACAATGAAAAAAAAACACCTTGGTTTCATATTGTAAAATGTGGAAGTAGTAAAATATTTGCCACGAATTTTAAAGACAATTTTTTACAATGGTATTTTAAACTCACGATACATAAATATTTTGTCATAAACTTAGAACGACAAACCTTGCTCGGAGAGGGAGAGAAGTTTATGTGATGCCGAGTTGATGGCCCACTGACCCTCAATATTGCCTGTAGTGGAAAAAGCCCAACAAGAACCACACATACCCTGAGGATACAAAAATCTATTTATTTCAAACATTCAAACATCTTTTGAAAGCAAGTGAATATTGGGAGGGTGTGGGAAATGTGTTCAGATTTACAGGGGGGATTTTCACACAGGCAACTTACCATAAATGCTAATAATATCATCTCACTTGGAAACATAATAATGAGAAACATATTCCTGAGATCAAATTTGAGTAAACTATTTGTAATATATAAATAGCTAACTAATTTTTAAACAGAACTAAAAAGTTAAGAGCTTATTGTTAACTGAGGCCACAAAATTAAGACCTAATTCATATTAAATAAATCATGTGATTTTCTAGCCTCCTAAGAGGCACATATGTAATAGAGCCTAGTCGTACATTATAGATTCTGAGAATTTTTGAAAATAATAGATACAAATGATACATTTTTTGCCAAACACAAAACAATGTCAATATTACACTGGATCAAAGTAAAATTACCTGATTTTTCACTGGAGTTACTGCCCCATGGTCACGCCAGTCCCAGGCATCAGGAATGGGGTCTGTGGGAATCTTAGCCGCTGGCCACTTGCGAGAAGCCTGAACAGGTCGAAAGCCAAGGTAAAACTTTCTAAATTCCTCCTCTGAAAAATGAAGGTAATAATGTATTAATACATTTATTAATATTGCTATTTTAGTAACATGAAGCTTAAAAAAAATTTTTTTGGAGTATTTCATTAATAAAGTGACAAAATGTATTGTTTCATAGTCCATACAGAGGTTGTTTGAGCTTACCAGAAATATCAGCAAACTTGGTGGCACCATACTGGCCAGAACCTTGTTCAGCTTTCTGAATCTCCTTAACTTTCCCCATATTCTTACAGAATACTTGAAATCTCTGAGCTTCCTCTACAAAAATGTAATATATATAAATCACTAAAAATAAAACAATACAACTTAGTCTATTTTCAAATGATCACCAAGTTCATGTAACTTTTTTCAACAACTAAATGTAATATAAAATGACTCTATACCACCTTTTCCTCTGACCTGTTATTTTCTTAGTCTAGTGAAGCAAAACACAACAAATTAAACAAGATTTTCACACAATGCAAGCTGTAACTGATATAATTCCTAAATCATCTGAAATATTGTTTGCAGAGCCCCTGAAATAAATTTTAAAATACATAATTCAAAACGATTCAGAGGCCTACAAACCTGTCTGAGATGAGTAAAGACGTTGGTAGTTAGCTTTGAAATCCTCAAAAGCAGTCTTGTATTGCAAACACTCAGAATTGTCCGCTGGTATGCTCATTTGCTTTACACCATCAGAGTTGGACTGGCCACTTCCAAAATTAAGGATGGCATCTCTCAGGTTGTCCGATGCCGTGTTCTGATCTTTGTGAGGCAGATAATCATGTGTATCTTTGCCGAGAATGACATTGTCATCAGGATTCGAGTGGATGTAGTGATCATGGTCGCCTCCTCCAATCATTCCATGGGGCTTATAATCATGATCCCCTCCTCCAATCATTCCATGGGGGTTATAATCATGATCCCCTCCTCCAAGCATTCCATGGGGCTTATAGTCATGATCCCCTCCTCCAAGCATTCCATGGGGCTTATAATCATGGTCATCTCCTCCAAAATTTTGACTCAATAAAACTGGCTCCTGAAAATAAATCACAACAAATCAATACATTTCTAATACTTCATTCTGTTGTTGAAAGTCCCACGGCCATACTGTCAATGATAACAACTACAAAATGTTTTACTTTAGTGACAAAGCAAAATGGAATGGAATTGAATGGATCCACCAGCCCAGCAAAGAGTGGGGATGGGATGGAAAATGATAAAACATGAGTATTAAATAAGGAATCATAATGATCAAAGTATTGTTTGTGGGCCCTTCATAACTAGAATTAAAGAAATCAGCAACATGATATCAAAATAAGAAGGTTTGCTATCCAAAAGAGCTAATTATAAATAAATGTGTTTTATTTTTAATGTATATATATACATAAAAAATGTCCCCCCGCCCCAAAAAAAAAGCTTTATTTATTTTTAAAAAATTATGTAATGTTGAACACCTGTAAAAAAAATGTTTAATTGTAATATTTTTTCTTCAGTAAGTAGTTGATTTTAATGAGGACATAAACGAATACTGAATAATGATTCTGTGATTTTAATTTTTAGCTTACCATTTTGCAACTGAAGCCCTCCATTGCAAATTTCCCTGCTGTTGACGTCACTGTAATATCACAAGCTTGAGACTAAAATGAAACCAGGATAAGTAGAAATTATGTGAACTCTTCAAAACACTTTTAAAAATTGTTAATGTCTACTGCCTATTATTGTGAAAATAGCTATGCGTCAATCGTGTATTTTTCTAATGTATAGTGCAGCATAGTAGAAAGTATTGTAAAAATAATTTTATTACTTGTATATAACTTTGGTATTTCTAATTAAGACAGAATGTGTAGTCAGAATAGTCAGAGATAATAGAGGGGGTCAGCATTTATTTTAAAAACATATATTTAATAAATCTATGAACAAGTATGAAGCAGTGTCACACCGTCAACTATTAAGTATGTTTCATATCACACCTAGATGCAAAGATTAGATACTTAGATTAGAAAGTTGCAGCAAGTAAAATTCTTTCTCCCATATCAAATTGTAATTTAAGAATTGAGATAAGAAAAAATAAATGTGAACCTGAGCATCATTAGAGGCTGGACATTCTTTGAGTGTTTTCTTGGAATTCACTTCACTGTTACGACAGCTAGTAGGAACCACAGAGACAGACAGATGGTAGCGGTACCCATTAATGACCTGAAACAATAAAAAGTCAGGAGTTATACATCTAATTAGAGTATTGTGTATGATAGATAATTTTTTTTAGCTGTAATGGCATGTGTATCAAGGAGTGTACATCTTCAAATACAAGTACAGTCGAAACCGGTTAAGTCGACGGCGTTGGGGTATGAAAAATGGCGTCGAGATAACCGATGATCGAGTTAAAACGAAAACCAATATGGTGGCAAAATATTAACATGTGCTTGAAATTTCTTTATGTACATGATTGATTAGTTAGCGTTAATTAGTGATGGGACGATTAATCGGAATCGTATCGGAACCCTAATATTTCTTCACTCTTTCCTAAGGTTGTAATGACCGTTCGTTTTTAAGGACTGTTTAAAATTTAAATATAACCATGGTTCCCACTCAGGAAAACGGGAAAAAGTCAGGAATTCTTTAAAAAAATTTCTCGGCCTTGAAAGTCGGGAAAAGTTATGACTAATCTGGAATTTATATTTATTTATATTTATTTATATATATATATATATATGCGCCGAAGTAAAGGACTTTGATTACGTCTCTGTCATGTTTCGATTCCATTTAATTAAAAATAAGTTACCAGTTTATAATTGTCTGCGCATGCGCTAAAAGGTCAAAGTTTACGCCTCGCCTAGTCCCATGGCACGTGTCACAGCCGCTAGCGTATGCAATGCCGTCGAATCAGCGAATAAAAGTAAACATATCAATATGGTTATTTTAAGTTTAATGCTTTTGACGTGCAGGATATCTGTTACTATCAGAACGCTCTCGAATTTCCTCAGTCTTGTAATAATATAAATAAAACTATTGCGGCCTTGACCGTTGATCACAGCACGCTGTGGGTTGTGTGTTAGACCTCGGCCGGCAACTAAGTCTAAGCGATTTTTTTTTAAAATCATTCCTTATCAGAATTCGACCTACAAAAGTGATGACGTGTATATTAATAATATTATATACATGTACTGGAATATTAAGAAAATGATTTTATTTCATCGTAACGCGTGTGTTAGTGTCACAGTCACGTATCTTACTGGTAACAAAGCAACAACAAACTTTTAAAAGAATAATAATTTTTTATTTAATTATATAAAAACCACTGTTGATTCTCGATACAAACCTTTATTTTCATTTCTAAAGATATTCGTTTATCTTAAAAAATAAAATGATCAATGCATCAGAAAATGAATTAAGTTTAATAATAATATAACATGCACTGCGAAATAATGACGGATTAAAGATCGCTAACGCCGATCTACGGGCACCTCGGGTGAATACTCTAGTGAATACATCTAATTCACACATGGATCGAAAGTGAAAGAAGATAATACATCCGGTAATTTTTATTGAAATCTCGTAGAATCACACAATAGCGGGAAGTTTCGAAGAAAGCGAGATGTCAACACTATTTTGAACTAAAAATGCATTGCTAGGCGAACCGACGATGATCGATCTAACCAACGTTAAGTTGCAAATTTGGCCTTCTTTTGTGCTCGAGGTATTAGGTTTCGGCAACTTAGAAAAATTGAATTAGCCGATGAAAAAATGCTAAGACAAAGAGAGAATTTGGCGGTTCCAATAAAAAAAACGTCGAGTTAGTGGGGTGGTCAAGCTAACCGAGCTCGAGGTATGTGGGTTCGACTGTACTCAAAAAAGTTAATTTTTTGTTCCTGAACATTGTTTTGCTTGAGAAACCCATTAAGTTTAAGAATACTGACAGATAAAAAGTCCCAACCTGTTTTGTAGCACTTATGATATTCCGTAAAGCCTTCAAGTACATAGAATTGGACATTCTATTTAGGTGCTCCATGGCCCACAAAGCTGCTTCCTGTATTGCTTTATCATCCGTAGCAACTTCGTGCACTCCACCAAGAAGAGGTGCTGATCTGCGTGGCCTTGCATTTTGGATGTGTGGCCTTGCATTTTGGATGTGTGGCCTTGCATTTTGGATGTACTTGCCACAAGGGTCATTAGTATCCCCTGAGATAAACAAATTAACCAACCACTCTCCACCATTGTTCCAAGGATATAAATGTGATACCTTCAGATGGCAGATTTTTGGCTGAAAATACAATTTGTTAAGAAATATAAACTGTACTTATTGCTTAAAGAAACTAATAATGTCTACTTTAAACTATAATTAAGTCTTTTTTTATACCAAAGCAGTGATTTATTATATTCATTTATTTTGTATCTATGTTCATACACGAATGTTTGTCCTTTTGTGCAAGAATGTATAAATCTTTTTCACTTTATTCAAGCTTATAGTCAAAATACAAATAAAGATTGAATAAAATCACCTTTCCTTAACTAAATATTACAAAGCTAAATTAAGCCTAAATTGTACAGACCCTTCCATTAATTTTGATTCTCAGCTTCAAGTCATAGTTTGTACCAGCTACAACCTGATGATTTAAATAGAATTAATAAGTTAATTTTACAAACATTTTTATTACAACTTCACAAAGTCATAATTTTAATGTTCCTAAAACTACAAAGGAAAATAAACAAATTCTAAAAACATATTCCTTATATTAAATTTTTTTAAAAATCTATGTACAATTTTCAAATTCTGTACCAATAACAGATAAATTGGTATCTTCATAAAACATGCAACAAACTTTTTTCATTTTCTCCTAAACATTATTGAAGAAAATAGTTCTTTACAAACGAACTCACAGAATTTTTGTTTCTAAAGAAATTTTTACAAAAACTAATTCATATTCAACTAAAAGCTTTGTCTAAATATCTTCTTTCTCTTTTCCATGAACTCTATTTGATTAAAATTGCAAAAACAAAAGTTTAAAGTTTCTTGAAAGAAAATCTCTTGATTTTATTTTATTAGTACTGGCAACTGACAGGACCAATGTAGACAAGAGGATGTAATGATTCGCCACATATTGGCGGAGTTAATGATAGAACAGGGAGGAAAAGATAGTTTATAATACATGTTAATACAACCTAGTGTCCTTAACTCCAAGCGCATATGTATTATTTTTTATGGAAATATTTGTATTCGTCCACCACAATAACCATGGGTTCTCCATTATCACTAAGGCCACAAATCATAGAAGCATGCTGTATCAGGTGTTAGGGATTACACTGACATCCTAGCTTGACCAAAAAGCCACTGAACAGAGAACCAGAAAAACCACAAATGTTATTGATTAACACCTTTGTTTCAGAGCAGTTAAGGGTACAGAAGAATCTGTGAGTTTAAGTGGATCTCAGAGATAAATCTTTAAATTTAAAACAGTGTTTCCCTGACCTTGAGTGGGGAAAAGGGAACATGAGTGGAGCAGTTAAAATTTCTTACTTACAGCTATATGAGCGGAATTTCTTTTTTAAATCTTAAACCCTAGTTCTTAACTCAATCTGCTTTAAAAAATGTATTTAATTTAATGGCTTAGAATTGAGCACTGAGGTTCATTTTAAAAAAAACAGTTCCCAATTAGTTAATTGCGTCTGTATGGTATGTATTTTTTTTATTGTCCTGTTTTATTTACACAGACGCTTCTTCTATACAGAAGATTATTGAGTCCACAGACCATGCGGTCTGTTGGCAAGTGATGCAGCGTTCACAGGCCACGGCTATGAGGGTTCCACGCATTACACAGCCGCCTTCATTTACCTAACTAGTGTTAGGTACCCATTCGGAGCTGGGTGGACTCAGGTGCGCCCTAGGCCCCGGGAACAAATCCTTGCCTTCACATGGATTCGAACCCATGACCATAGGTACGCCACACGCCAGCCAAGCGCGCATGCCACTCGACCCCCTTGCCCCTATATAATTATAATAATAGTAACAGTACTTTTAATCAAAGAAGTTAATAATAATACTAAAACTAATAATAATAAATAAATAATATTTAATAAGTAAACTGTAGGCGTAGGACTTTATTCTGTCTTACCTGAGTCCTCACTGAAATGATTTCCAACAGATGAAGAGGCATGGCGTTATTACTTCCATTTCTTGTCTTGATTTGATTCATTAGTTCGATTGCTTTGTTGGCAGCTTCCTGAATGGGCAACTTGTCTTCCTCAGTTAATAAAGTCATATTCTTATAAGAGGAATAACCACCAACTAATCCTCCTGCTCTAACAGTACGACTTGCAACATCATGACTAATCGCCAGAGAAAAGCACACTGCTAAAACCAGGAATACTTCCTTCATCTTAGTAGTTAGTAGTAGTGTACAAATTAAATGAAATCTTAACACTTCGCTCACTGGTCAAATGTCATGTGAAAGTGCTTGGCCTTGGCTTTATAAAAATTAAATCTCCAAAATAAATCTAGTTTAGCTTCCTGTGTCTGTGTGTAAACTACTGTAAACTGGTGTTGTTGACAAACAATCACGAGTCTGTTCAGTCACGGACAAAATGCTAAGGCGCACTTGCTATTTAATTCTATTTAATTTGTAAAAAGCAAAAATGTGATTTTTACGGTTTTAAAAAATATCATTTATTTTTATAAACTGTAATTCTATTTTATACATTTTTTTAAACGTTGTAAGTTTACTAACTCTAATAGTACTAATAATACTACTAATACCAATACTAATACAGTGGTACCTCGAGATACGAAATTAATCCATTCCGGTGTAACAGGCCAGATTAAACCCCTGACCAGAATATACCCGGGGTTAAACTGGCCTAGGCCAGAATATACCCCTTTGACAACATGGGGATCCAGTGGCGTCACTAAGGGGGGTGCGGGGGGGCGCGGGCCGCCCGGGGTGACACCCATTAGGGGGTGACACCCGAGCCTAAAAATTTTACTGTGTACGATTTTATGTCAGAAAAAAAGATGACAATTTTTTTAATCTAGAAAGAAATTAAGAAATACGATGAAATACGTTAAACGCGAAAACACTTATTAAAAAATATATCAGTTAACTTGCAATAATAAAACATTCCCGACACACAAACAACATTAAAACAAATTAGGAAGAAAAGAAAAGAAACAGTCGCAGCAGAGAGATCTTTTAAAAAGGCTGGAATGAAAGAGGCAGTCTCTTCTGTTTTAAAAGATATAAAGCCATTTGGGCTTGGACACACCGACAGCATAAATGAATCCCACCTCACGACCCCCTCCGCCACAGTGGGGTGGGGGGGAATATTTTTCTTGAGGAAAATTATGATTTCTATGTCTTTGAGTTAATATTTTGTTTTATATATATTTATTAAAAAGGCGTGAAAGCATAGATATGCATGTTTATATACAGGTAGTCCTCCGGTTACGACGGTCACATCCCGACTTACGCTGTTTCGTGGTTACGAACGCGCCCCATATAGAATAATATTACGCATTATTCCGTATTTTAAAATATTTTGTAAATATTTTTTTTTCATGAGGTAACGAATTGTTTTCTCTATTTGAAATAACAAAAATTATTGAAAAATATGTATGATTATTATTTCAACCTACAACTTTCGTTTGCGAATATTTCAAATGGCGAAGTTTTCAATCAAGTCAATAAAGCTGAGTAAGCTTACAAGTTCCTTTTCAATGCTCATTTTCAATCTTTTTTGTCCCATGCAAATTCTCATTATATATTCTTTTCAACTTTAAAAAGGTTCGCTCTCAGCTGCAGTTTGATGTCATCATTGAAAGATAGATGCAAAGTGCGATGTGTTCATTTGTAAAGGACTGTGTGAAATATAGCTCATTTAAAAGCAGCAAAATTTTTAGCTCAGTGCACGTTTTTTTGAGTTTCGCTTTGTGCTACTTCCTTTTCCTTACCCTGAGCCTGTGGCTGGACAATAACTCTTTTAAGAGTTCTGAAAATTGGACTAATTCTGTAGGTAAGCAGTCTTCGAAATCACTTGAACTTGAATTTTCTTCCATTAACTTGGCTGCTGCCCATCGGGTGGCGAAATTGCTGAGCTCAGTTAGGTTTGTAAGAAAGCCAAATTTCTCATGGATGTCTTTATATGCGCCTAACCGATGTTGTAGGGCTTAAGAAAGTTTGTCAATGATTATCAGAAATACCTCACTCTTGATTTTTTGTCTCGAGGAGAATACTGTTGTTTTTTTTAATGCCCCTTTATCAAACTGACGCTTTCTTTTTTGTTTGATATGTATTGAAGATTGTTTACACTGTTTTTACCACGGACTTTTCCTTTCCTTTGTCTTCATAGGAATCAAATTAAGAATGCTATCTTTTAACAAACTCAATGAGAGACTTCATTTCTAAAATTGTTTCCCAAATTTCAAGTAAAATAGCGAATTCCAGTTGTTCAATTTCCTTTAGAAATCCTTCTTCTTCAAGTCGACGTGGCTGATTTTCATTTGCTGCTAATTCTTACAGTGCTGCGATATTCTCATGGTATGAGTTATTAACAGACCTTACAGCATCATGTCAGGCTGACCATCTTGTGTCAGACAAAGCTTTGTTAGCATGTATCAATTTCATATGTTTTTGAAGTACCTGTCAACGACGAGTAGACAAGCCGGGTATAAAGATTTTGCAGAAGACAAAAAATCTGACTGCAGCAGGACAAACTGCGGCTCTTTTCCCAACCAAATTAAAGGAATGAGCTGTGCACGGCACATAATGAGCAACAATGCACTTCTGACGAAGAATAGCCTGGTTTCCGTTATACTTCCTACTCATATTTGCAGCATTGCCGTATGACTGTCCAAGGCATTTTCAGGGATTCGTACAAACATAATGGCCTGCATCTTTATTATACACTATAATTCATAATAAGTTTGGGGGCCCTTAAATTATTGGAGGCTTTAGTCCGTTCAGAAGCCCGCTTTTAATCCGCCATAGGGGTGGGGCACGCATCTGTGACGATGTGGTACGAGGAGGGGGGTGTTTGAGAAATGTTGACGTCACATCAAAAACGCGAAACCTGGTGGGTGGGGGGGCTGTGTCAAAGCTTTGTGACGTCATATCGTAAAAAAAAGGGGTGGGGCTTAAGTTTTTGTGACAAAGTATGACGCTGGAGGAGGGTGGGGTAAAAATCGGCAACCTCGCGTGACGTCATTTATGGACGGCCCCTTCAGTCGTGAAGGGGTGACACCATGAGCTACCGCCCTGGGTGACACCAGCCCTAGTGACGCCTCTGTGGGGATCTATAGTAAAAAATGGAGGAATGACGTTTTAGACTTTCTCTTTGACTCTGTGTTTTAGCTCTGTCAGAGAAATTCAACTCTTTTCTTAAGTAGCAAAATTGTTTTATTTACAATTAAAATAAATAACAATCTATATATACAATTCTCTTCGTGGTCGGACCCTGCGAGACACCAAACTGCAAATATGTTCAACAGATACTAATTTTAGAAAGCAGCGCACCAAATTACAGCACCAATGCCAATGCATCAAAAGGTGTGCAAATTAAATATGCGCTGTAAAAAAAATTATATGACGTCATTGTTGATATTTTAATTTTGTAAAAAGGGAACAATGTAAAAAGCTATAAAAATACTTTGTGTACATTTCAGAAAGTTTAATATTTCGTATTGATCAAACAAGGACAAGTTAGATGGGATTTTGAAAAAGGTGGGCGCTGTAGGCTCCCTAAAAAAGTGCATTTTTTCAAAATAAATAGATTTCAGCTGAACACTTCCGTCATTTTTTACGGGTGATACGCCGCGGGTCTCTCCAGAGTTCCTTCTTTTCATTAACTCACAGTCGTTTGCCCAAACCCACCCCATTTTGACAACTGTGTCTTTCAGGAAGTCTTCACCCGTCATTAAATCATTAGCGGCGTATGCTACGCCGCGGGTCAGCTAGTTATAAAATATTTTATGATGATTGAAAAGAGCATTACATTGTATTTGAAAATGATGATGTCGTTGTCTCCTTTTTAAAATATGAAATGCTATATAATTTCGACGATTCGAGATCAAAAGTTACAGTGGATTGCCTGAAAAAACCAGGAAAGCCAACACTTTATCAACATTTAAAACTCTAACAAGAATGCAGGACTAAACACAAACCATAGATAAGCGTAGGACGCAATTATCTTCTGTATAGAAGGAGCGTCTGAAACAGATAAGATAAGATAAGAATCAGCGTTTTTCTTTTTTTTAATTTAACATTAACTTAATCAAGCACTACGTGAAAATTTTAAAACAATAACACTATGTAACAAATTTTCACTTTTGATCTGTTCATGGGTTGAAAGTGTGTTTTCCTAACCTGGTAGGTCTAGAACAGAAAGGAAATCGCTGTTATTCCAGAAAAACTTTGCTTCTGTGACCGGGACAAAGAAATTTGGAAAATCGCATGTTTTTGAGAAAATTCTCGATTTGTTTTGAATGCCGAGCTTCCTCCCTGAACTGCTACATTTGTCCAGATGTTTCTACAATTCTCCTTAACACTCTAGAACGTTCAAAAAATTTCAGAACTTTCGAGAAACTCTCAGAATATTGCTAGAAAACACTGCAAGGTAAACTGAACAGTTGCTTCTCGCTTGGATATGTTTTGATTTATTTTTATAAAATTTCAATGCTTTAGATCTGACAGTTCTGACTCCTCCTAGGCGGCATCGGCCATCTTCAGGAGACAGCAGCAAGTCAGATAGCGAGGCAGATACCGGAGATATGGACTATAACGATTCTGCAGATGAAGTTGGGGATAGAAAGCTGTACTTTCCTAACCAGAAAGACGTGAACGATTTAATTATGGACTTCGGGCTTACGAAATCAAATGTTGAGCTTCTGATATCCAGGATCAAACAGTGGAACTTGGTTGATTATAGCGTACAAGTCACGGATCAGAGGAAGCGGCATCAAAGATTCTCCAACTTCTTCAGTCAGCGTGATGGGCTGTGCTTCTGCAACGAAGTTGCCGGTCTATTCCAGGCTATAGGTATCGCATGTAATCCTATTGAATGGCGCCTATTCATTACGGACATTACAGTTCATTACGGAGCCTCAAAGTGTTGCTTCACCATGGAAACAGCTACCCGTCTCTCCCGATGGCCCACTCTGTGCATCTCAAAGAGGACTACACCAGTGTCAAAATTTTGCTGAGTGCATTAAAGTATGACGACTACGGATGGGAGGTCATCGGTGACTTCAAAATAGTATAATTCCTCTTAGGTCTTCAAGGAGGTTTCCCGAAATTTCCTTGTTTCCTCTGTCTCTGGGACAGCCGTGACACTAAGGCGCATTATCGCACAAAGGACTGGCCACAACGGACCGAGTTTTTTGTTGGGAAGAGCAATGTGAAGTGGGAGCCGCTAATAGAACCTCATAAAGTGCTTATGCAACCGCTGAACATCAAGTTAGGCCTCATTAAGCAATTTGTCACTGCTCTTGACAAAGAGTCAGCAGCATTTCAATACCTCCAAGATCTTTTTCCAAAGCTGTCCGAGGCTAAGGTCAGGGCTGGTATATTTGTCGGACCACAGATCAAGAAGATCATAGAATGTGAGGCTTTCGCAAAGCTTTTGAACAGGACGGAGAGAGCGGCTTGGTGCATTTTCGTTGCAGTTGTTCAGGGCTTCCTAGGTAATCATAAAGCTGAAAACTATGTGGAGTTGGTGCAGACTCTCATAAAGAATTACGCCAAAATGGGATGCAGAATGTCTCTGAAAGTCCATATCCTTGATTCACATCTCTACAAATTCAAGGAGAACATGGGCGCTTACTCCGAGGAGCAAGGCCAGAAATTTCATCAAGACATATTGGACTTTGAACTTCGTTACCAAGAACAGTATAACGAAAACATGATGGGGGACTACATTTAGGGGCTACTGCGAGAGAGTGATTCACAGTACAATCGTAAATCTAGAAAATCTACATATTTCTGAACCTTTTGAGTGGTTTAAAACTGTGTTTGTCTATTCCTTGTGCAATTTTTGTTTTTACCTGATCATAATTCCAAAAATGAAAAAAAAATATCGTATTTTCACCCAAAAAAAAACGAGTTTTCTTGGTGCTGTTGTCGTGTAAGCAAAGTTTGTGCTTAATGAAGTAATTTTTTCACATAATTTAGACATAAGCAATTGAAATATAACACTTAGAAGCCAGGAACAAAAATTGTGTTGCATAATGTAATTTAAGAGTGGTTATATTTGTTGCTTTTCAAACGCGTGTGGCGTGCGAACACTTTGGATTTCTTAATTACTCTTATCTTATCTTATCTTATCATTTACAGACGCTCCTTCTATACAGAAGATTACTATGTCCTACGCTTATCATTGGTTTATGTCTAGTGTTGTATTTCTATTAGAGTTTTAAATGTTGATAGTGTTTGTTTTAAATGTTGATTGTGTTGGTTTTAAATGTTGATAGTTAATTAATTAAATTAAATTAAATTAAATTTTTAATTAAATTTTAAAAAATAATAGTAATCAATTCATGTATTCCTTAAATTAGTCAACTTAAATTAAAAAAAAACGCTGATTCCATCTATACTTGTGTAGACTGTGACTCTAGATAAAAGTTACCGTCCTATCAGACATCGTACTAAAAGAAATTATTTTATTATTATTATTTTATTGTTAATAAAAACATCTTTTCTACTTAATAAATGAGTTTAACTTCTCTGACAAAGCTAAAACTCCAATATAATAAATAAATAGTCATTCATCAATTTTTTTACTATATATCCACATGTTGTCAAAGGGTTATATTCTGGCCTGGAGGGGTATATTCTGGGCTAGGCCAGTTTAACCCCCGGGGTATATTCTGGTCAGGGGCTTAGCTAGGGGGGTTCAGGGGGGGACATATGTATATTGTATTTGAAAGAGAAGGGTATTGTAGATGATTTGCTATTGTTTGACCAATACAGCAATCTTAATTCATTTGTACAAGACAAAAATGAACAGTTTTTTAAGACTCTTGCATGAACAGTGGCAGCTATTACAATAAAATTGTACTGACTTTAAGTTTAATCCGGGACGACTCAAATGAAATATTCAAAATGTCCTCCTTTGTCTTCCTCCTTATTGTTTTATTATGCCCGCATTTTGGTGTCCACGCATCCGACAACCCTAGCTAAGCAGGAACCAGTTATTATCACGTTTTTTTGGAACAGTTGAAAGTATATATTTGTTTTTCTCTAGTTCAACAATTCGTTGGGAAGAATTAAAAAGAATTAATGGTGCCAATCACAGTGAAGAGCGAGTCTCGAACATGCTGGAGTGCACGATCAGAAGCTGTTAAAGCTATTTATGAATGACTATATGAACTAGTAGGGATGTTGGAAAAATTATCAGAAGATGCAACTATGACGTCTGACAACAGAAGTGATGCAGAAACTTTACTGGCATGTATATTAAACTTAAACTTCCTAGTTTTGATACATTTCTGGAACATCATACTTGGGGAAATTGATCGTGTCCAAAAACGGTTGTAGGATCCTACTAGGAATTTCAAGGACGCAGCATCTGATCTTGAATCGCTGGTGCAAGAACTTGTCAACATTCGTGATAATTTTAGCATAGTTGCGAGAGACAGTGGAAAAACAAGTTGCACAACTTGGGGAATCGCGGTTGACAGAAGGATTGGACGACATCGGAGGATACCTGGAGTATTAGCAAGAGAAGCAGGACTTTCGGCAGAAGAAGAAATTGCACGTTTTATGAACAGCGTAATTGATAGACTCCAACCGGAGATATCAATACGGTTTTTGTCTAAAAAAACTCAAACACCAAATTAGGATTTTTAATAAACGCCAAAACTCTTCTCGCTGAGACAAATGTCAATACACTTCATCAAAATTGCTTAGATTTTGGAAATTTCTACGACACTGGCGTCAATGGTCACGAATTGCGTACAGAAATCGGAGACTGCAAAATGCTGTTCAGTTCCCAGAATGAAGTTCTACCGGAAACTCCTTTGGATCTTCTTGGTTTTATTGTTTCATATGGAGATGACGTATTTCCAAGTGTGTGCATTCCACTGCAAATACTTCTAACAATTGCTGTTTCAATTTCAAGTTGTGAGCAGCCCTACACCAACTGAAGATTATTTGTCTTATTTACATGCTTCTATGGGACAAGATCGTATTAGTGATCTTGCACTCCTTAGCATCGAAAGAGAAACACTTGAGAACATTAATTTTGACAATGTGATTGGCGAGTGACGAGTTTGTGACTGTCAAATCAGGGGGGATCAATTTGTTGTAGAATATGTATATTGCAATCATGTATAATTAGTAGAGTCTATTTTTTTCTTCAAATAAATTGTTTACAATCGTATAGAGAATTATTAGTCTGTATTCTATTTCATTAAAATACCAGATGTTTCGAAAATGAACCAAATAAACCGTAAAATTTCAAAAAATTTCTTGGGGGCTCATTGAGCCCCCAGAATCTGTCGGTTCGAGAAGGGGCGCAGAATTTGTGTCATGTCCCCGGGCGCAGATGACCCTAGCTACGCCACTGATTCTGGTCGGGGGTTTAATCTGGCCTGTTACACCGGGTGGCTTTTGTATCTTGGATATTTCGTATGTCGACCTAAGTTTTACATCTAAAATGCCTAATCCGTTCCAAACCACACAGAAACACACTAAAATTGAAAATATCATGGAATGGGAAACCAGACAAAAACAAAGTAGGATTAGTCAATCTTTAAAAGTACACATAAATCTAATAAATAATAATAAAATAATGACAACAGAATAAAATTAAGGAAAAAATAATATGTACACAAATGTAAACCCTAACTTTCGAGTGATGCGAAGTGCCGGAGGAGGTGGTAGGGAAGGAGAACGGATGGCAGAAAAAAATTAAGGCTCTACGTACGAAATACTTAACTTTAAAATACGTTGTGTACAAAATTTACAGGAAAATAAACACTTTAATTTAGTCATTTAGTACAACTCTACACTAAATAAACACTTACATTTAGTCATTTAGTACAACTCTACACTCAGCATACGTAACATAACACTTAAACTTTTTTTCTTTTTTGTTATTCACCTTTCATTTTCGTCGCCTTACTTCCACCAACAACTTTGCTTAAGGGGCCGTCCATAAATGACGTCATTTGCCTAGGGGGAGGGGTCACGCATTTTTGACGAGGGCGAGTGGGGTGTTTAAGAAATGTGACGTCACAACGCGCAACTTAAAATAAAAGTTCCAATTAAAAATTTGATTGCTTTCAAATTATTTAATGACGTTTTCAATGGCTTCACATGTGTTACGATATTAGAGTGCATCCTTAAAATAAATACATATTTAAATGACAAAAAAGTAATTTGCAGCATGCTAATTTTCAATTAGAAAATACGGCCTTTAGGGGGAAGGGGTCAAAGCTTTGTGACGTCATATTGGAGGGGTCTGAGTTTTTGTGACGAGGGGAGAGGGGAGTTAAAATCGGCCAAAATCGCGTGACGTTACTAAAGGTCTCTTAGCAAAATATTGATCCAAGGTATCTTGTCATTTTGCTTTTTACAATGTTTCTGAAATGAGTCAGGCTGCAAATGCTATTGAACTGCGCAGCAACACGACCTGTTTGAACCTTTTCGTTGAGTTTCTCTTCAATAAAATCTTCCAATTTGTGATACGCGTTTTTCGTATCTTGGACTTTTTTTCGTATCTTGAAATAAAATTTTCTTCGAAAGGCCTTTCGTAGCTTGGATTTTTCGTAACTTGAAGTATTCGTATCTCGAGGTAAATTTGTTCTAGTACTAGTAATACTAATAAGTCTAATACTAATGCTACTCATATTGATAGTATAGTTTGAGTATAGGCCTATAATATACTAAAATGTCTTTTAAAAACTAAATAAATTTTATTACTATTTATAATATTAATATGAATAATACTGTATTAGTCTAATACTCATAAGTATAGTCATAATTGAGTGAGGCCAAATAAAAACATGCTTGTATTCAAAGGTGTCACTGGGGTGCGGAGGATGGGGACTGCTCCGGGTGACACCATCACGAGGAGTGACACCAAAATGTAAAATTCTGTATCTTCCCGTTATTTGGCACTGACAGACTCGGATGAGGTCTATGAGGTAAGTCGTGAGGGATGGAACAAGTAGCATAGCTAGAACTTTTGCCGCCCTTTTAGGGGCCGCCCATAAATGATGTCACGCACCTGAGTCACACATTTGACGTCATTTCAAAACGCACAACTTTAAATAAAAGTTCCACTTAAATATATGATTATCGACACTTTATTTAATGACGTTTTACGTTGCTTCACGCATGTTACGATATTAAAGTGCAGCCTTACACTTCAAAACATATTTAAATGACCAAAAAATGATTTGAAACATGCTCATTTTCATATAGAAAATTTCGGCTTTTATGGGGGCGGGGGGGGGCGGGGGGACCTTTGTGAAGTCATATTGACAGTGAAGTTGCCAGATACGTGGACACCAAAAGGAGGGCTAATAAAACCATAAGGAGGACGACAAAGGAGGACACTTTGAATATTTCATTTTAGTGTCCCGGATTAAACTTAAAGTCAGTACAATTTTATTGTAATAGCTGCCACTGTTCATGCAAGAGTCTTAAAAAACTGTTCATTTTTGTCTTGTACAAATGATTTAAGATTGCTGTATTGGTCAAACAATTGCACATCATCTTCAATTCCCTTCTCTTTCAAATACAATATACACGCTAAAAGGTCATCAAGTTTACATTCTATGAAATTATCTAAGTACATCCAATTAAAGCATTGAAATTCATCAAAAGTTTTCAACCACTTTTCTAAATAACTAATGCCTGTTTCATACACCAACTTAACATCTTCCAAGCTCTTCTTCTTGACCAGTTTCCTTAAGTCTTCTCAACATCTCCTTGACTTTCAGTGAAATAAATGCCTCCTCCAATCTATTTTTCAAAACTTACAAGGTTGTGTGAAGACGGCTCAGAACCTCCAATACTGCAGTTTCTTCCATTTCATTTTCAATGATTGCGATATTTTTTTAACATAGAACAAGAACTAGATTTTTGTCCTTCTGAGCTTGTGATATTATATTTTTAAAATTGCCATAATCTATTTTTATTTAAAGTAAACATATCATATAATAGTTTTAAAAACGATACATAAAAATTATAATATAAAATGTAAGAAAAGCCCGACATTTTAAACGATTTTATCTTAGCCTGCCGTACGGATAACATTGAGCTAATAAAACAAACCCGTAAAACAAAGTTTTTGACTATAAATCCCTTATATATGAGAAATAACTAACAGTATTGATTATGTTCAAACGCGACAAACATTTTCAGACTGAATCTGTCTTAACTCCCCTTTACTTTATAACCCCCGGGGGGGGGTAGAGGGGAAAGGTCTGGTCATCGATCGCTGGACCGACCTCAGCGTGACTCGTAAAATGCAAACAAAAGCACGCGTCATCAACGCGCGGACTGAACTGTCGCGTGAAAAAAACAATAACAAACAGTGAAATTGAATTACATACGTTATATAGAGATAAACTAAAAATGCATTAATTTAATTACGGACCGTTCGATCGATCTGAAATTTTAATACGATGCATTGTTGGTTGACACGGGTCCATGTGCCAAATTTCAGCTCGATGGCATCACGGGAAGTGGGTCATTTTTTAAAATTACTTTTGTTTTTCCGCCCGCCGAAGAGATGACGACAGACAGAGAGTTTCGAAGTTAATATAAGGGATTTAAAAAGGAGGGCATGTCCTTATGCCGGACGTCTGGCAACCCTATGTTTAGCTGAGTTTAAGCTGTGGTTGTCACAGTTGACAAACAATGCTCTGTGATTTCTGGCACATATTCGCTGTTGAAGGCTGGATATATGCCCAGTCATTACATCAGCATGTTTATGTTATTGTGACCGACAGTCGGCTAGAGGTATGTTATCATATTCCAAGTTTTTCTACGATAACCCTTTCAAGGCTTGCTGCGTCTTTGGAATGTATCTGAACAAAACCTAAAAAGGATTCTTTAATGGTTACTTTTTTAGTTTGAAAATCCACATGGCGCCCCCTAATGCTCAATGGGGGCGCCAAAATCATGCTTGCCAACTAGTTCGTAAAGAAGATATCTGTGGAGCTCAAAAGTTCAATCTTGCAAACGTATTTGAAATGCACTAGTTTACATCAAAATAAATTTAAATAATTAATTTTAAAACTCATTTTGGCACCCCCTAACGTGGCGCCCGGGGACATATGTCCCCCCTGCACCCTCCTAGCTACGCCAGTGCATATCGAAGAAGGTGTCTAAGTTTTTGTGACAAGGGGGGAGGTGGTGTAAAATCCATTCATCACTCGTTGCGTGGACACACTTCCATGCAGAATGTTTCTTGACTATAGTCCACGTGATCTTTAGTTGACGGTTGACAACTTTTACACGTTTTGATTTGCATACAGCAGAAAAATGATTCACTTTTCCACAGTTGTGGCATAACTTCCAATAAGCAGGACATTTTCTAGGTTCATTTTTCCCCCACAATATTTACATTTGCCTTGCTTTTATGTGTGTACTAGACCTCACAATTTGCTTGACATGTTGACATGTGCGTACTTGATTTCTCACATGCCTTTGAGTTCACAGCTTGAACATTCTTTTCTTCATTTAAAGCTTTGAGTTGTCATTCCGATGTTTCAGCCGCTTTGAATATAATTTCAGCCTTGTTTAAATTCAGGTCTAATTCTCTCAGTAGTCTAGCCCTGAGATATTCATTATTTACACCAGCCACAATTCTGTCCTTTATCAGCGACTCTGTTAAATTTTCAAATTCACAAGACTTAGCTTTAAGCTTCAGGTCTTATAAAATTATCGAAACTTTCTCCCTCACCTTGCTTTCTGGAGAAAAAACATGTCTCTCGACTGTAACATTCTTTCCTGGCAAACAATAACTCTCGAATTTTCGTAACAAGCACTTTTGACAATCCTCACATTCCTGTTCAGTCCATTGGAATGTATTGTACACTTCTACCGCTTCCTGGCCTATTACATGCAGCAGTGTCATGCTCTGCACTTCTTTGTTTTTTGTGTCGAGTACACTGGCTATCTTGTATATCTGGAAAGACTGCTTAAATCTCTTCCAGTTTGCAGCAATGTTTCCATTTAGCTCCAGTGGTTGGAGTCGGACCATCTGACACCATTTAGAAGTTATGGGTTCAGTACTTCAAATAGTCTTGAGGTCCTATACTTCTGACACCATGTAATAGTATTTATGGTCAAGTAATAACAAGACTTCAGCACCTTATGGTCTGGGTAACATCTGTGTTTAATCAACTATACAATCCACTGCAATCCTCTTGAACCGTCTATATATAGTCAACCATCCTCCCAGTCCACGACCTCGCACGCTTACAGTTCACATCACAAACCACATGTATCATACTAGTCAACTCGCACGCTCATACAATGTCAATATAACAACACAACACTTCTCTCATGCGTCCAAAAGTCTGAAACGGATTAAGGACTTATACCGAGGTTCAAGTGTACTTCATTGATAGATCATATGGCACACGAGACGTTTTCATACAATTTAAATATTAAATTTAGAATACTATAAGATAATCACAATGAAAACAATGTCTGCTTTTGAGTCTAATTATTTTATTTAGATATTTTTTTTATGGTAATATTTGATTATTCGCACCACTCCTTCCCCGGCTGGTGGTACCTATGCGCACTTTGTTACCACCCCATAGATGCGTCCAGTTGTCAACACAGGTTCGATTCTCTAGAAATATTTACTTCTTGTTCGAATCTCCAGATATATTACTTGCTCCTGTCATCTATTTCAAAGTTAAGTTACAAAGATTTCTTTGTTTTGCTGTAAACTTTAAGTGCGAATAGAGGCAATAAAGTAGTAAACGTGGAATAAAAATGCCATTGAAGCCCTATTTTACTGAGAAAACTATCTCAAGCTCAGACAATTTTCCCGGTCAAGGAACTGTACGCACTAAGCTGCGTATGAGCGGCTAATACCCAAGTGAAACAGGGTTTGGCGACAAAGTCTAGTTCCAAAGACAGGGCCAGCCTCTCTCCACGAAATAGTTAAAATTTGGTTTGTTATTACATGTATTCTTTTTTAAATGAAAAGTATAAACACACACAAAATATGAATGAGGGGCTTCGAACACCCTCTTCCTTTGCATCCTGGTGACACTGTTCAGACAACTGCAGGAAGGTGAGACGATTCATTGAAGAACCGCAAGTTCAAGAAAGAAATACTGGACGAAATTAGCCAAACTGCTCGAATTGCTCACGTAAAGTGTTTGGGCAGCAACACTCAGTCAAAGAAAGAAAATTGGGTTGGTTCATGCGATAAGCTCAACCTGGCAGACTTTAGGTATCGTGTTTCCCTGTCTCTCTCTCTGCCTCGGGAAAATGATAAACCTAAGATCTTAACAAATGACAAGACAATAGCTACAAAATAAGCCAAAACCTTGCACTGGCATTTTGCAAAGATGAGCTTGAAACAATGAGAGATTACCTAAATTTTAATCTGTAAACTTAAATGCCCCAGGCTACATAGAGAGAAAACCCAGCAGTTGGGATGGCATTCTTAAATTTTCACCGTGATAAAATTGCAAGTTACCAAGGCAGGATTGAGTGAATAATGAAATAATCAAAAACTTTGGCTCATAGCGCAGTCCATGCTAGAGGACACAAGTTAAAATAAATTGCAAATCTGTTACGTGTAATCTTTATGGCTGTTTGCAGGAAAAAAAAAGTAATTCTCTACTTTCTGAAGTTTTTCTGTCAATTTAGTTGCCTATGAAAAAAGTGTGCATTAAGAAATAAACAGAATATTTCTGTTTGAGATGTGACAATCATTTTAAATTTATACAAATTTTACACAGTACTGAAACTGAATTCTCCCTGAAACATCCTGAACGTTTTAAAAAAGTTATAAATTTAAGTTTTAGATTTAAAAAAAAATAGTTACAATAAATAGCATCATTAAAGTGAATAAGATAACAATTTTATTTCTATTTTACATGAAAAATACAACATTTGTCAGTTATTAAAATATATTTAATAATTATAAAATATAATATAGTATATATAATATAATACTGATTTTTTAAAAGAATCTGATTATCATAATATATTTCCAAAAATCTGCTCTTCTTGCACCCAAAATCTGACTATAAATTAAATATACATGTATATAGTTTCTAGGAGAGATAAAAAGTGACAATGTTTAAAATAATACTATTGCATTTATTACTTTCCCCTTCGAATTTAACTAGAATTAATGTTCCAGTAATGGGAAAAAAATGAGTTTATTTAAATTTATCTTTAAAAAATTATATGACGGAGATCATAGTTACAACTGCTAAATGTTCAGAAAAGTATAATTAATACATACTGTTTTTGGATCCAAGCATTAAATGCAATAGTTTTGAATATAATTTTCAACTTATTATTGATAAGTTTGTTTATTATTTATATTCTCTATAATGGCACAAGGTACAAATTAACAGAGAGTCCAGTTTAATATTTTGTGTGAATCGATAAATTAATTTAATGGAAAACAGGTTATATAATTTTTCATAATTTCAAATTTGTGCTCCTTCATAAAGATTCAGCAATAGCTTTGAGCCATGTGGATAATGCCACAGCTCCTGGATCAGGTTTCGTTAGTAAATTTTTATTGACGTAACTTGCTCTCCCTGCCTGTGCATCCATTGTAACAGTTTCTTCTGATGCTTTTTGTGCTGCCTGAATGGTATCATTGAAATAAGGAAAATATATTTACTTTCCAGAAACTAAAAACTTAAAAATATCAATGTTAGGCAAGAAACCAGTCACAAACTAAATAATAACTAAAAACATTAAATACATTGTATATAAGAATTTTTTTAGTGAGAAGTAACTTACTGCAGAAGCTATTCTGATTGCATCTGACGTTGTTATTTTTTCTAAATCCTCAGCTTTAAGTGACTCACAAGCAGCATGAAGTGGATCCACCTATTGCAAAGGTGCACAAACAAACAAAAAGAAGTATAAACAATTAAGGCTAACTAGAACTAGAAGAAAAAAAAATTTTTTAAAAAAGGTTTGACTTAGCTCTTTGAAAGAAAGTGTTTCATTCATTCAGTCTCTTTGTGTGGGGACAGCTGCTTTAGCTAATGGCAAACATTTTTGAAAATTAGCAGCTTATATAGGAACTAGGTGTTGTAGGGCACCTACTTTTTTTGTCAAAACCCCAAGTAACTTATATTTGTTTGATAAATACGTAATATTAAACTTCCTGAAATGTACACAAAGCATTTTATAATTATAAATCCTCAAATCGGTGGTCGAGTGGCTGCGCACTGGACTGTCGTACCGATGGTCACGGGTTCGAATCCGTGTGAAGGCAAGGGTTTGTTCCCGGGGCCTAGGGCGTCCCTGAGTCACCCCGCTCCGAATGGGTACCTAACACTACATGTAGTTAGGCGGCTGGGTAATGTGTGGAACCCACAAAGCCGTGGCCTGTGAATGCTGCATCACTTGCCAACAGATCATCTGTCATGGTCTGTGGACGCAACTATCTTCTGCATAGAAGGAGCGTCTGTATAGATAAGATAAGATCCTATTCTTACATCGTTCCCTTTTCCAAAATTAAGATATAAGCTAAAACAATGACATCATATAATATTTTTTACAGGCATCTTTAATTTGTAATTAATTTGCACACCTTTTGATGCACAACTTGTATTAAATATAAGATCAAACAATGACATCATATAATATTTTTTACAGTGTTAATCATCACACGATTTTTTAAACTGCTGTAGACTGTTGTACATCGTTCCTCAGCGTTCCACATCCATCCTGTGAGTGAGTGACTTGGACTATTATATTATTTATAGTTTAAAATGTCAGATATCTATTTCCTAAGATACTGTGTTTCTGTCAGGGGTTCCAGGAACTTGTTTTCCTGATAGCTTCCATTTTAAGGCTATCCTGGGAAGTGACCATGAGGACTTTCCCAAAACATCTTCATCTTGTTATCAGCCATAGAACACTTTGCTGCTCAATAATAAGGTGGTGATTCCTTCCCATTTGGTGCAATCATATGTTGGATGATATTTCATGCCTTCCAATTTCATGAAATCTTGTTGGTGATACCAAGTTTCAGATCTGTTTTGTATTTGTATTTCCTTGAACTTGAAACTTCTATGCAGAATTTTTCATCTCAATTTATTTCTATCTTTTTACCAACAAAATAAAATAGTAGTGGCTTTAGATTACTTCATTTAGGATATTTAACAACTTTTAGTAAATTGAACAATGTTCAAATATAAATAAAATCAATAAAAATAAACGTTTAAAAATACAATTGCTTTAAAGGGGTAAATATTTTTCCTTGCTGTTAATTGAAAATTTAAAAATTTAAAATTTAATTCTAAAAATATTTAATAGCACTAAACATTATACCATGGTGCGGTAACCTGGCTTAGCTCCTCCATATCTGCAAAGGAAATTTTTTAAAGTAAATTTAAACTTGTAAATGATGGTGTCTTAAAATTGGAAAGCTAAACTAGAATTTACATCCACAAAAGAAACTCTTAAAGGTGAGCCGGTTTCCAGATTTATTACTGTTTTTTTTTAAATTACAAAAAGTTTACTATTATTTGGGAGTTAGTGCTGTTACTATAGTGCTGGCAGATTCTTAAATTGAGCTAAACAGTCAAATGACCTTTATAAAATAAGATTTTTATTAATGTTTTCTAGTGAAATCCAAAGATAATACAACTCAATAGGGATAAATTGTTATCTTAATTTTGGTACAAGCACTTTATTTTTTAAAAAATATTAGAACAAACTAAAACTGATTCTTAGAACATTGCAACATGAAAACTAAGCAGATTCATTTCCCATTAATGTCTTTAAGTGTTTAATTTTAAAGTATCTTTTTTGTATTCTTTTTACATTGGTAGATTTAAATTTTAAAAAAACAAAACACTCTCTTTTTGTTTACAAAGTTTATTTCATTTGATATTGAACCACCATTTGTTAATTTTATTTGATGTTTGTTTGATTGGAACATACTCATCCGTTATTGCTTTTAGATTTTTTATGAATTTCCAAATCTACTGAGCAAAGAAATCAAGAATTCAACATTATGGAAATAGTGAAATAAAAACTAAGAAATTGTGTGTTGCTAAAATTATTATGTTTAACTTACTTCATTATTGCTTCCAATCCAGCATTAAGGGCACAAGTAAGATTCTTTTGATTTTCTGACTTCAATTCTTGTGCTGCACTGGTGAAGAACAAACTGTAGAGCTACATATTTAAAAAAAAAGAAAATGAAATCAATGGTAAATATTAGATGTGATTGCAATGTTTTTATAACAGAAAATAAAATTAAATCTTGAAGATTATGTAACTGGAAAATATTTAGGAGTAAACATTTTCATGTAAAATGTTTAGAATTTAGGGTGTGAGAATCATTGTTTTAAATGTGAATTTTTGAGGTAGTAGCAAAAAAAATTATTATTTTTATAGACTGACAGGACAAAGTCATAATAAACAAATGTGTGTATAAAGAGTGTGTGAGACTTAGTCAATGATTAGACCTGTATGGCTTTAATCTATAAGGTACTTCCATTGAGAGGTTCACTAGGACCAGCATATTAAAAGGTATTCACCCAAGACCCTATAATTCTTTGAGAAAAATTTTAAGATAAACATATGTAAAAGAATATTCCATGTCCTTCATAATAACAGACATCACACCATTTATTTTAAAAAATGATTTATTGTTCATGACTGGTTATAATACAAGAAACTTATGGCAAAAATGATACTAAAAATATCAGTTCACTTTATTTGCATTTAAGAATTTTAACATTAAACTTTACATATGTTTAAATCATACAAGAAACTCTTGTATACCTAGTCCCTTTAGGTTAAGAGCTCATGGTGACAGTATATAATACAACATTGTGGCCTTAATTTTAGTATAATTGTATAAGTATGACAATAGTTTATTATAAGTATAAAAAAGGTAATTAGTTTTTAAAATATTTTTCTTATAAATAAAAATGTACTTCTGTCATTTATTGGGGGACATGGCTTTGAAGGAATATTTCAAACACTAAGTAGGTGATTTGCCTTATCTTATTTTACATAGATTGCATTTTCCATTGTTTTATAATGAAAATTTAAAAACAAATACACAAACGTATATAACATTTTTTTCTTTAAATACAGTTATGTATTTTAACAGTAATTTCTACTGCATTAAACACAAAATAATTTAGTACCTTTTTTAGAGCAATACATGTATATGATATAAATCATGTTTAAATTCTAATAGATTCATAGAGAATCATTTGGACCATAGAAGTAAATGGTATAATGGGTTGCAAATGAAATAAGTTTATGATGCCCTCTATTTCATCAAAGCCTAAAGCTATCTCATAGGAAAAACAACAACTGAAGCTTATTATTGCACAAGACTGTTTGAGAGCACTTACAGCCCCTGAAGATCCACCCATGACATTTTCTGTAATGTGACCTAGACTCAGTGCTAAAGCATGTGGACAATGCACAGGAAGATTTGGTTTTGACAGATCACCCAGCTTCTTTAAAATTGCTATCGATCAAAATAATCACAAATGTGCAACTGAAAAATCATAACTTATAAAAATATCAACTTTTAAAAGTTAAAAGTATCATGCACCAAAAAACATTTTAAAATAACACAAAGAAAACTACTACCAGTTAAATATAATAGAAACACAAAATAAATACATTCAAAGCAAACTTAACAATAAGTTAAAAGTTTATTTTGGATAGGCTAATGTTTACCTAAAAATACTTGATTTAATGCTTTTAATGAGATTTGCACATAATGTTTTTAAAAGGAAGATGACATAAATAGTTGTTGATTCCATTGCAAATGGTTGCTTTACTTAAATTTAATTTTCATAATTGAAAAGATTGATTAACTTTTGGCCCCTGATATAACCTTTTCATCTCACTGTTATTATTTAAAATGTAATTATTATAAGTATAAATACTACTATAATTATGTTGGTTTTTTTCAACATTAAATGTATTACATGTAGTACTTATCTGGATGACCCCTAAAGATACTCATTTGCAGTTGAAAAATAATAAACATGGACAAATTTAACCCTTACCCTACAAAAAATGGGAAACACAGAAACTGAAAAATAGTTAAAGAATCAGCAACAACAAAAAAAGGTATAACCCTGTACCATTGGCCCCTAATGCAAGTGTAGATCCACAATCCCCATCACCAGATTGTTTGTCCAATTCATTTAGCTCCTTCTCAATGGACACAAGTTTTAAACAGGCAGCCTTAACAGCTTTGTAGACTTGGGCTGAGGAATCTGGCATTCAGAAATAATATTTACATGAAAAAAGGGCTGTTTTCCTTACACTAAAAATGCAAAAAAATTCAATGATTTTACGTCCAAAACAATTCAATGACAATATCTGTGGCCTGCAAAATTTTGCTCATCCCAAGGCCCAATTGGTATCTTGAACAAGATAATTTTAATAAAAAGAAACTTATCATGATACGCTTCAGTCAACTCCAAATTAATGAAGAAACTGCTTTGATTTTAAATATTGTTTGAACATTAATAACATTATATCATTGACCAGCTCTTGAGCTGAGATAGAGTCTTAGATTAAATCCATAATGAGAAGTTGGGGAAACTGATGCTGATGCAAAGTTCCAACATAAAAATTTAAGAGTAATATTAATCTGACATATTACAGACGCTTCTCTATAAATAAGATTATTGCTTCCTACGCCTAAGCAAAATCAAACCATAAAGGAAGAAAGCACAATTGAAAGCAAAATCATATTTAAACATAAATCATCAATTAACAATTAGATTAATTTTTCAGATGTATTTTTGAATAAAAAGAGATGATTCACGTGAATTATGTAAAAGCCATTTGACTAGTGAGAAAATTTCAATATTGCTTATTCACATGTGGCTTAGCTACTGTCTACAGCTGATACAAAAATGCAGTGACACAAAAATGCAGTGACAAAAAAATTTGTAATGTGCTATTCTTTACTGGTATGGATTGTAATGGTTAAAAAAATAGCAGGCATTAGAATCAAAATAAGTTGTTTTTTTCGTTGCTCTTTTTCTTACACTGTATTTATTTAACATTTAATTTTAGAAGTTGAAAATTCACTCTTTTTTGAGGCATATATGACAGTGTTATCAAACATTTTCAATAAATTATAGTAATTAAGATAGTCTGGAGTCATTTAAGTTGATTTTTAATGAGATCCTACAAAGTTTGGGCTTTGATTAATTTTTACCTGAGTCCAGTGTGTATGCCCCTTCATCTGAAATAAATTTATCTTCTGCTTCAACAGATACAAGTCTAGGAGTTTTCCTTAACCTTTCACCAGGTGGAAGATAAGGTGTCTTCCATGCGGGGGCGTCTGTAGGATAATCTATGACATAATCAAATAAGATCCATTACCAGAGGGTATGTATATGATTATACATTTTTTTAAAGAGCTATAAATAAAATTCACATAACTGTTTTAAATTTCAAATAAAACTTTCATTTTCCCATTCTTTTAACAGCATCCCTAATAGGCCTGTCAACGGGTACCCGGGACCCGGGTACCCGTTGCTCGTGTGATTACCCGGGTAGTAAAATTCCGCTCGGGTACCCGTGAAAATGTGGCTTCAATGTCTATGTTCTATATTAAAGGAGGCCAAACTTCGGCTCCCATGCGGATTTTTTGTGTTTACATTGTGGCTCGTGAGAAATCTGTCAACGGGAAGTATCTGTCAATGGGAAATAAAATACGGTCCCAACAAATTGCAATGTATTTTGATACATCTTTTTTCTCTCAACGTGAAACAGAAATCTCACAACACAAAAATGTTTTGGTTCTTTAAAAAAATCATATAAAGAAAACAAAAGTCCTCTGCCAAAAATAATGATGGACTGCTTAGAGATGAAAGACGGTGTGTTTGTTACTAAAAAAAACAACAACCTTGATTTGACACTAACTTTGCTTTGAAATACGCCGATTGATACTAGCTAATGTTGCTTATCTAACCCCTTCTCCTCCCATCACTCCTTGCATTCATTTGTACTTCTTGTGTTCATTAACACGTGGTGACCTAGAAAAACAGATGTTAAAATGCGGACAAGATTATCAGTATTTAAATTTATTTAATTAAATAGTTACTAACAGTGTAGGATGGGCAGACGTCGGCCGTGAGGATTGACTGCATAGAGATGAAAGAGGCCGTGTTTGTTTTGTTTTTTTTGTTCATCATACACCCTTGCTGCGCCTTGCTTTGACACTAACTATGCTTTGAAATAGCCGACAGTGGGTCACCGATTGATACTATCTGATGTGTTATTTACCCCCATCCCCTCTTCTCTCTTCCGTCCTGTAACCCAGTGCTTCTCAAACTTTTTAGTATAGCGGACCGGCAGGAATTGAATTTTTTCCATGGTACCAGGAACCGGTGCACTATTTTCCCTGTACTTACATGGTGGCAAAATGTATTTTATTTCCTTTTATTTCTTTCATTTATTAGCTAATTGTAAAAATGACTAATTCTATTGTGTTAGTATTATTGGTAGCAATTGGAGGATTATAATTATATTTCGATCTCCTTTCTTGATAACTTCCGCGGACCACCATTTTGAGAAGCACTGCTATAACCCCCACCCCTTGCATTCGTATGTGTTTCTTGTGTTCATTAACACGTGTTTGCCTAGCCCAAAAATTGATATACACCCAGAGTTGTCAGTTTTTAAAGTTAATAAGATGGGTAAGATGGCCGTGTGGAATCATGCCACGGCAAAATGCAACCATTGTAATGAAATTGTGTCTGCGAAGGGTGGCAACCCGGCGCGATAAAACGCCATCTGAATGCTATTCATTAAATTGATATTGATAAACAAACCACTGACCTACCCAATATCAGGAATATTTTGGTGTATTAACATTAATAACAAAAGCAGTACCACTGACCAAAGCACGATCACTTGAGATTTACCGCAGTATTGCATCCGTCATCACCCTTAGCCTTAGCATTGACCACCGACGCCAAGTGGATATTAACATTCAAGGTATGAGTAGTATGACACTAAACTTTACGGCATTGTTGTTGTCATTTTGTTTGCATGTTCAGTTTACTGTAGTTTTAGTTTATGAGTATGACGAAAGCATTTACAGCAGGAATTGAATAACAGTTTTTAGTGCATTATCATTATAGTTAATTGTAGTGCATTAGTAATAGTGTTACTGGAAGCAAGACGTTAGCTACTACAACTGTGTGAAATGAGGTGCATGGATGGTGGCTAGGTTGCACGGTATAGTGGTCATGATGGGGAAAATTATGCGACGTTTAGAACTTTTCACGGGTACCCGGGCAGCTTTTTTCAACAAATTGACAGCCCTAATCCCTAACCCACTTCATGTTCCTTTGTTTTTAAAATATCATTTGAAAAAAAATGTTTTAGTAGTTAACAGGGAAACCTTCTATTCCCTATTGAGGAGCTCCACACTCTAACTTAAGTAGTGCAGTAACCTGGTGTGCTCCAAGATGATTTCAGGTGTGCAGGTTAAATGCCTCCAGGAGGAAAAGCATAAAATATATGGAGGCATAAAACACATATTGTTAAAGTGGTAAGTCTATCATTAAATTAGCTTTCAAAAAATGTGTTGACAAAAAAGTAACCTATACATGTATAAATAATTATAAAGAACAATACAGAACAATATAATGAATCTAATATTAAGTGAAACTATCATGTTTACTCTAAAAAATTATGTTATTTAGTATAGTTTTGGCATTTAAAAAATGTACACTATGCTCTGCTTTAATGGACACACTCGTAACTCTACATTCTTTGTTAATGTTATCCTAGCGAACATATTTTGATAGAATAATGTTTTCAGATGATTGAATGAATGAAAACAAGTTAACTAAATATGGTACCCAGATATTCCAAGACAGTATCATCAATATGTAACACAGTTATAGAAACCCCAGCCATCTCTAGGGAGGTCATGAAAGTCCCACAATAAGCTCTGTCCACATATACACCTAAAGACTCTGTGAAATTTTTTAATGTTAAAATATAAATATGTTACAAAATGTTAATGATTTTATGACTGTTAAAACTGTTAAGCACAATTAGTTTCGTTCAATTTTCAGGTTAATTAATTTAACAATAATGATATTGTGATAGTCTAAAATTTGTAGAAAGTTTTAGTATATGTTTTTTTAAAAATTATAATTATAATTGATTTTGTTATGTTTCAATATATGTCAAATACAAAGTAAAGCTTTGATTCAGAGTTTTTCTCATATATAGAAATTTATCTACAATGTCTCTTATAATAAGAATCCTAATTCAATGTCAATCCTTATCCTTTCTGTATAATTTGGTTAAAACTTCATGAAATTTGTTTTTATAGATGCGCTGAGAGAATTTAAAAAAAAGAATTCATGTGAAATATGATTTACCTAAATATGAAATAGCTTCTTTAGCTACAATATTGAGCTCAAGCATGGATGTTCCTCCCAAGTTATTCACCATCAATGCAACTCTATCACCTGGTTTAGTAGATTATACAATTAAAGTCGATGAACAGTCAAAGTTATTTGAATTTTACTCATTAAACCTAAAAGGAAATATTTGTACAATTATTTTCAGAATTCAATGGAAAATACTTCAAGAAACATTTATTTAAAAAATGCAAAAGCAGTTTTATGTTTAAACGATAAGGTGGATGGGGGCAGGCATGAACTAATGAAATGCATTTAATGCCAAAATGCTTAAGAAAATTTATGGGTTAACAAGAAATAATAAAACGGTCCTGACATATAATTATGTATTTTCATTTTTTTTTCTTTTAATAAAAACAAAAATCGCTTATTTAGTATGCAAGAACAAATACATATAAAAAGAATTCTTGTTCTTCCCATTCAGATGTTGAATGGGTTGCCTGATCAAACCAGGAAAACCAACACGCTATCAACATTTAAAACTCTAATAAAAATGCAAGACTAGACATAAACCATGGATAAGTGTAGGATGCAATAATCTTCTGCAATAGATAAGATAAGACTATGCTTCTTGGCATGACCAAAATACGGAAAACAAGTGCTGTGCCGACGAGAATAAATAGGGGCTTGAAATGAAAGAGAGGTTGAGTCTTATGTTTCACATGAAAGGAAGCTAATTTGGCTTTGAAATATCAACACCAGAGAGATAGCGGGTGGGACGAGCCAATGTTGTTTATCTAACCCTCCCTCACTTCCGCCTCTACTTCCAAACCCACCACACTTAAAAAAATCTCATCTCTTATCAGTTGGCTTTGGAATTCCTTGACAGGTGTAACACAGTCTGTTAAAAAACAGTGAATTTAGTTCATGTTAAAACAAAAAATTTTTTAGATGCTCAATTTATTGGTGAAATAGATTTTAAAAAATGAACAATATCGAACAATTGACAATTGCTTATTATATTACCGATATTTTCAAAAAAAATCAACAAATGTTTCATTTGTTTTTGTTTTTTTAAAATTGAAAATTACGTATTAAATTCCTTGAAGTTCTTGTTAATATTTTTGTTAATTGATTTTTATTAAATGCATTCATACAAACATACCTCTTTAAATAAATTGTACTCTAAAAAATGTAATTTTGTTTATTATATGTAATTTTTTGTGTGATATTCCTTAAAACTAAATTCTTTTAACACAAAAAAATAGTTCAGCTCCCTAAATTTCATGTTAAAAGATTTTCACTGCATTTTCAAAATCTGAAAGGAACACAGAAATTGAGCTTTATTTTGTGGAAATTAATTTCTTTTAAAGATTCTAGATTGGCCATAATAGGAATATATTTCATTAGAAGGTTCATAATAAAATCTTATCTGATCTTATCTGTTACAGACTGGTTTCTTCAGGCAACCCATTCCACGTCCGAATTCCGGACGGGAAGAACGAAAATGTGTATGTGTTTGTTCTTGCATACGGAATAAGGAAGTTGTTTTTATCCTTATGTCTATCTGTGAGTTGAATTAAGTTATCTTTGTGTTGTATTTCTAAATTAGAATTCATTGCTTTATTTATTATAACTACTTTAGTCTTGGCTCGTCTATCCTCTAGTGTTTCAAGGTTTAATGATTTAACTAATGGTGTAATTCTTTGAAGTTTTGAATATTCTCCAGTAATGAATGTGGCACCTCTTTTATAATTTGTTCTAGTTTATCAATGTTTTCTTTGGTGGATGGGTCCCATACAGAAGATGCATATTCTAGTACAGGTCTCACCAAAGTGAGGTAGCATTTTAGTTTTATATTCTTATTACATCTGTAAAAGTTTCTTTTTATAAAGCCTAAGGCTTTGTTTGATTTCTTTATAACTTCATTGACATGGGGATTCCATGATAGTTTCTCATTTATGGAAAATGGTTGTAAAATCATAAATATGTTTAATACATCTTCAAATGTGATTAATGATACCACAATTTATAAAATTAGTGCAATGAGGAACAGACACAACTTTAAGGCACACTTAAATAATTATAATTAAACAAAAAATATCATTTTTAAACTGAACCTTTCTTGATTTCTATATGAGTTGATGTTTTTGGGTTGGTCATGTGATCCATCATGGTTTTCACAGCTTCTTTTGCTGTCTGCATCTATATAATTTTATTTTAAAAAGATACATTTTATATACAGGAAGATATTAGTGGGAGAACTTACATATACATTTAGATAAATAGATAAATTTAAAATGTATTTAACATTAAAATTTGTTTCCTTTGGCAAAGTTAAATTTATTATGAACCATAAGTTCAGAAATATAAATAATAATCCAACCTTCATTCTACGAACACCTGCTTCACCATGAACACCTTTAAAACAATTTAAATTAAATATATCTCATTATTATTAAATAACATCAATGCAGGTTGCCTAAATGTTGGTTTAATCAAATAATTTCATTTTAAATTATAAAAAAAATTAATAATTGCTTCATCAAAAATTACAAGTATAAGTTTGAAAGAAAAATTCTGAGATAAATTTTGTATATGAATCTGAGTGCTTGATGATACCTATCAAATTTAGTCATTAATGAAATATTTTTGTCACTTTAAAGTCACAGAATTGTCTTTGCATATTTTAAACACTCACAAAAAATGAAATTATTATTAGCTAACCTAATCCTAATTCCATTTCATCATCTTGCAATGTGAATGATGGCCCAGATCCAGGCACTGAACATGGAGACAGGGAGAGGCCAATTGTACCTTAATGAATAATTATATAGTTATAAAAATATGATGTATTGAAATAATTGTGGATACCATGATTTCAAATTATTTTGGGGTTTGACAAATTAAGTGCAAGATCATTATTATCATGACATTTTTAAAAAATCTAAAGTTGGGTAAATTTATTTCTTTGTAACATAATATTATGATTGAATCTTTAAGAAACAAAATTCTCACCCATTTTCATTTTAATCACATTAAGAGCAGAGACCATGTCTTCTAAACTGTGTCCTTGCTCTGCCATTGCACCTGCAATCTAATTTTTAAATAAACTTCATTTTCTCCTAAGTTTAACAGTCAGCTCTTATATACTTTTTAAATGGGAATTTAAGAAAAAAGTAGAACCTGTTCTTAAATTAACTATTGAGAAAAGGTATTAAAATGTAATTTTCATAGAGTAAAAAAATTTGCATCTATGCTAGTAACAGAATACCTTATGAATAAACATTGTCCCTGCTAACCCTCTTCTTCCTGCAGAGTGATCAACAGAATCTAAAGCACAGTCTTCGCCAACGACAACCATTTCTGTTTTGTGACCCTTAACTCTTGCCCTTTCACATGCTATACCAAAGTTGAGGCGATCACCAGTATAATTGGTGACAATCATCAGGACCTGGCAACCTGAGTTTTTGATTAACCAAAAACAATAAATCTAAATTTAGTCACATGTAATTGTATAAATTACTTTTTATTGGTAGCAATAATTTAAGTTAATCTTAAACCCAGAAACGAATTGGTATTTTTGTGTGAGTTACACAAAGAAGAACATCTGAAAGGCTTTGAAAAAGATAAATCTAAATAATTAATTAAATGATGTATTTTTACCAGCATTTCTTTAAATAAGCTGATTCTGAGCTAAGATATATCACAGTGTTAAAAAGCTAAATATCAACATTTGGTTTATTATGTTTTCATAAAAATAATTATTCTCTAGTTAAACTTCAACCACAATAAATAACTCAGAATAAAATTACTGACATATGTGCCAAATGATACTTTTACATGTGAAGTGTAAAATGCAGGCATTCTTTAGAATCCTTTGGTATAGTGTACAATTAACAAATCCTTGTCCAGTTTTATTAGACAGTTTTGTAGCAGCTGAACTGAGAGAGATTTTATATCCATTTGAGTGTCCAAATATTTTTTATAAAAAGACAAATACTGCAATTTGGAATAATCTCTTGCCTAGGCAATATTGTCAAATATATTTCACACATTAAATGGAAAGAAATACAATGATCTATAAAATCAGAGCCGACTTGATTTCAGACTATACCTATAATAAGATTCTTAAACATACCAAATTAAAATTTTGAAGGTATAAATCTTAGAAAATAGGACGGAAAAAAGGAGGGGTGGGTGGAAGCTGAGCAGCACTTATTGTGATTCTTAAAAGCTGTTCCAAGTTAAGTTTTGTCATGTTGCTTCAGTAAATAAAAAGTTTGCGTATTTCTATCGTATTTGTTTGATGGGTTATTCTAGCTGCCATTGCATGTCAAGTTATTTTATTTTCTAATATTTTAGAACAGCACATTACTGCTATGAAAAAATTATGAATATCATAAACTTTTGAAATAATTCAATAAAATTGTGTTATCACCTTTCTCTTTTTGGCATGCTGCATTGATTGCTGTCATAATGCATCCAGGGGGAGGAGATGTAAACACAGATCCACAAGCACAAGCTGTCAACCCCCCCTTTCCAACATAGCCTGAAATTTAAAAGCTAATGTGAAGTTACTTGTTTTTGGTTTGAAAAAAAAACCTGAAAAATCTAGTAGGAGCTAAATATACTTCTTCATCTTTGTCTAAAAATATTGTATTGACAAAATCATTTGCTTAATGTTTTAATTTTGTGACTAAAAAAAATTTAAATACATGTATGTAAAATAACACACTGGGTTATTAAATTTAATATTTTTTTACAGTTTAAAGGTTATGAATTATGATATGAAATACAAAATATAATTTATAATAGTAGTACCAGCATGACCAGGTTCATGCCCTGATCCACCCCCACTAATTAGAACAACTTTTCCTTTTGACACAACATCTCTAGCATCAGTGCGCACAACCACAGTTTGACCTTCCACAAGACTGATTCCAGGATTTACTGCCACCAGTCCTTCATTGCACTCACGTTCACAATCAAGAACCTAAATAAACAAAAACTTACACATAGAAAATAATTTTCTCCACAACAACAATTTTTAAAAACCTTTTTAAAGCTTTAAATTTAAATAATGGTGTCTTATTTTAATAAGTAGTAACCAATGTTCCCTTTAAGCAGTGCGGCTGCGCAGATATTTAACCAATGCCGCGCAGCAGTTTTGTGTTACCGCACAGCAAATTTTGTAAAATATTGCACACAAAGTGGATGCTGAGCAACTTTGCATACAAGTTTTTTCACTTTGCACACGGACCAACGAACCCTAGAGGGAACATTGGTAGTAACCAGCTCTTTTATTAATCGAATTGAGAAAAGAAGCAGAGGTAGACAAACATATGTTTCAGAAAGCAAGAAAGAGCTACAAGCAAAAAAAATTAGGTTTTCGAATTCTGAGCATGTTCAGTCTCTCCTAAAGCCATACAAAAACTCAATAACTTTTAAAAGGTGTACAAAGTATGCGTTAACTATACAGGTATTTCCATGAATGACTAATTTATCTTTCAGCATAATTTAATTTGATTTTAAAAATAAAGCTAATGCATTTCTATGCTTTTGCTTTTAAAATCATTTTTTAATTATTTCTATTGTTAGTTGATGGGTGTTGGGTTAATTGATGTTAGTTTTTAAATATTAACCAGGCTTAAAATCAGACTCCAAATTCTATTACATACTGGAAAATCATATTTCTTCCTCTTCCTTGGGGATTTATTATCCAGATTGAGGAAGAATCAATAATATGATGTTAGTTAAATGCCGTTATATATTCATTTCTTTTTATCTTAATCTTAACATAATATTTATTAAAGTCATTCCTACTATACAGAAAATTATTGTGTCCTATGCTGAGCAATAAGTATGTTTAGTCTTTCATTTTTATTAGATTTGAATGTTTATAGTACATATGTAAGTTTTCCTGGTTTGTTCAGGCAGTTCATTCCATTCCCGAATTCCAGATGGCAAGAAGGAGGATTTGTATGTGTTTGTTCTTGCAAATGAAACAAGAAAAGTGTTGTAATGTCTATCTGAGTGTTAGATTGTTGTTGAGTTTTTATTCAAGTTAGAATTTAAAGCCTTATGAGCCTGATGTATTATCCTTTCTCTCTCTCTCTCTCTCTCTCTCTCTCTCTCTCTCTCTCTATATATATATATATATATATATATATATATATATATATATATATATATATATATAAATATATATATATATATATATATATATATATATGTATGGATATATATATATATATATCTTATATATATACATATAAGATGCATTTGTTGTCTGTCTGTCTGTTCCCTAAAAGCTCAAGATCCAGACAACCAAATAACGTGAAATTTGGTACACATAAACAAAATTACATGGGAAAAGTTCTTAAACAGGTTTCGTTCCATATATATAAGATACTGGGGGCAAGGGGCCCAAAATGTAGTTTTTTCCTTATGATATGAGCTATATAAAAAATTCTCCTATTTCCCATGTAGGGAGAAGCATGAAACTTTCGGTGGTTGTTAAGTAAAATTTGGCGATGGTAACAGGTAAAAAGATTATATAAATTATCACTTACTGGGGGCCGGGGGCCAAAATGTAGTTTTTTTTCTTATATTTAAAGCTGACTCAACACCAATTCTCCAACTTCCCAAGAAGGTAGAAGCATGAAACTTGGAAACTTGCTGAATACACTCTTATGACGATAATTGGTGAAAAAGAATGTAAAAATTTCCACTCATGGGTGGCCGGGGCCCAAAAACTTTTTTCCCTTATATGGGCTATATAAAACTGAATCAACACTAATTCCTCATCTTCCCGTGTAGGTAGAAGCATGAAACTTTGGAAAGTTGTTGAGTACCCTCCCGCAATGGTAACAGTCGAAAAAAATATATAATTATCACTAACTGGGGGGGTTGGGGGCCCAAACGTAGTTTTTTTTCTTAAATGAGCTATATAAATCAGGCTCATCATTAAATCTCCAATTTCCTGTGTAGGTAGGAGCATGAAACTTTGGGAAGTTGTTGAGTACCCTCCCAAAATGCTAACTGGCGAAAATAATTTTAAATTAACACTCCTTTGGGGGCCAGGGGCCTGAATGTAGTTTTCCATATAATGTATATAAGATATTGCGGATAAGCGCGTCCGTCTGTCAGTCAGTGTGTCGCCATGACAATCAACAAGTCTCCTGGGATTGCTGGTATAGACTTGGAGACACCATGCTTTTCTCATGCTCAGTTGTATGTGGCCTGCTCCAGAGTGGGCTGGCCTGTTCCAGAGTGGGCAAAGAAGAAAATCTTTTTGTACACACTCCATATGGAACTGCCAAAAATGTTGTCTATCACATTGATCTAAGATAAATGTACCCTTTCATTGCATGCAAATAAACAGTTTAGTACGCTTCTACAGAAAACCTTATTTTAAACCCGGGAAAGCTGGGTACTTGCCCCTAGTATATATATGTGGCATCCGTCCGTCCTCAGGGGACGATGGTGTTGACTCCTGCACCTCTTCCCCCCTTCCCCTTTCTCCTGGGTCTTCTCTCTTCACTTCTGGCTGTGAGGGTGGCTTCCACAACTTGAATGCCCTCACGAACTTTAGACTGCCAGAGTGTGCAGCTCCTCAGCAATGGACTCCCATGTTTTGTGATCAATGCGCGCCAAGGACTTGTCTTTCTTGCAGACGTCCTTGTAGCGCAGGCAGGGGCGACCTCTTGTCCTCACACCAGTTGCCACTTCACAATGAAGCAGGGCTCTTGGAATTCGCTCCGAGCCCATCCTGTGAACATGGCCCAACCACCGCAGGTGCCTCTCACTCAGGATTGAGTGCATATTCAGCATATGGCTTGTCCTGAGTAACTCCACATTTGTGATTTTATCCTGCCACTTGATGTGTAGGATCGTACGCAAGCATCGCAAGTGGAAACTGTTAAGCTGCTTTATTTGCTTGTCATCGGTCGTCCAGCACTCGCTGACATAAAGGAGTGTGCTGATCACGCAGGCCTGGTACACAGGGATTTTCGTCCTATCAGTGAGCTACGCATTGTTCCACAGTTCCACATTCTTTGATTTAGGCTTGCCATTAACGATGCCGTCTTTCCGATTCTGGTTTCTATTTCCTTTTCCATGGAGATTGTGCTTTCAAGGACTGTTCCGAGGGTGTGAACATTCATACAACATGGAAGCCTATATAACATCAGCTGGCTCCGTGCGAAGAGCAAAGTGGAAACTGTATTAATCAGAGAGTTGCTATTCACGGATGACGCAGCTCTCACCTCACATACAGAGATAGGACTCCACCAGCTGGTCAATAAATTCTCAGAGGCATGCAAGGAATTCGGACTAACGATAAGCCTCAAAAAGACCAACATTATGAGACAAGGCACAGATGTCCTTGCAGCAATCTCCATTGAGGGAAACAGCTTGGATGTTGTCGAGGATTTCACCTACATTGGCTTGGCAGCAGCATTATCCTCTAGTGCTTCAAGATTTAGTAATTCAACTAATGGAGTTACTTTTGTCAGTAGTAAATATTCACCAGTAATGAATCTTACAGCTCTTTTTTTTAAGCATCTTTTGTAATTTATATATACAGTGGTACCTTGAGATACAAGAGCCCTGACATATGAGTTATTTGAGATACAAGCTATCGAGTGAGCAAAGTTTTGTTTTGAAATACAAGCAAAATTTGAGATACGAGCACTCTCAGGAACTGACGACCGATGAATTACAAGAGTTAAAGTCGCAGCAGCATTCGGGGGTTCTGCTAGAAATTGGTTTTGAGGAAGAGCCAGAGGTGGAGGAGGTTATCTCTAAAAGTGAGATAAAAGAGATCTTGGGAATGTGGTTGAGAGTTTCACAGTTTGTGGAAAAGAAACACCCCAAAAAAATTGCAACTGGTCGTGCATCGGAGCTATTTAATGTCACTCGCCTAACTCATTTCCACAGCATTCTGAAAGGGAGAAAGATACAAACCTCCTTGGACAGTTTTTTTTTAATCCGGCGAAAAAGGCAAAGCCCAGTGAAGAGAAAAGCAGTGACTAAAATTAAGCAGACAGTAGCATTTAAGTTGTGTGTAAGTTACATTTAAGAAACCAAAATACAAATATGTATGTACGCTTAATAAAACCAGATTTGTTTTTGCTTTACATAGTCTTTTATTATGTTTTTATACCATATTTGTCATTTAAAAATACATTTTTCTTGTTCACAAAATACGTAACAAAAACAATTAGGCGTAGCATATTTTTGGGCTGGAACGGATTAATAGCATTTCAATTAGTTTCAATGGGGAAAATTGCTTTGAGATACGAGCAATTTGACATACGAGCAAGTTTGCGGAACGAATTAAACTCGTATCTCGAGGTATCACTGTATAATTATCATTGGTATATTGGTCCTATACAGAAGATGCATATAAGGTAAATAAGGAGGAAAATTAATTCACTAAAAAAATCGTAACTTTTCTCCTATAAAAGATAGAAGAATGATTTAGGTGTCATTGGAAAGCTGAAAACAAGCTCTTTACAATGATATGCTATATGTTTGTGTCAGTTGTATTTTAAATTTTGAGCTGGAGTGCCTAGCATATGCTAGTATAGGCATAGGTCTGACCAATGAAAGGTAGCAATTTAGTTTAATGACATTAATGTTCTTATTATAATAGCAGATAGGACTGACTATTTAATTTAGTATATCAAATTACAGGTGACAAAATCTAGCATAGTGAGTTCAAAGGTCATCAAGTTTTTAAACAAGCTCCCAGTGCAGGCCTAGGCACTAGGCGTGACTAGGAGCTTAAACATTTTTTTTTGGACTCACCCGTTTTATAATTATTATTATAATTATTTATTGAAATGATAAAATGTAATAGATAAATTTTGAAATAAATGGATAACAATAAATGATGTGATTTTTTAATACTAGAGTTTATATTTAAGATTTCGTAAAGTAAAAAATAATAATAAAATAATATTAATTTGAAATTTTAACAATTAAATTTATATACTCTACTCTACATTTTTATTATGAATTTCGGTAGAAATTTTAAAAGTAAATAAATGACAATCACCTTATTAATAAGCTTTTTGGTGCAGATCTTCCCAGATTGATAAGCATTTCCACACGAGTCGGTTGTCATGTCGTGAAAAAGTCAGAAGTTGTGCACTTGCAGCGAAAATTCCTTTTGTCTCCTTAATTTCTACAACGAATAGTAGTTTACTTTTTCAAACAGATACGAGTTGATTTTCGCTCGCCCTGTTCAACAGCTGTTCATGTTAATTCAGAACTAAATAGAGAATCGATGAAGAAGAGTTCGCAATAGAAAAAATAATTGTTATTGCCCTTTCCCTATATCTTTATTCACAATCATTCTTTATTTATTTTTATTATTTTAAAGGTGGCCGTTACCCTATAGCTGAATTTCTCTAAAACTATCTCAATAAATCATGCACAAACTAGTCAATTGACTATTTTAAGATTATTAAAGCACATTTTTTTAAAAAGCAGATTAAGCGTTATCTTCTATATCTATGATCAGTGGTGTAGGCGTAGGCGTAGCTAGAACTTTTTTTAGGGGCCATCCATAAATGACGTCACGCACCTGGGGGGGGATTTCACACGATGTGTGAAGGGGGGTGTTTAATAAATGTGACGTCACATCAAAAACTCGCAACTTTAAATAAAAGTTTCACTTAAATATTTGATTACTGACACTTTATTTAAAGACGTTTTACATGGCTTCAAGCGTGTTACAATATTATAGTGCAGCCCTATACAGACTATACTAAAAACATACTTAAATGACAAAAAATGATTTGACATGCTTATTTTCAAATAGAAAATACGGTTTTTATAGTGTGTGGGGTGGGGGGCAAAGCTTTGTGAACGTCATATTGAAAAAGGATATACGTTTTTATGACGACGAGTGACTAGAGGGGAGGGGGTGAAAAATCAGTCAAAATAGCGTGACATCATTTATGGATGGCCCCTTAGGGGCCGTCCATAAAGAACGTCACAATATTTTTGACCATTTTTAACTCCCCCCTCCCCCTGTCACAAATATCGGACCCCCCCCCCTAAAGTACGTCACACTTTCCAACAAAAATGTTGTTTTTTATTAACAAAATAATTAAAATTTAATATAAAACACCGTGACGTCAAACATGGCCGAAACCCTCTCCCCCTGTCACAAACTTTCACACTTTCTTATACCCCCTCCCCCCCTCTGGAGCGTGACGTACTTTATGGACGGCCCCTTAAGTCAATCATATTTATTCATATGATGGATTTTAATAAAATTGTTATAATTTAATAAATTGTAATTGCAGCGAAGTAAAGGTGGTCAGTAATAAAAGAGGTCGCATAAATTGATATACCTATGAATACACACTTATAAAAATACAAGATACTTTTTTTAAGAGCCACAAAAAAGTTATTGGGTTCGCAGGCAAATGAGAAAAAACATATTCCAAATTTACACCCCAAAAAACATTACCAATTAATATGCTTTTATTTTGTATTTATAGATAAATGATTTGTTTTTACAAACAAAGAAATTGTATGCATTAGTATGTAAACATATTTATAAATTTACTTTACTAACTTTCATAGTAGAAAAATCGTGTATTATGCTATCAAAATTTCAAATTATTTGTAATATCTTGTTCTATGGACATTAATGCAAGATTTTGTAGTCTTAAATCCCTCATTGTGGAACGAAAATAATTTTTTTTATCAACTTCGGTTTGGAGAAGCTCCTTTCACAACTAGCGACACTGATTGCAATTGTTGAAAAATTATTAGCAAAATTACAATGTTGGGTACAAAATAATCCAATCTATACTGTTGAATAAATTTTAAAAGATCAAGGGGTCTTTCCCCCCATTTTTCTAACGTAATGCCTCTTCTTGTAGTGAAGGTACAGCTATAAAAACCTTTATCCTTTTTCTTTCAATATTGAAATTTTCTTTATCAGTTTCAAAACATAAATTTATTTGATGTTCAAATTCTTCATTTAGTAGGTTACATGGTATCATGTGGTATTATACACGAATATTTTCTTGCAAGGATATGCACCTGATCAAAGGCGTTCTTTTATTTTCTTTAATAATTCTATCCATTGATAAAAACATTTCTCGTTGCACCTCTTGTTCTAAAGAAAGAACCACGTCTTCTGAATTTTCCCCACTCATATTTTTTCTCCTTCTAACTCGGCGTTCAGTTGACATCTCCTACTCTTCACAAATTGTTTGGTTGATATAACAGCGTTTTGTATTAGCACATCTCTTTGTTCCATGAAATGGATTTGCATTAATTTTAAAAAAGACGGGTTCCCATAAATTGAGATAAGATAGAAAAGAAAAAGATTGCATTGAATCAAGTAAAATACCAGCATCTGATCTCGTTTTACTAGTTACTTATTCAGATATCAATAATGGTCGTTTGTGCCTATTGTGGTGTTTATTAACGGAGAAATTTGAATACTTTTATATTCTTGTCATCATTCAAATTATGTAAACATTACTTTAATAGGATAGGCGTAACATTTTTAAATGAATAACTGTATTTTAATAAAGAAAATATTTAAAAAGCAATAATTATTTGTTCTTCTTTGATGCAATAAAAACGAAATAAATATAATGTTTGATTGTTCCCTTACAATAATTTTCTGAAAACTGAAACAGTAATATAAATTACTACTTGCACGTTAAACACCATATTTGAACCACTATGTCATGTAGGTACTTGTTCGCACATTGATCTGCGTATATCAAAATTCCACCAAAAACAGTCGTGGCGATATTAATAGCACCTGTTATTCGGCCCAGCGGTGATGTGTTTCTGTGTGTAGTTTTCACATAAAGCGTCATCTGTGACGCGCACCGATTAATTTTCCAAACAAATCGATACCTTTTTTTTTAGTGATCTTATATTTTTGAACTGGTTTCCGTTAGTTATAACAACCACTATGTAATCAAACAAATGTTGTGCGACCCGTTACTTAAGACTCGAAATTACGAATATTTTTCCACCTGGTTTCCCCCTTCAATAGAAAAAGGGCGGTTGTCGGCAATGGCTGTACTTTTCAACTACCTACAAATGCCGTCCCCTAAATGTGTGCCTCCCGGGGCGGACAGCCACCCTCTAGCTACGCCACTGCTTACTTATAGATAATAGTAATAGTATTAGTAATAGTAAATAATATGCCAGCTATATTTTTTTTATTTAAATATCATTATTTTAGACACAAATGCACCTCTTTCATCCTTAGCTATATACTTAGGGGCCAGCAATAAATGACGTCACACATCTGAGGGGGAGGGGGTCACACTTTTTTTGGTGGGGTGCCAACGCTTTGTGACGTCATAGTGGAGGGGGTATAAGTTTTTGTGACGAAGGGGTAGAACTCATAATTATAAACGTTTCTTTTTAAACTTTCAAAATCATTTCTAAATTTAGGCTGAGGCCTGGTTGTAGGCTATTCTATTTTTTGTTGAAATAATGATGCGTCTATAATAATCATAAGTTTAAGGGGCCGTCCATAAATGACGTCACGCGACTAAGAAAAAAAAACGGGGGGGGGTCACGCATTTGTGACCATCTGTCACGAGGGGGGTATTTAAGAAATGTGACGTCACATCAAAAACGCGCAACTTTAAATAAAAGTTCCACTAAAAGATTTTGTTTTCAATTTATTTAATGACTTCTTCAATGGCTTCTCACGTTTTTTATATTAGTAATATAAGAGTGCAGCCTTAAACTAAATGCATACTTAAATGACAAAAAAATGGTTTGAAACAAGTTAATTTTCAATTAGAAAATATGGCTGGGGGGGGGTTAAAAGCTTTGTGACGTCATATTGGAGGGGGATGGGTCTAAGTTTTTGTCACGATGAGTGGTAAAAATCGGCCGAAATCGCGTGACGTCTTTTTTGGACGGCCCCTAAGTCTTCTACCATTAATTATTATTTTTATTGTTCAGCAAGCGCCAAGTTGACACTGCATTTTAATCAAGTAATGTACTAATTAATCAACATTTAAAACTCTAATAAAGGAGCAAGACTAGACATAAACCATGGATAAGCTTAGGGCGCAATAATCTTCTGTATCTGCAAGTAACAGATATGATAATCACTATCAGTAATTGTTAAGTTTAATGATTAAATGTAAAAATCACCCAAATTTTCAGTCTATTAATTAGCCTAATAGTACTAATAGCAAACGAAAATCCACACTTTATTTTAAAATACAAATAATAAGATGTGTTTTTCTTATACCTATTTTCTTTTGTAATTTTCAGATTATTAACTTCGCATTGACTTTAACTTTAAGTAAGTATAAGTATAGGTCTACTTTTAAAAGTTAAAAGCCTTAAATTTAATTTTAACTTCAAAGAGGACAATATTTTAGACCCACTTAATTTATACTTATTAAACTTTAGGGACCAATAGTTTGTGTGTTTACTTTAATGAAACTTAAAAGAGCCCAATTTTTGTGATTACCACTGAATCTGAAGTTGCACACTCTGTGAACGATTTTAGTAACAAAACAGCTGGGCAATCTTATCAATAAACTTAAAATCTATAATTCCCTATTTGAGCATACTGGCCTTATTAGGATGTCGTATCCTTATTTGGAAAGGAAATACTTGCCTAAAATGGTTTTTACCATGTATAGGTATTAGGGCCAAATATTAATCCGCAGATAATTTTTTTCTCTACCTTACAAAGAGAACTACTTTAACATCTTTTACTTTTAAAATAATGTAATTTTTAGATGTTCAATATGATAAATTATCCAATATAAGATTTTCTTATGTGTATTTTTTCTTACAACTCCTAATTTCAAGGAATTATTTAATGCTCATTAATGGACACTTTACCCGTTTTGTGACGGCTACGGAATATGGGTGTTCGTAAACTTGTTTCCATTTGAGAACATGCAAAATCTAAACCAAACTGGCCTATCTTTGTCGAATGTGAATGCCGGTGGTGTATCAACAATGAATGGTAGTGCAAATAACAACATATATGTGTCCAGCAATTTAGCGACTCCAGATAATTTTATATTTGAGGAGGAAGACCCGAGTTTAGAAGATGATGAGTCTGATTCAGATATTGCTACTTTTCAGCAAGGACATGGAATACAACAAAATGCTACTAATTCGGGCCTCAAGCCAGGAAAAAAGACAAAAGGGAGAGTCAAAATTAAAATGGAGTTTATTGAAAATAAATTAAGGCGTTACACCACATTTAGTAAGCGAAAAACAGGAATAATGAAAAAGGTGATGTTAATTCTTTTGATAAATCGAATAGACCTATTTAAATCCATAGTCTAGTATTTATACTTGTTGAGATGCCTTTTTAATTCTAACTAGGTCACCAGCTACTTACATCCTGTTTAACTTTAATAACAAGGTTTCAAAAAATATCCTAAATTTAACTAAATAAATAATAACTTATGTTTGAGTTTGGGCTATTCACTGCAATTACAACCTTTTATGCCTTTTATTGAACTTAGCACATTCATTTATACATTAATTACTAAATTATATACATTATTGTAAAATATTTATTAAGCCTTACATATACATAATATTTAAATACAATAATTTGTTATAATTATAATAGTTATAGCCTATGATGTTAATATTATAATTATATCCATATCAGAATATCTAAAATGACAGATGTGAACATTAACCATTCATTCATGAATTAGGTCTAAATAATGATCAATGATTGATAACTAGTTCTCTGTAAAAGAGACTGAAGAAACAATATAATCTATAAGATTAAATTACTAATAAATTAAATAACTAGGGCTGTTATCGATTAATTTAAAATTAATAGTTAAATTTTAAACAATTAACGATTAATTAATCCTTAATTTCGATTAAAGCCAAAAATTGAAATTTATGGTGTCATGAGTGACATTTATTAAACGTACTTGTCGAAAATTGAAATAACACTGGAATGTCTTCTTCATAACATATGACATCTTTTAACCAACAACGCAAACAGACAAGTGTATTGACATTACTTGGTTCAAGTGCTGAGCGGGTCTTATTGACAATATAACCAGCCGAGCTGAACAATCGTTTACATAGCATTAGATTGCCTCAATTGAAGTTTCTGATACTGTAGTGGATGTTTGGTTTGCAGGTGATATGTAAGCGAAGTGCTAGAACCATGGTAGCAATGTTCCCTTTAAGCAGCGACGCTGCGCAGATATTTTACAGACACCACGCAGGAGCTTAGAATCACCGCGCAGAACATTCTGTAAAATTTTGCAAAAAAAATGGACGTTGTGCAACTTTGCACACGAGTTTTTAAAAATACTTTGCACATGAAACAACGAGCTTAGACTTAGAGGGAACATTGCATGGTAGGCAAACGATTTCTCTCAATGGACACAATAACCTTTATCAACATTTTGAACAATAACATAAGTGAATAGTTTAAAAACAAAAATGTTTGTGCAATCGTCCGGAAATTAGTTTATATTTATCGGCTGAAATATTTTACTTTTTGACTTCCAGTACATTTATAAGTGGTGGGTCGATTAATCGTTAAAATTTTTTTAATCGTTAAAAATGTTTAGCGATTAATCGAGAAATTAATAGTTAATTTCCGCAGCCCTACTAATAACTAATTGATTGTGATGTTAATGATCATGTCTACAGTATTTTTATGAATAAAAATGTGGCTATGTTTACTTACTTTAACAAATGATTGATATGCCATTTGTTTTACAAAGAAGTCAAGTCAAGAATGTGAAAACTCATAATGAATCATGTAGTGCAGGGGTGGGCAAACTTTTTAGGGCAAGGGACTTATTAGTAAGAGATGAAACATCAAGGGGCCGCACCTAACCAAAATTTAGCCTCGATTCAAATACAAACATCCATCTTTAACATAAATATATTGATTTTTTCGATATTACTGCAGGCTTCCGCAGGCCACAAAGAACTCCCTAGTTTGCCCACCCCTGATGTAGTGTGTGTTACTCTCAGAAGTGATATTACTGTAGAATCGTTGATTTTATTTTTGCCAGCTCAGTCAAGGATATGACTATGGCCATGGCCTCTGATTTTACTATTTACTTTAACTTTATATAAGATAACAATGCATTAAAATTAAATAATGTTGTGATATTTTAAATTTCTTCCTTTGGCTCCAATTTCATTCAACATTTTTAGTTCAGTAACATTAAGTATGTAAGCTCCCCAACAAATGTAAACTTGTAGACCTATTTATGTAGGTATAACTCTGGTCTAACCATTGCCAAAAAGATTTATAATTAATAAAATATATTTTTAGTCATGTAATTAATACAGTAATAAAAGCCATATTTTAATTTAAATCATTAACACGCACTTATCCTAAAAGTAAAAGCAAAAGTTATAGTAAAGACTTAATTAAGTGCTTACAATTTGTTGTTATTGTTGTTTTTTTTTGGTGGTAAATATATTATTAAAGTAGTAAGACAATGAGAAAGACTTTGATCCAGGCCTAATTTATGAATGAGATTGTGAGAAAGCATGAAACTTCTTGTGGCAGTATTAATGATGATCAATAACGGCTATTAGATGTATCATTCCATCATTATTATTTTACATGGTCATTTTGGCCTAGAAATAACCTTTTTTTGAAGTTCATCTAACTCAGATTGCTCAGGGTCACTAAAATTCAAGTATTACATTTACAAAAATAATTTTTACCTCATCTGCATGGTTAAGGTCATAGGCAATTGCATTAGACACCTCAATATTATATTTAGTCATCCAAGTGCAATGTAATTGTCATTTGTGCCTTACAACAATATTTAAAATTAACAGTCTATAACATGTTTCAGGCTTATGAACTGTCAACGTTAACAGGTACTCAAGTCATGTTATTAGTTGCCAGTGAGACTGGACATGTCTACACGTTCGCTACACGTAAACTTCAGCCAATGATCACTAGTGAAAGTGGGAAGGCTTTAATTCAGACTTGCCTGAATTCCCCAGACCCTCCTCCAGGCAGCTCCTCTGGAAATGTTTTGGAACAGAGAATGAACCCTTCAGGGTTTGAAGAAACAGACCTGTCATGTGCAGTTGGAGAAGATGAACAAATCAAGGTAATTAATAAAGCAATTGTCCTTTCTAAAAATTAAAAAATTTTTTAACATGTAAGTTTTATTACCTGCTACCCCTATCGCAGCTGGATTTAAATCAGCATCTAAGAATATATTTTTAATCATGTTTGTACGTGTCACCTTTACTGAATAATGACATAAAAAGCTCCCAAGTTTTCACCTGCTATCAAACAAAACCCCACCTTATGGAAGTTGGCTTTAAATAAATAAATAAATTGATTATTTATATAGCGCTGTATCCCAGTAAGGAACTGGGCTCACAGCGCTTTACATGAAAGAAATAACATACCTATAAATATTAAATTAACTTTCATATCATAATGAACACAAAAATTACAGTACATTATTATTATACATAAGCTACGTTAATCATTTACAAGAAATGTTGTTTCATTAATTTTGAAAATAAATGTTGAAAAGATGTGTCTTAAGTGCAGTCTTGAAATACCTTTGGAACCCAAGTAAACCAATAAATTATGTCATAGCAGTGGTGTCACTAGTGGAATGTGGTCTGAAATTAATAGATACATGGTAAATCATATACTGTATATTCCGGCGTATAAGATGACTTTTTAACCCCTAAACATCTTCTCAAAAGTCTGGGGTCGTCTTATACCCCGGGTATTGTCTTATTGTATTTGTACCTGTTAATACAGTACAGCAGTAGTACCATAATACAGTACCGTATACAAATGACTAACAGTCAAGATCTCATCATGTCTCCACCAGCAAGAAGAAAGAAATATGAAGCCAGTTTCAAACTTAAATTTTGTTGTAAGAGTGGTGGTCTTATACGGCGAAAATAGCTTAAAACTTATATTTTAACAGGAAAAGTAGTGGGCGTCGTCTCATATGCCCGATCGTCTTATGTCAGAATATACGGTAATATTTCTCAGTATTCTGCAACAGATGTAGCTTCTTCTTTATAAATAACAGCTTGTAATCTTTATGAAGTCAAATCATTTTGAGTTGAAAGAAATAGACTAACAAGAGAAAAGGTCTTGAAATTTAAGATCTAATGCAGAAGTGAAAACAGAAATGTTACTTTCACCATGAGTCTCTGCTAACATAAGTGAAGTTAAAATGAAAGTTTTATAAATTTCTTGTTTTGTATTTTCCGGGAAAATACCTTTTACTGATTACTGTATTTGAAATTAGCCAAACAAGGCATTATCCTCTTTGTTTAAAGCAAGGGCATCCAAACTTTTTGCAAAGAAGGCGGTATTTCATGAAGTACAAATATGCATAGGCTAGATTAAGATAATAAACAAAAGTGATATGTTGAGACTGAGTAGAGATATATTTTGTGGGGAAAGGGGACATTACAATCATGATTTTTGAGAGTAAAAATTGTTACTCCATCATTACAACAAAAGAAGTTATGGATAGGGATGTGACGGAGCTGATGAAAAGGGGGGGTATACCAAGGTGTCAGTCCCATGCCCCCCCATAACAACGAGGATTTTTAGCATTTCTTTTTGCATGAACAGCAGCATAAACTATTACAAAGCACAGGTAGCCACATTGTTAACGAATCATCAGTACAAGATGCTTTGCATAAAATAAAATTCTCCTTAATTCTACTTCTGTCATATTTCTTATCTAATTTTCATGCACAAAAAAAGAATGTATTTGTATTAAATACGGCAGTGTTTGATCTGAAAACGGTAATTTTTCAAATTCGAATCCGATGGAATTTTTAAAAAAATCCGTTGGGTAAAAAATTGTGATGAAAAATTATTTTTTAAAATTTGAAATACACATACGTCACATTCATTTCCTATTTCGAGTTGGCCAGAATAAACAATATGGTGACATAGCTTTTTGCCATCAGATATTCATCAAATTTTGTACACATTTCAGCACATAACTTCATCTGCTTTTTATAATCAACATCTACGTTGGTAAACAATAAAATGACATCATTTCACTTCATTGTAGTTTCTCCTCAAAACAGCACATATTTTCGACTTTTCTGATAAATATAATGTACATTAGTTGTTACAGAAAACATCTACAAGCCAGTTAATTTTTTAAGATGAGGCGACAGGCCAGTTAAAATTTAAGCGTGGGCCAGACTTTGGACATCTCTGGTATAAAGAGATGAGACAAGGCAAACAATGATTACCGTATTTTCACGCATATTCCCCGCACACGCAGATAACCCGCCCACGCATATACCCCGCAGAATTTTTAGATCCTGTAAAAAAATTGTGGTATAACCCGCCCACGCTTATACCCCGCACTATCCCATCACATTTGAGAAGTCATATCACGCTGAACCACTCTAGTTGAATGAACTGTATATATATATTATCGCTCACCGCGTTATAAAATCAGATACGTAATATCAAGCGATTAAAGGTAGATTGTGAACAAACTTACCAGAAGTTATACAGAATCTAATTTTATATTCGTGTTTTGCAAGTAATAGTGCCATTGATGCATTATTCAGTAAAAAAAAATTCAGATACCCCGCCCACGGAGATACCCCGCAGGGGGGGTGCGGGGTTTGTAAAATCTGGTATAACCCGCGGGGAATATGCGTGAAAATACGGTATATCAACTGGTAAGAAAATGCTGCACTAATGGTTAAAGTACTTCCATATCAGAGACATAACTCTGTTTTGCTTGAAATGCTATAAACACCCTTTTTAAAATTGGGACTGGGGAAAACTGAGCCCTAAAGAACAAAAACTTGATATTTTGAAGAATGCCTACATGTTAAATTGTAAAGTGGAAAACACCCTCAGACACAACCCAAGTAGAAGTTTGGGACATCATTCATCATACTCCTTGAATTCACATTATTTCTTCAAAAATAGAGCCTGACATACTGTGACCAGAAGAAGATGAAAGGAAACAATTCTTGAGATGGTTGTGATTTGGACATTGTTGAAAGAGCATATTTAGAAAGGGATAAAAAGCAGCATACATGTAAAATTAAATAAAACTGATGTCTAGTTTCTTGCACCAAAAATTAATTTGGTAAACATTTATTGATATTCTTTCAAATAATTTGATGGAGTTGCTTGCAATCAGTGACAGAAATAATCTTTTAAAACACACCTGCAGACTAAGGGCTAACACTTGAAAATTTAGTAACCAAGCTGGTTGTGCACCATCAAATGCAACTCAATCAGACCCATTAGCACTAATAGTAAAGAGAATTTTCAGATCCCTGGCATACTTTGCAAGAAAAAAAAATAAAAGAAGAGGTCAATGGACCGTTGCTGATCATATCAATTCTGAACTCCTGATCAGAACAAGAGTAGTATCATGTTTTGTAATGGTATTTAAACCAAAATTTCAATATAGGAGACGGATATAATTTACTGCTGCCCATTCTAAAATTGACAACTATCATTTTTAAGTTATCTGAACGTGAGATTGAAATGCTGAAATATCATTGTTGAGAAAGAATTTTGATATAGGTATGAATAAAGAGATTGTAGTTTTCTCTCACAAGCTACACAAAATAAATGATTTAAAAAAATATATAATTCATTTTCAATTTTTCAACAGTTATCTCAAATATATATTATCTTTTGTCATGTATCTAACAATTACTAAAAGTATGCGGATTTCTGCTATTTTACTTATTATATATATTTTATTTAAACAAATTAAAAAAAAATATGCAGTCATCATCTAGCCTTGGAAATGGCCTCTTATTAAAACAAATTCATATGGCTACTTAAACTTAGAGGGAAGTAGGTATTTTGCTGCTCAATTCTGAAAAAATATCTGGTAAATATCTTACATTTAGTACCCGATTTTTTTTAAAACCACCACTTCAATAAATTAAACATCTTTATAAAAATATGAGAAACTACGGATCACTTTAAATAATCGAAGGGGCCGTCCATAAAGTACGTCACGCTATTTTTGACCATTTTTAACTTCCCCCCCTCCCCCCTGTCACAAACTGTCACACATCTCGGACCAAAGTACTTCACACTTTCGAACAAAAATGTTGTTTTTTATTAACAAAATAATCAAAATTTAATATAAAACAGCGTGACGTCACACATGGCCGGACACCCCCATCCCCCCTGTCTCAAAATGTCACACTTTCTTACACCCCCTCCACCCCTCTGGAGCGTGACGTACTTTATGGACGGCCCCTAAATGACTCTATGGTCTGTTCAGGATTCTTCATTTTAAAATAAATTTCAATTTGTGCACGGTTGTCGAGTGGCATGCGCGCTCTGCTGGCGTACCGATGGTCACGAGTTCGAATCCATGTGGAGGCAAGGATTTGTTCCCGGGGCCAAGGGTTTCCCTGAGTCCACTCAGCTTCGAATGGGCACCTAACACTAGGGAAACTAAGGCGGCTGGGTAATGCGTGGAACCCCCATAGCCGTGGCCTGTGAACGCTGTATCACCTGCCAACAGACCGGTTTGATCTGTGGACGTAATAATCTTCTGTATAGAAGGAGCATCTGTGTAGATAAGAATAAGACAAATTTCTATGGCTTTTGGGAACTCTGCACTCCCCTTCTGTTTCCCATAGTATTTCGCAAATGCGTTAACTTTTGAAAGATAGAAAAAATAAGTGCTGCTTTCATTAAATTTCGAAATGTGTATTTCATTGAACATATTTTTTGCTAATCATTTTTTAAAACTCTCGACAGTAAGAAGCAATCAGCACATCAGAGATTTTCAAGTGCACACTATAAATTTTAATCGTAATTCTCAGTATTTATTTGACCTCATACCAATTGTGCGTGTGATATTTTTCTGGTGGCCTGCCTCTGAACAATTTGGGAAGTGTTGCTATAAGTCACAGACCTTGTTGGGGTCTTATAAGAGTTCTTTTTAAAATGGTGCCTTGAAGATGTTTTTCGTGACTTTGCCAAGCACCCACATGATTTGTAAATAATGATAAATGTATGTCATCTAATAGTACAATTAAAGGGAAACGTCTACTATTAGTGTGTCCCGTTTGACCCTGTAGACGAGGCTATTTATAGTTGTGATTTTTTAAATGAGGTCACTAGGTTGTGGGGATTTTGGTATGAATCCGGTGCTTTAATTCTTTTTCCTTTTTCTAAAATAAATGTTAACAATTGACTAGAAAAACTATGGAAAGTAACTTAAAAAATCCTTTGCAACTTCCACACTGATGTCGCTCAGTAGCCATAAGGCAATATGTTAGTTGAGCGCTAATTCTCGGCAATCTATTTTTAGATCAATTGTTGATATGAATTAATCATCTGTTGCTTCAAAGCTTTGTTCACTTATTTTAAGTCACGTACTTTCAAAGTTTCGCACTTATTAAATGGTCATTAATTTTTTTCATATAGACGTAACGTCTAGCCAAAATAATAATAATAATAATAAATTGATTATTTATATAGCGCTGTATCCCAGTAAGGAACTGGGCTCACAGCGCTTTACATGAAAGAAATAACATACTTATAAGTATTAATGGTGGTCGAATGGCAGCGCACTGGACTGTCGTACCGATGGTCACGGGTTCGAATCCGTGTGAAGGCAAGGGTTTGTTCCCGGGGCCTAGGGCGTCCCTGAGTCACCCCGCTCCGAATGGGTACCTAACACTACTTATAGTTAGGCGGCTGGGTAATGCGTGGAACCCACAAAGCCGTGGCCTGTGAATGCTGCATCACTTGCCAACAGATCATCTGTCATGGTCTGTGGACGCAACTATCTTCTGCATAGAAGGAGCGTCTGTATAGATAAGATAAGATAAGATAAATTAACTTTCATATCACAACAAACACACAAAATTACAATACATTATACATAAGCTACGTTAATCATTTACAAGAAATGTTGTTTCATCAATTTTAAAAATAAATTTTGAAAAGATGTGTCTTAAGTGCAGTCTTGAAGGACTTGGTTGTTTGAATACTACGTATGTGTAATGGTAGAGAATTCCATTGTTTGGCTGCACAAAAAGAGAACGACCTTTCACCAAACGTTTTGGTGCGTGTGGTAGGAACAGAGAGAACGCGTGTGTCTGCAGAAGATCTTAGCTTGCGAGTGGGTGAGTAGACCGACAAAAGTTCCGTAAGATACGATGGGCATGAGTCCGAAAAGAAATTGTGACAGAGAACGGCCAGTTTGTAATCAATACGGGCTTGTATAGGCAGCCAATGAAGTGAGCGAACAGTCTTTATATTTAAATTGTTCATATTTGCAGTGGACGTCTATTAACCTTTTATTGTTACGCTTTGGCTTTGGTCTCTACCCTGATTGAACTTTTCAGAAAAGTCCATCGCCCCGTCTTCACTTTTGTCACCTTTCTTCCTCTACACAATTTAGCCATTATCTTTTGGGGCAGTCCATTAAGTACGTCACGCTATTTTTGACCATTTTTAACTCCCCTCTCGTCACAAACTGTCACAAATCTCGGACTAAAGTATGTCACACTTTCGAACAATTTAAAAAAAAATTAACAAATACTTCAAATTTTATCTAAAACACGCGTGACATCACACATGGCCTGACCGTACCCCCCCTCCCGTTACAAGCTGTCACACTTTATTACACGAGCGTGACTTTATACTTATGGACGGCCCCTTTTTAGCTATATACTGGAAAAAATGAACATTTACCAAGTGCTTAAAATCAGGACATAACATATTTGACGGAAGTCAAGCATGCATGTTAATAAATAGAGGAAATTATTTTTTTTTAAATAAAAACACCTTTTTATAAGTGTGCTAAAAAGAAGAAAATAATTTAAAACTTATAAGTTCAATTACTTTGATGTAATATGACTAACAACGTTGGGCGAGTGTTTGGTATAAAAATTAAAGATTTATAATTTAGAAGGCAAAAGAGAGATCTATAAGTGAGAGAATGAGTGAACTGCATATGTAACGACCTCATAAGCGCCCGCCCCACGTTTTTAGTCATATTAAATCAAAGTACTTGAACTTATAAGTTTTAAATTATTTTCTTCTTTTTAGCCCACGTGTTTAAAAAAAATATTTTTTACCTCTATTTATTTTATTCTTTTTAGTCTAAGTGTATGCTATGGTGAGTTTTGTAGCTTCCTTTTGATTATTGATTATGAAAGTATTGATTATGTTCAATTTAATACGCATTATTGATTATTGAAGTATTGATTATGTTCAATATAATACGCATCGCGCGACAAACATTTACAGACTGAAGGTGACGGAACTCCCCTTGCTGTTAAACACAATAGCAGACGGATACAGATGCTATATAGAGATAAACTACAATGCATTAATTTAATTACGGTACATTCGATCGATCTGACATTTTGATACAATGCATTGTCACCCAAGATCTATCTGTGATAACATTTTGAGATCTCTAGGACCATCAGAAGTGGTTTAATTTTACGTTGGAAAATTTAAAATTTGGCGGACAGACAGGAACGAAAACAAGTTAATAAAAACGTGGTAAAAATAGCGTGGTATCTATTGCGGAAGACTGCGTGACTGCATTCCTAACATTGTTGGTTAATATATTAAAAATTTAGAACTCTCGACCAAATTTACAAGAACAGAGCGTGCTTTTAGTTAAATCATTCATTTGAATATTTAATGCCACCCAATTAGGGCTTTAAAACCAAAGTGGTGGATTTTGTTATGTATAAAATTATGTTAGATGCTATTCATTAGATGTCACAACGCATTGATTATAATGGTCTGCCCCGAATGTTTGTCTCATAAGACGTGCAGTCGTTTTTTGTACGCACAGTGGTTTTAGTAGTCCCATTTATTGTTCCCTCTTTTGTTTAACTTAGAATGGAGTGTATTGTTTATAAGCCCTTATTTCTCTAGGCTAGGGTCACGACATTTGAGAAAAAGGGTGTTTTGTACACAGCTTCGTCTCGTCATGTGTTCTCAAATATTTCGTTTTTACCACCCGACTTCCTTCTGCCTACTATTTCTTGATAAATAAGTTTTAAAAAACTAATAATAAAATACATGTACATGTAATACTTATATCTCAATGTAGCAAATAATTCTGTAACCTAACCTCTCCCTTCGCAAAGTACAAAGGTTTTCAGTTTACCATATCCAAAGCAATTAGTTTTGAACACAATTTTAAAACGTTAGATTTCAATGAGTTGTTGGATTAGTTTAGATGAAAGCGAGATATGCGACTTCCCATGAGTTGGAAGAAGTTAAGAGAGATCACAAGAGCTAACTAGCGTTACTATGATATTGAATTAATGCCTCGAACAACCACGCTGGCCTGTAGGAATCAAGTGTGTGTATGGAGTCAATCAATGTTCCCTTTAAGCTGCGTGGTTGCGCGGCATATTTGACAGAAGGAGCGCAGCAGTTTGAATTACCGCGCAGCAAATTTGGTAAAATATTGAGGGGGGGGGGTGGATGCTGTGCAACTTTGCACACGGACCAATGAACCTTAAAGGGAACTTTGGAGTCAATGAATGTTTATTTCTATAGTTTAACCCCAAAATATGACAGAATCAGACTCAAAGCGTCTTGAACTTTCGGTCACCACTACAATTTTTTTTTAAAGTAGCTTTTAATAAAATGTTTATGATTTTACATAGTGTGAAAACTTGTGCTTTTAAACGTTTTATCGAGGATTTCGCAGATACATGGGAATGATAAACTCGTACACTCTGTGTTAACTTGTTTCAATACATCCACGTCCCATTTTTTTTCCTTCTCTGTGTTCCTTTCTTACACTGGCTTCGGCCTCTTTGCTCTCAATGGACACGAATGGCGCCCCCAATTATTTACAGGCAAGAATGTATCCAGACTTGGGATTCGGCTCATTGATAATGAAAACCATCGCCAGTCGTCCCTCCACCCGCCCCCACCTATTCTATAATCCTCACGCTATTAACCGACATACGTCTCGTAGGGCGGTTGACGAGATAAATTCCAGGGAACCTAAATGTCGGTACCAGTTGAGATATTGAAAGTTGAATCATGCTTGCTACCTTGTGGCACGTTTCTACGTACTTGAGTTTGGAAAACGCAGTTAACCATCTCCTAACACAGCACGGCCCCCATACCGAGTGAGGGCCGAAAAACTCAGGTAGGATTCCCTTGCTTGTGTGTAGTAGGTGCTCACTCCCGACTTCGCCCGAAATAGTTCAGGCGGGCCCTCCCACATCTGCCCCATAAGATGAACATGCACAGGTTCCTACCATAGTAGACTGTGGATGGGCACCGTACTTAGTCTAAAAAAGGAGCTTAGTGTGAACAGCTGAAATCAAGCTTCTGAAAGTCGCGCGTTTTCATATTTATGACTATAAAAAGCTACCAATAGATCGAAAGAGGTGGAGATATTTCTCCATTTCCAGTCACGTAAAACTACGTACTTGTACTTGATTCAGCCCCAAAAGAAACCGCTACTGTCTATTTGGGCAATGGTTATAAATAAAATATCCCAGTCAAGCCAGTCAAAAGCAACGAATTACATTATACTGTACAGTAATAATTCCCTATTCCTTTCTAGCATACTTTATTTGGGGCAAGATAAAATAACTATCTTCTTTCATATCACTCACACATTTTTAAGACAGTTCCTCCTTCATGAATTGTCACTCAGCTATATTATGTCATTTTAATTATCTTTTTTCTCCAAAGACTTAACTAAACAGATCTATCTATAGAGTAGAGTTGATCTGCTACTTATCGTATCTTTACAATCAGTTATCTTATGTAAAAGAAAATACTTTATTACAACTTTCTCACACACCATTCTTACAGGGAATAAATCAGGGCTCATCATAATGTAATACAGGAAATACCCTTTTGATATACTGCAACAACTTGCAGTACCAAACAAAGATTTAGCTGATACATAATATGGCAATAGTTAGCTACAAAAGTAGAGTCATAGCACAGGGAGATTACCCAGAGAAACTCCAGATCAATCAGGGTTTCAGCCAAAGAAATTAACCATCATGTTGAAAATGACGTAAGAAAAAGTTTTAGTGGATATCGCCAAAACATTGTCACATAAACATTACAGAATCACTACCACCGGGAACTTCATAACCCCAACCACTGCAGTTAGTACCTGGCATGTGAGAATGACATTGCTCTTACTAGAAAGAAACAGTAATTATGAAAGCATTCAGTGACATTGAAGTTAGAGATGATCTTTGGGTAAATGGAGCAATAATAACAAAATCTGTCATAATGTCCCAAAACACCACACCAAAGTCAAGATACACTGTTATATGACAGTAGGAATTTACAAAAAATGTTGCATGAACCCCTTACCAAAAATAACTAAAGAACCTGCTTTAAAAAAGGGGAGGGTAATCATAAGAAAAATTGTCATTGATTGATTGAAAGGAATAATGTGGTGTTGCAGTTCAGAGCCACACACAGGTTTTTAGCTCCCTTGAAGATGATTATTTCTTACTTTCCATTTTTCCAAAGCTTTTTTAAAAAAAATCATATTTCATAAATACATGTCCAAATGGTTGTTAAAATTATCTATTCAAACATTTCTTAACACTTTTTTAAAATCCAACCAAGCATAATAATTATTTTACTAATGCATTTCACTTGCAGATTCTGTTTTCTTTCACTGATCTATGGCCACATCATTTTTTGCATTGAAATTTTGGTTCAGTATCTGCATAATATAAATTATTTTTAAGTATACAGAGCAAAAGTCTGTCTATATTCTGTGATGAAAGGGGATGACTGGAATTATTCATGTTAACGGACATGTAATAAAATTTCATAAATTTGACATTTTTTCTTTATCTACTAAAGTACTTTTATAGTTGTTAAAAAGATAAACTAATCAATTATAAGATTTAATAAATACTTTTCTTTTTTTCTCTGTCAGGCAGAGTCTTGCAATACTTTGAAGACAGTTTTCCCCATGCCTACTCAAGTCAGTACAGTCCCTAGCAGTGAACAGTTGATGACATCTACAAGTAGAGAGCAAGTCAGCCAGATGCCAACCTATACTATACAAACAGCTCCCGTATCATTATCATCCAGAGAACAGAACTCAGGGCCTGTGATAAGCAAAGCATTTTCTCTGACCTCCAACACAAGCAACAGCACCAACTCTACCACAAGTAGCTTTCAGACTATGCAAATACCAATTTTACTTCAAAATGGTAAGATTTCAATACTATACTCAGTGCATTAATTTGCTTTCAAGATAGACTGTAATAAATATCCTGTTAGCTCAAATAACAACTTGGATTATTCTACTCTTTTTTATTAATGATTTTTTTTTCTTCAAAAAAGCAGTGTTCACATTTTTTTTCCCTTGGTGTAGGTACAACAATTTCAATGTTACAAGCAAGTAATCAGTCATTAGGTCAAGCTATTGCAGTCACACAGTCACAAAGTGGTCTAAAACCTGCTACTCTAAGTCAAGTAGTTTCAGCTCACAATAGTAAGTTTATACATAGATTATTAGATATTATTGTTCATCTCATGTTTTGGCTTCATGTTGTATCATTGTCCCCTCACTAGTCAGTTATTCAAATTAATAGGAGGTTGGTTGCTCTAACTTCAAGATGAAGTTAAAACCCAGGTAAAGTCTACACATCAGTATAACAAAATAACTTTTTTGGTAAATAATTAGGTGTGATATATAAAAAGATGTCCATCCCAATGCTGACACGTACAAACAATTGTAAGATGTTTGGTGTCTGTCCTAAATAATATGTTTAATTTAAGAATGTTTGTAATCAGTGGAGAAGCATGGATTGCCAATGTCCAGTGTAAGGAGCGTATTATTTTTGCAATTTGTGGATAGATAAAAGCCCTTTCCTCTAGACTTCCTCAAGCTGCAAAAGCAGTTATTTAATTACTGAAGTTTAATTAAAATGCTATACATTAAATACCTTAGGTATTCAAATTTATTCAAAATAGTCTGGGATTCAATCTGTGCTAATTTCTCAAAAATATCTTTTGTACAGTGATTAATCAGTTATTGGGTGTTTTTATTTTTTAGTTTGTTTTTATCTCATGCTTAAAAAAAAATTAATTAAATTTTTATAAACAGTTGTTTTTTTTGTTGTTTTTTTTACATCGAGCCATTTGATACAGTAATAATTTAATGTCACAAACAAATTTTCTTGCAACTGCCATTTGTACCTCCACAAAATCAATATAAAAATTTCAAGTTAGCACAATGTTCATTTAACTCTAAACATTAAGTAACTGTGTGATGATATGGTTCAATGATGAATTCTTATTTAAAAAATCATTGTTATTTAAAGAATTTTATTTTACTGCACATAACTACAATTGTTTCAACCAAATTTGTGTATGGCATAAGACAACTTTATCAGTGTTACAAGTGCAGTTTTTAAGAGTAGAAAAACCCTTTAGAATTTCATTTAAACCCACGCCCCATATATCTGTTTGAAATTTTTTTTAAAGTAAGCATTAGCCAACATTGCAATAGATTCTGAATTAGAGGTTTTATTTTATCTTATTTTGTGTAGAGTGGGAAGAGATCATTATAAATGTTGTCTGGGGTAATTTTTTTTTCTTTGTTGGTCATTTTGCACCTCAGGTGAACAGCCCCACAACTCTGCCAAAACTATGGCACTGCTTGTGAATAATCTTTATTTAAAAAAATTATTTAGAAGAACTGCTTTGAATTATCATCAGATCAGTTAATTTCAAGCAGTCAGAACAATCAAACAGGTGAACTCAACACACCACTACCAGTCAGCACACCATCTGCCATAAGTTTTATGCAAGGTGAGATTTTTAAGTTCCAATACTTGTTTTTTTCCCCCTTTAGTTAAATATAAATACAAATGTATGCCTAAAGTAGTTTCCAATAAAATAATGTGCAAATACTTGATATAATCATCTTTTGATCTGTGCTCAAAACATTGTTATGAATTTTTGTATTATCTGTTTTATATAATGATGTTTGCATGGGCTGCTTAAATCAAATTGGTGTAATTGTACAACACTTGTCTTCTCCCATGAAAGGTATGACTCCCGGAATAGTAATGTACCACACACCACAGGGTGTGGTTTATGCCACACCCACACAGAATCTTCATGATAGAACAATATTTAATTTTCCTCAAACAACAGCTGCAATATCCATGTCACAGTCTGACCAATCAACAGGTGAGTAAACATTGGATACTATTCAGGTTGTCGGGGAGGATTATATGAGTCATACTAATATTCTTGAGGTACTGGCAAGGGCTAGTTCAAACAATATGTACTTCTCAGCTGTTTACCAAATGACAACACTATTACTATTTATATTCATATCTCATTTCAATGAATACAATATCAGTGAAATAAATTAAAAGTTTTCACATGGCAGAAAAAGAATGCACAGATAAGCATGAGAAATGTATCCAAAAAATTTTTAAATTATATTTAATGAACTTAAAACTTTTATTACTTGGTTTGAAAAATACTTGAATGCATTAGTCAAGCTCACAATGAACCATTATCATAAAAGAAATCAACAATAAATACAATAAATCATCACATCACCTAGTTGTAAAATGCACAAAGAATTAATGTTAAAATATTTTGTAGAATCCAATTAAGTTATAAATTTGAATGATTCGAATGATTTGCGATGTAAAAATAAGGGGATTTAAAAAACCCAAAAAAACATGATTGACATTTGCAACAAGTTTGAGAATGAAGGCATGCATAATGGATAAACCACCCAAATAACTTTCTAAAATAAATTAGATCTAATCTTTTACTTTTCAGCATTTAGGTCTCTCCATTGGTTATATCTAACAATTTTCAACTTGAATTGTCACTCCAGCAGTTTTCAACCCTTTTGTTTTCCTTGTCAAAACTTAAGGATAAATTTAAATTTCTTAACACAAATGATTTTTACAGGCTGCTCTCTGCATGTCTTATATTTGAATTTAAGAATGTCAAAATATATTATTTACCTTTTATAGCGCTACTGCATTTACAAGATGATAGTAGTGTGTGTAAAAATTAACATTATAAAGTAAAAGCCAAATAAGATTATTTATTAGGTAAACCAATTTAGCATAAAATGTTTCTAATTTGATGCAATACTAGTTTTGGTGTAGATTCTTTTACAGAAGTATTTTTCTTCACTTATAACAGGTCAGCAAATTATTACAATACCTGTTCCTGTCTCTCTTAGTGGAACATCGGTGAGTAAGATGTTATGTGTAATGATGCTGGTCATTGAGGACCTATTAGAGGAGATAACTAACCTTTGAAGTGTGTATGTGATTTATTGGGTAGTGGGGAGGATTTTCTGATGTGGAAAAATATGTATGTTCTATACCTGTGGCTCTCAACCTTTTGAGACTCAAGGATCACTTGAAAACTTTGAGTCTTAGCCACGGACCACTACTGAAAATTGTGCTACTGCTGTGCTGGAAATTTATCTATATAATTATACTTTGTATATAACAAGTTTCTAGTATACATAATACATGTTAGGTTAGTAAATAAAACTATACTAATATGCTACGATTTGCGTACTCCAAAAACAATATTGAATGGAAACAGATTGTAATGAATTTCTTTTATGAGCTATATACAAATTAGTTTATGTGATAGCTACTGAGTAAATGAATGGATCTTAACCAAACTTTGTGTATAAAAACTTGATAGCCCATATTAATATAAAAAAGGGCACTGCACGTCTAATGTCCAATCGTTCAGGGCTGGGGGCCCCAAATGTCTTTTTTTCGAATATGTTTGAGATATTATTTTCCATTCTATTTTTAGCTATCTTGAGAAATATATCCATGATGAAACTGAATTAAAATGAACAGCATGTCAAAATTTACATCTTACATCGATTGGGTCGGGGGCCCCAAATGTCTTTCTTTCATATATGTTTGAGACATTATTTGCCTTTCTATTTTTAACAATCTTGAGAAATATATCCATGATGAAACTGAATTTAAATAAACAGGTTTTCAAAATGTACATCTTGAACCGAATGGGCTGGGGGCCCCTTAATGTATTTTTTTCCTTATATCTATATATATAAAAATCAAAGTATGTATGTATGTATGCCCTTTATAGCTGACTAAACCATTCATGTGATCGCTATGAAACTTTTGGAGACTTTTGAGTACGCTCCTGGGATGGTCACTGGCAACTTTTTTTTGACAAAGTTTAACACTCATGGGGTGCTGGGGGCCCATAATATGATTTTTTTTATTTGAGCTATATAAAAATTAGTTGAAACGTTAGCTATTAGGTAAATTGATGGAACTTAACCAAACTTTGTGTATAACATCTTGGTAGCCAATATTGAAATACTATGGGGCACTAATTTCCTATTGTCCATTTCTTAGGGACTGGGGGCCAAAAATGTCTTTTTTCATAAACGTTTAAGATTTTATTTCCTATTCAATTATTAAAGATCTTGAGAAATATAGATAAATATATCCACTATGTAATGGATTGAAATAAACAGGTGTTTTGAACTTGACGACTGGCACTAAATGGGCCCTGGGGCCCTTAATGTCGTTTTTTGCTTATGTGAGCTATATAACAATTGGTTTATGCGTTAGCTACTTAGTAAATGAATGGATCTTAACCAAACTTTGTATATAAAAACTTGGTAGCCCATATTAAAATAACAAAGGGCAGTGCACTTCTAATGTCTCATTGTTCAGGGCCGGGGGCCCCAAATGTCTTTTTTTCGAGTATGTTTGAGATATTATTTTCCATTCTATTTTTAATGATCTTGAGAAATACAGTGGAACCCGCTTAACTCGAGCCCAGTTAACTCGTCGGCTCTATTAAATCGACGTTTTTTATTGGAACCGCCAAATTCTCTCTTTGTCTTTGCATTTTCTCATCGGTTAATTCGATTATTTTAGGTCGCCGAACCCTAACACCTCGAGCACAAAAGAGGGCCAAATTTGCCACTTAGCGTTGGTTATCTCGATCACCATGACCAATCGCCAGCTTTTGAAAATGTTAGATGTGATTTTTTATAACCAAGGGAAGGCATAAAATTTCTAAAACATTTAGTTTCGTATGGAATAACAAAATGTACCGTGTGCAGACTTGTTGTCATTGGCAACCATTCATCCTTCAACCTCATTTTGACTCTATTACTACTGCTTTGTTCTCATTGTTTCATTCATAAGAAGTGGCCGTGCGCAAAAGCCATTAACTATTGGTTAGAATTAATTAAAATGTGTCAAAGTTGAAGGTTAAAAAGTTCAAAAGGAGTTCCTAATTTATTTTTGTACATTTTTATAGAGAAGAGTTCGCTTTGTCATGAGTCATATATAGGTCATGATAGATAAACAAATAACTGCAACGCCTTTGTGTAAAAAAAAACCTCCAAAAACACTGCATGTACATTCTCATTTATTAACGCTAGTGATGGGAAGATACCAAAATCATAGGGTGCTTACTGTAAACAAGGCTCCCCAGATTTTTAAATATATAATATAACAGACTACAGACAGTTTCCCCACCCCCACTCTCAATCTCCCACACCATTGTTGTTGGTTAGTCTGAATAGCATCAAGTTAGGGAAGGAATTCTGAGTCCATTGTAAGCTGAGGGGAGGACCCAAGGAAGATGTTTTGGAAGAGAATGGTTCAGGGACAATGAGGGGATGTGTAGGTTACATGGGGTGGGTTATTTATTTGTGTAGCTTGTAAGGAAAGTCACCCAAGTGCCTTCCAAGGCACAGTATCTCAATCTGGGAATCAGGGCAAGAGAAAAATGCGATGTCACCAGCAGACCCTGCGTGCGCACGTGGTGTGGCGGGCAGGAGTAGATGAATTTGTTCTAGTTATGTACTAGGGAAAAAAAAACTGTGATAACGCAATAAAGGGTTATATTTAAACTTAAATGGTCCTTAAAAATGAACGGCCTTAACAATCTTAAGAAAGAGTGAAGAAATAGGGTCCCTATATTCCGATACGATTCCGATTAATCATCCCATCACTAATTAAGGCACATCATGTATATAAAGAAATTTCAAGCGCATGTTAATATTTTGCCGCCATATTGGTTTTCGTTTAACTCGTTGATCGGTTATCTCGGCGTCATTTTTCATACCCCGAGGCCGTCGACTTAACCGGGTTCCACTGTATATCCATGATGAAACTGAATTAAAATGAACAGCATGTTGAAATTTACATCTTACATCAAATGGGCCGGGGGCCCCAGATGTCTTTTCTTTTGTATACTCTAAGACAGGGGTGGGAAAACTACGGCCTGCGGGCCACATGCGGCCCGCCAGAGCATTTTATGCCGCCCGTAGGCATATATACATGTTGCGATCTTATGTCGATGTTAATTTTTTTTGTTTAGAATTTTTACTATGTTTTTAAAACTTTATTCCGAGTATTTGATTTGAATCAAGGGATATTAAATCGATTTTGTGGCTCCAGAATTGATTAGTGATTATTAGTCATTACTTATTAACATCCTTATTCGAAACTGCATTTCAGCTCAACTGGAAGTGGCATTTGTTTACGATTTACATATTGGCGGTTTTTAAAAAATTTTAATTTAGAAGCGAATAGACGTTGATTTAACCATGAGTGCTGCCAAAAACAAAAAAAAAGAAAAATTTGAGGACGAATGTCGTGTTTTTAATGACGAATGGACCGCTAAATATTGGTTCACGAGCGTTGGCTGCAAAGAACTGTGCCGTGAGTGTGTGACTTCATGTTTGCCATTGACATTATGGAAAAGTTTAATGAACTGAATGTCAAACTTGAGGGTAATAGCTTTTTCGCATGAAATGTATATGCATGATAAATCATTTTAAGCAAAACTCTCCCTGTTCTCCAAGCAAGCAGGTTTTGCCATTCCCTTTGCCGAAACAGAAAACCATTTCTGGTGAAATGGCTGACAAGTACGAATCTCAATGGGATTCCTTGGCTGTCAAATTTGAAAAGAGGTTCCAAGACTTCAAGAACCTGGAACCATTTTTCAATATCCACAGTTCGCCATTTAGTGCAGAAGCTGATTCAGCCCCAGAGGATATACAGTAAGAGCTGCTTGACCTACAAGCAGATTGTGACCTGAAGGAGAAGTTCAAGTCAGTTTTTCTGCTGGAGTTTTATGGATGTTTGCCAGCGGCAGCATTTCCACACTTAAAAACTTTTGCTGCCAAACTTTTGTCACCATTTGGGTCCACATACATCTGTGATCCAGCTTTTTCTTGTATCAAAGTAAACAAGTCTAAGAACAGATCGATGTTGACTGACTGCAATTTGAATGCAGTCATGCGAATCACAACCAGTAAACTGGTTCAACAGTTCTAGAACATTATCCACAATTTTTAACAGTTACATACTTATTATTTATAATTGTACTCTATGGTCAGCTTTTATGTAAGTTACGTCCCTACTTCTTCATAGGTATTATGACATTTAACAATAAACGTTTGTTGAACTAATAATGAATAGTACAATCTTATTATCAAATTAGAAACTGTTTCAGTTTTATTTTAAAATGTAATGTACATGTGTAATAGAGTGTGAATGTGAAATAAAATGACAAGTACATGGTTATATCATTAAACAATATAATTTGCAATGTCACGTCTGTCCGTGACGCTACTAATTTTAGAAAGCAGCGCACCAAATTACTACACCAATGCATCAAAAGGTGTGCAAATTAAAGATGCACTGTAAAAAAATATTATATGACTTCATTGTTTTAGCTCATATTTTAATTTTGGAAAAGGGAACAATGTAAAAAAGAGGATTTGATGATGGTTAATTATAAAATAAAAAAACAAAGGGGGTGCCGTAGGCGCCCTACAACCCCTGTTATAAAATACTTTGTGTACATTTCAGAAAGTTTAATATTTCGTATTTATCAAACAAGGACAAGTTAGTTGGGCTTTTGAAAAAGGTCGGCGCCGTAGGATCCTAAAAAAGTTCATTTTTTCAAAATAAATAGATTTCAGCTGAAAACTTCCATCATTTTTGACGGGTGATACGCTAGTTAATTCATATTTTAAACGTTGTAAATTGTAATTGAAGTAGACAAGTATATATGCAGCCCGCCTATAACAATAAACTATTCAATGCTGCCCTCCGTAGAAAAAGTTTGCCCACCCCTCCTCTAAGATATTATTTCCCACTCAGTTTTTAACGATCTTCAGAAATACATCATTGATGAAACTGAATTTAAATGAACAGGTTTTCAAAATGTACATCTTGAACCGAATGGGCCTGGGGGCCCCTTAATGTATGTTTTCCTTATATTAGCTATATACAAATTAGTTTAAGCGTTAGATAATGGGAAAATAACTGGATTTTGACAACACTCTGTATATAAAAACTTAAGAGCCTATATTAAATTACTATAGGGCGCTGAACTCCTAATGTCAACTTCCTCGGGGCTGGGGTCCCTAAATGTGTTTTTTACTAAACTTTTAATATTTTATTCCCCATTCAATTTTACACGATATTTACAAATATAGATAAATATATTTATACATTTCTTATGAAATTGATTGAAATGAACAGATTTTCGAACTTCATGTGTTAAACTGATGGGCCCGGTGACCCTTAAGTTAATGTAATTCCTTTTTTATCTATATGTATTCCTTTTTACTGAGATCGTTGCAACGCACGACGGGCCTGCTAGTGATATATATAAAAATTGGCAATTAACACATTATAATGATATATATGAGGAATGAAAAATATCGTTTTGATTGAATTTTAACTTTTGTCCTCTCTTAGTTGTTACAGTTGTCACAGACATCAAGTATTGAAAGCTCTTCAGGAGAATCACTTGTTCAGCAGCAGCCTCCAAACAAGAAGGTCAAAAAATGATAATTGACTGAAAAGACTAAATTGCTTTTTGTAACTGATGCATGTTTTTACACTATGAACAATAGATAGCCCAAGAACAGAAAAAGCTGATGACTGTACTAAAAAATTTTTTTCGGCATTTTCACTATTCGTATCTCACCTCAATTTTTTTTGCAAGTCTGAATTATGCATTGTAGTATTAGGGCATGATAGTTTATGTGGATAAAAAAAACAACACATTCTTAGGGTTAAAATGCAACATCTCTTTTTTTCTGGTCTTTTTAAGACAGGTGTGTCCAAACTTCTTGCAAAGAGGGCCATATTCCATGAAGTTAACATGTGGGGGGCAGATTGAGATAAAAAAATATTACATACGCTCAAACTTAGTTGCAGGCTTTTTAATTATTGTATATGATTGTTTTATCTTTGTAATTTGAAAGTGTGATATTTTAGGGGGGGGGGATTTTCTAAACTTAAAAAATATATTATTCTATTAGAAATGACTTAAATTGTATAGGTTATGGTCAAGCTAGAGAATAAAGATTTTTATTTCATACTGCGTACATTAAAATAAATAAAATTTGTTGCAACATAACATACCAAGAGCCGAAAATGTTGCTTCAAAATTGGTACGTAAAAATCATCTTTATATTTTAAGTACACAGATACCTCATTTATTTCAGATTCGTTTCCTTTCTAAGTTGGCAAAAATAAACAAAATTATCTCATAAATGTTTGCTTTTGGAAGTCATTGAATTTCATACACATAACAGCACAGAACATCGTCTTTTTATATTTAATATCCACGTCACAAAACAGTAAAACATCCAATTTTAGCCATCGTTTGAAGGCATGGTATTCTTTTATATAAAACAGCACATACTTTCGGCTTAAATTATAAATTTAATGACATGGTTACAGAAAAATCCCCACCAGCCAATTTGAAATATAAGATGAGTCACAGGCCGGACTTTTGAACACCCTGCTTTAAGATGTAATTTACTGAGGAAATAAATGTCAAGATGTAGCAGTAGCAGGAATAACTTCTCAGTTTCTATGGAAGTTTTTTAATAATGCAGTCTTTAAATTTGATCTTTTCAGTGTGATTCACAAAATCAAACTTAAGAAATTTTACATAATGCAAAAGCTGTGCCTTATTTAAAAGTATGTGTAATAAAATATCAATGATGTGAATATGGCTATGTAAATAATATATTTTTTGAAAAACATATCCCTATAAATGAATGTAAAGGCTTTTATATGACTTGTGTAGATGGAAGTCCATTTTTTCAATTCTAAGAGTGAAAAGTATTCGAAATTGTCCAGTGTCAACGATCAAATGCACAAAATTGAGTCCTAGGTAGGCTGTACTGTGTAGCCGGTGACCCGTCAAAACGGCCCATGACAAATTGTTGACATTTTGTAACAGAAAATTTACATTTTTTGCATTTTAAGCTTTTGTCAACTTTTTCCCCCTTATTAAAAGTGGTAAATTTGTAAAATTATACCTTTTCCCCCTTATTAAAAGTGGTAAATTTGTAAAATTATACCTTGTGATGTTATTATATTGTTTCTTGTCAACAAACAGCCATGATTGGTACCATTTCGCGTAATGGTTATTAAATTCACTATTGTGATGTCATTATTATTGTTTCTTGTGAGCTAAACCTGACACTGAATAGGTGAGTAAAAATACTAATTTAATATTTGGACATTTTACTTTTAGTCCGGGGCTGTTTTGAAGGTGAACGCTGTGTAGCCATTTTATTAAGTGGAAAAGATTTTAAAGCTGTTAAGGTCTTCATAGTTAGGGATTTGTGGCGGATGGAGAATGTTTGCAAGAAAGTTTGTTGAATCTCTGGTGAGCGCAACATGGCAATTTATTAAATATTAATGACAATTTTATTTTATTTTCGCCAGTGATTTAAGTTAATATTGTTATTCTAAAAGTGTTGTATCTATACTTGATTCCCAAAGGTGCTAAAGTCTTTATATGTCAAAATAAATATAATTTGTACAAATTATGATAAAATACTTCTTGCCTCTTTTATCTGTTAGTGTAATCATTAAGTATGATTAAGTTTTTAAAAATGGTAGTGGGTTAACATTTGCTGTTGCCCTCAAGCAAACATGGAAATGAGCTTCTGTAGGCTAAAATCATATATTTTGGGTAAGTTAAAAACAGAGTAAATACTGGTTTTAACAATTTATATCTCAAGGAATATCCTCGTCTGTAATTAATTATTCTTGAAAAAGTATATTTATGAGAAGACAATTAACAAAGCCAAGTATTTGTTTCACAAAATTTATTTTATTTATTCCCTATTCTATTACCATCAATAAAAGAAATTAATTACATTACCAAAAGTAGATAAATTGAAGTATAAGAAAGGAAAGAAACTAAGCAAACAATAAATCATTTAAAGTATTCTGAAAAGGATAAAGGGAGAAACCATATCCTAAAAACATATGGGTACTGTTTCAAAATAGCATATTAATTTTTTTAAAATTACATTTTTATTTAGATTTCCATGCCTGAGTGATAATTTTTTTTAAGAGCTTGGTCTACTTCCTTTATTCATCTACAAATCTGTTGGAAGTTAATACAAGTTTTTTTGTTTTTTCTTAAAAATAATAATACACATTAAACATATAAGGAATGTCTAATTGAAATAATTATTTATGGTTAAAAGATGTTAATTTTTTCATTTACAAGTTAACCATCGTTTGGACACAGGGGAAGTGGAACTAGGTCCAATTTATTTTTTACTTGAGTTTTGTATTTAAAGCAAGTCGAAAATAAGACTTTTGATTGGTCACTCATCACATTTATATAGCAAATGCAGGAATAAAAACAGTAAATGTGTGTACATAGATGACAAAACATTTAATTTTTTTTAAAAATGGATTGAATGTATAATATAAATGTCATGTTATTTCAACAATATATCTTCATTGATGAAGTCAATTAAGATGCAATAAGGTTATTGTATATAATATAATGGGTAGAAAGAACGAAATTTATTTTAGATTACATTATTTATAACAAAATTTACAAATTTAAATATAACCACTTTAGATAATTTAAATAGGCCAACACCATAAAAAAATCAACATTTTCAGCAGAGGATAAAAAACCTTACATCGCATCAGTGTAACCGTTATGGATGGGAACTCTTGATTGCATAAACTATCACAGTTCTGTTTGAGTCCTGCCCAGATGAAGAGAGAGAGACAGTGTGTAACAATTTTTGTATGAAAGCTTACTGCAATGTTTTAAAAAAAATTTATATTTGTGTAATTGAAAAATCAGATTTTCAAAATGTGTAATTCAGAAACAATCAAGATTATTTAAATATAAAATCCTATATTTTATATTCACTGTAAAATGATAGAATTAATTTTTTTTATTTTTAAATATATATATTATTATTTTAAAAACTAGGGGTTGTAGGGGGCCTACGGCACCCACTTTTTTCAAAAGCCCAAATAACTTATCCTTGTTTGATAAATACGAAATATTAAACTTCATGAAATGTACACAGAGTATTTTATAATTATAAATCCTCAAATCCTCTTTTTACATCGTTCTCTTTTACAAATTTAAATATAAGCTAAAACAATGGTGTCATATAATATTTTTTACGGTGAGAAACACCACACGCTTTTTTAACTGCTATGGACTGTTGTACTATGTTCCTCAGCATTACGGATCCTGTGATCTGGGCTATTATATTGTTTATACTAAAATAAATAAACAGATATTTTGCCCAAAAGGCATTAAAAAAATATCATAGATACTTGATACAATTTTGTGCTAAAAAGGCAATAAAATATATATAAAGTAAAGTTTTTCAAAATTAAATGCTATATAAAGCTTTATGCAAAATTACAATTTAGAAATTTTGATTTTTTTTCTTTTTCAATTTTGTGGAAACTATTGCTTAAATATGTTTTAACATTACAACAGACATTTCTTCACCTTCCTAAGCTCTATTCTGCACGTTCTTAAGCTCTATAACACTTAAATAAAAAGGACTTGAAAACAATAAAATGTATCAAAGAAAAAACATCCTTCAAAATTCCTTGCATCAAAATGTTATAGTTTTAATGACAAAATATTTTTAAACACATTAAAACCTAGGTTACTGTTAAACTTAGAACAATTTTATCTTTTAAAATAATTTCCTCTAGGGTTTTAAAAAGAATTTAAACTATTATTGAATTATAATTTTATTTTAAAATATTTTTGTGTTATAATTGCCACCATATTTTTACTAGGATATTAAAAAAAGTAAAGTTCCCTTTTCAGACCATGATGGCCTATGGGGCAAGTGAAGCAGCGTTCACTAGCTTCTTTAGTCACTGCATACAAAGGGATTGTGTGGCTAGGCTAGCACAATGCCAAGCCACCTTTACTTTATCCAACTAATATCAGGTACCCATTCAGAGCTGGGTGGACTTACCATGTCCCTTTTTAATAAGATATGTAGGTATGTGTATGATTAATTTGTTTTGAAACAATCATCCAGCACCAAATTTTCTTAATTATGTACATAATGGATTAGATCTCACATGACCTATAATAGATATTTAAGTAAATGATATATACATCTTTTTGGCACAGAAAAAGGTTATTTATAGAAGCAATATTTTTAATATAAAATCACAAAAATTTCAACAAAACTCATTTGTTAATCATGAGCACCAAACTGAATCAACTGGCAACATCGTAAAACAATTAGGATAAATTTTAGAATTCTTCAACAATGTTGAAAATTTCATAGATATATCACAAATAATACTAGCAGTTTGCCTGAAGTATACAAATTTTTAAAGTATGATTTTTAATTTTTTTTAAAATGTAAAAGCTTTGAAGTTAAGTGGCCATACAATTATCTGCAAAATGTTCAGACTGTAATTTGGGACTAAGAAATAGAACAATATTAGATATGTGGACATCAAATAAAGGCACAAGATCATTAAAATGTACAGCAATATAATATAACATTGGCTCCTGCATAAATATATTATATAGTTTATTCCATTAAGAACATCCCAAGGAGAAAAATCATTATAAAACAACTTTAAAATGCAATCTTTTAAAATTTCAGAAATACAGCAGGTATCTGAGAAACCAATTTTACAATATTTTATAGCCTTTAACAAAGCAAAGTACAATAAGGCACCTTTAAAAATATTAGCTTAACCTTAGCAAATAAACATATATTCCTCCAAAATTTCAATATTCCATGATTTTTAAACCATGTTATATCAACCTTATGATCTAAAATTGGTTTCATTTTATCAATTCCATAACTTGTTAATAAAATCTTGAATTAACTTTTATAAATAATTTCTCTATTTTTCCTTTTCTTTTTTAGCCTCTTTCAACACAATTAGAATTAGCAATTCAAATTTGGTCATTTTACTATTTCATAAATGAAATAGATATTTCTGAAATGCTAGGATTTAATATCTAAGAAAATAATGACCACGCCTACTTTTTACGACAGCTGGAAGCCTCAGGGACTAAATGTAGGAGGTTGGATATAAAAACTCTAAAAATGCGGCTGAAGTCATCAATAAGGTTGAAGTCAAGATGTGCATAGTCATCTTCCAATTTGTGCCATACACTTGGGAACGGGTGGGATATAAGATGAAGAACATCCACACCTGAAGGAGATATTGAAATTAAATAAGTTTTAACAGACACAAACAAATATATTAAAATTGTTTTAATTAAAAAATTAAGTTATTAATTACATAAACAATGTTATTAAGGATTATTGGTTATTAATTACAGAAACAATTTTATTAATTATTAATGTTGCATCCATGTTCTAATTTATGCTTTGGAATTTTGGCTTAGACTAGTGAATGTAAATTGTGTGGTGTCGAGTTAATTGAGAAACTTTTATACAATAAATTTAGGTGATGAAGCTTTTGAATACTTAGTGCTTTTAAAAATATATGTGTATTAATACAACTGAAAGACTGATCACAACATCTCAGTAACAGCAAGCCTTATGAAAGTTTTGCATAATGCATTCCTTTACAATCTGAAGGGGGAAAGATATTATAAAAAAATGGTTGTGGGATGAGATTATATTTTAGCATAAGTTTCCATCTCATATAGACTTTAGTGTGTTTTTATTAAGTACTTGTGGCCACCATTCTTATTTTCTCTTCATTACTTATTTAGTTTTATTTGGTAGTGTAGGTAATATATATATATATTGTAAATTTAACTTAAATATTGAAGGCATTTCTGAAAAGTTTACACATGTATATAACCATTAATAAAGATTTACATTGATTATTTTAATCACTTATATTTTTTTGTATCTTGTATTTTATTTGAACCATTTATTGCCGTCTTTATTATTTATTAAGTCCTTCTTTACAAACAGGGGTGTTTTATTGTAGTAAATTTATGCACACTCAACAAGAATATTTATATTTAAAATTCTAAACCATTTATTTAAAGTTTATTATCCCCATAAGATGTACGTAGATAATTTATCTTTCGAGAATTTTTTAATCATTTTCTTTTTACTTGACAACACAATGGTTCTTTATTAACCATATTAAATAATAAAATTTTGTTGCTATCTATTTTTGAAAGCAATATTTGACCACTGATATTTTTAAAGACTTTTGCCATTTTATATTTAAAAATTCTTTGGTATTCTTTGCCAAAATTTTATATTTTTTATTGATTTATTACAAGATTATTCATCACAATTAATTAACAAGACAATTTTCAAAACAAACCTCTATTCAAGAAAGGCCTATGATCATCATCTATACCCCCATAACCTACTTTGTCAGCAAAAATTGCTTGTGGATGCCTGTTGGTTAGGTATCCATTTTGACGTAAATGATTCTCTGAAAATAAACATTCCGTACTAGAATTTTTAAAAGCATCCATATAAAATTTCAACTGCATTCTAGAAAAAAAGTAATTACTTGAAGATGAAAAATGTAATTCCTTTTGCAGAAAGGCTATTTAAATATTAAAAAAGGGCATGGGCTTTTTCTTTAGAAAACAATCTATTTCAAAATTTATTGGATATATGAGTACACAAAACTGAACCCACTTGACAAAATTTAATAATAGAAAAATACCTATTTTAACTAGATTTTTGTACAATTCTGAAGTAGCATCAAACTCCTGTATAAACTGTGTGTCTGTAGTGCCTATCAAATCCAACAAAATAAATTCTCGCTGAAAATAAAAATATTATTTATATATATATTATATATATTTATATATATATTATATCTAAAATATAACAAAAAGATTTAATATATTTCATCAATTTATGTCTTTTAAATAAAATGTTATATTAGAGTTGAAAAGTAGAAATTTTTCTTACTATAGCTTTCAGTTTTGATTCATTTGAATTATGTTCATTTTTTTCTCCTTCCCACTTCTCAGCTAAATGTCTGGAACCATAAAGAGAGTCAGTGCTTTCCCATTCTTTGAAGGCTTCTTCACCATCAAAAAATATTAATTGTAATGTAAGATCAGCTGCCTATGAAAAAAGTATTAAATAAACAATTTTTACAAATGAAAAAAAATGTGAAAATTAAATTTAAAGCTAATTATTTCCTTATTAAATGGCCAATTATAATCACAAACAATAAGTTACTGAAAAACATGTGAGGAGTCTTTTAATAAAGAAATCATAAGAAAAACATTGGTGGCAGATATTCTTTTTCATGAAATCAACACACAAAGTATTTGGAACCCGGAAGCAACTGGTTGAGAAAGCACAGAAACAGAATGAACAGAGAGAGAAAGAGAGAAGGGACAGGAAAATATTTTTGAGTATAAACGAAGGCCATGCTGAACTAAAAATTTTAATTAAAAATTTGATGTAAGAAAACTAAAATGAGATTAAAATGAAATAATGAGTTTGCAAGTAAACATATCTCTGATTTCTGTCTCAAATTTTTTAAAAAAAACAGGTAAACTTAGCTTTTCTCCTTGTTGCAATAACTAAGAGCTTGCAACAAATTTTTTCAGGGTAAATCTTTTAACTAATGAGAAAGGCCAGACATATACATACTGAGCTCTTTTCTTTAGAACCTTTCTTTAGTAAGCAGTCCAGCTGTCGTGCAGTCTCCAAGAGAACAGCACAAGGCACTGCTGAATCTGTTGCAGCAACAAACCTAGTCCACATATGAGATAAGCAAAGGTATTACATTCAGTAGAAGTAATTATAAAAATTACAGAAATATTATAAAATTACATAAATAGAATATTTTTTAAATAAAATTATTATTCAACAAATTGTAATTGTATTCAAACATTATTTACACATACTTTCATTATCGTTTTGCTTTGAAAAGACAACATCTTAGCCATACAATTTTTGTGTAATCACTACTTACTTTCCTTTTTCAAAATACTTTGAATCAAAATGACAGGCTAAGAGAACCTTCTTTGTCTTAGTAGTGTCAAATGTTGCCATAATATTTGTGAACTCTTTCACTCCATAAGGTGTTGAATCTTGAAATGTGTCTTCTTCCACAGACCAACCAAGATTTTTCAGGAATGTTTTTATGTGCTAATTAAAAAAATATTAAACAATGCATTGAATTATGAAAGGTTTTTAATTATTAATATGATGTTATCAGGAAAAATCTACTGAGGAACACTGTTATTTCAGGGCAAGATGATAAGGTTGAGTCACAACTTGAATAAAAAATAAAAATGAATTTCAAAAGAATATAAAATATAAACCTTGTAATGTTCTAAAAAATCACCAAAAACTTAAAACAAACTGCACACTCCCTTACTTGATCAGAGCAAACAAGAGCTCTTCAAGTTTCCCTTTAGTTTTGGAAATTGAAATCAGCAGCTATAATGTACTAAGGAGTCACTACATATAGGGTCTTTAATCAGTAACTTGTATTAAGTAGTATGAATTACATTTCATATTCATTTTTTCTTTCTTACCATTTAGTAAGCATTTCAGAGTTTGGGTAGATTTTAATTTAAATTGCTGTTAAATTATTAAGAATACCAGGTTCAGACAGGACATACAATTTCAATAAGAAAAAACTTTCCAAGATTAGACTTGTAATTTAATTACTTTTTAAGATGATGCTTAGGAGCAGCATTCTCTGCACTGACTTTATTCCCAGAATCACAGAGCTTAACTATAATAAAATTTCAGTTAAATGAAAATTATTCATTATATCACCTATGTTCCCTATAAGTATAAGTATCATTGGTTCATTAAAAAAAAACCAAAAAAACCAACAACTTGTGTGCAAATTATCCATTTTTCTGTGCAAAATTTTACATCCCACAAACACACATTTATTATCCTTATCAAAATTTGCTGTGCGGTAACTCTAAACTGCTGCGCAGTCTCTGACAGATAAATATACAGGGACATTGTACATCAGACAGCATGTGCAGTATGCATCTAGCATAGACTTTGTGGCTACGGTATGGACTAAACAAGTGTCCTTGTATGTGAAAATACAGTCATAGAAAATTGCTATTTTAACTTACCCTTTGAACTTTACGATTTCCATCTGTACCAGAAACCCTTTCTATAAGAAAGGGTTTTAATATGGTAGTTTTGAAGTCTTCCATTGCTGACATATCTGTTGTCAGGTATCGGAGTGCATGATCTGATGTTACCCACCGCAAACTTCGTTTGACCTGTTAAATTATTTTATTTTTCAAACATTTAACATACTTTGTATCAATTTGGCTGAATTTTCACTCTGTACTTTATAATGCAGTTGCTCATAAAAGAGGTTAATAATAAGCAAATAAGTGTGAAGTCTATGTCATAAAAATAAATAAAAAATAAATAGTTATAATTTTTTAAAAATCCCAATCTATTTATGCTTCATCTTCTTATTTTGTTTAAAAACCATAATTAGGGTGTTGGCAAACCTGGTAATTGTAATTTTTGTTCTGCTTATTCTGAAAAGCGGAGGCGTTGATTAAATATATTTTAATAAATTTAGATTTTAGAATTAATACACACATAAATAAGCCCAGATCTATTAATATTGTATTATAAATGCATAAAAAAAATTATGAAGAGTTTGCTAAGATATTAGGTGCTTGTTTTTTATCCGACCACCAAACAAATTTCATTATTTCTTTGGTATTAAATGTTGGCACCGCGTAAAACATAAATAATGTCATATTAAAGTAGACAAAGTTGTAGTGTTAAGCTGTATTTTCTACACTTACATTCAATTAAAAATACTGTTTAATTCGCTCCGTCCCAATGTGGCATGGTCATAAAACCAAAGCGACCACCAATGCAAAATGAACATTTTTTTAAAACATGGCCTAACGTCACATTTAATGAACAATGAATGTAGTCCGCTATGATTAATGTTTCATTGCCCCGGTGGCCAGAATGTTGCAGTGGCATCCATGGTGGTGTCAGAAGGATCAGCGTGTTTCTTTTTCACACGATTTCTCCACTCCACATGTACTTGCATGAATAAGTATAAGAGTCTATCATATGACGATGTGTCCCGTAATGGCGTTTATTTTGTTCTTAGCAGAATTCCGTGACCGCTCGATTTGTTGGGTGTTAGTGAGTGTTCGCATCAGTTTCGTGAATGTAACCCATGACAGCTGCAGCAGCTATTCCATTGTAAGCGCGACACTAATCAGACATAACTGTTGTTTCCGGAAGAATGTATTAATTGTATTGCGTAATTAAAGGCATCAGAGTGAGAGTGGCAGTAATTCTTTGCTTAATGATTGTATTTCAAATTATTTTTTTAAAATCTTGATTCAAGATGTTTATTTTAATATGACGTAGACGTAATGTTCAGATGTTTTACGCGGTGTTGCCAACAGTTAATACCAAAAAAAGAAAATTATAATAAAGAAATTATTTTGGTGGTCAGATTAAAAAACAAGTACTAGATATTATAGTATTATAGTTATAGCGACTTAGATTTATTGAAGTGTCTGCTGCTACAACTAATCATAATCGTAGTATTCGTAGCAATACGAAGACGAAATAATTTTATTGCTCCGACTAGTTGTAGCAGTAGCTTACTGACTAGTGTTACTTACTATATTGCTCTTCTAGCTTCTAGAGCCACCCTAGTACTAGTCCTAGTCACTAGTCTACTGTTTTTAAAGTGTAAATATTGTAAATAGTGTAAGTGAAAGTGTAAGTTAAGTTAGTAAAAGTAAATGATATGTAAACTCTACTGGAGTCTACTGTCTTATGTCTACTGACTTTAATTAAGCTATTACTATTTCAAACTCACCTTTTTTGAATGTCCTAAAGTCAGTGTAACAAATAAGCAGGTTGAAAGAATCAGAAGAACCAGTTTGTGCATTGTCATTACTATTGGTCCATTAATAATTTCAGACTATATTTTATGTTTTTTTACAATTTGATGATGTTCTGTATTGTATTAAACATCTGTTAACTTCACACTACGGAAGCAGCCAAGGGTTGCCAGATAATTAAAAATAAGGCCGGTGTCACGAAATAAAGTCTCCCCAGATTATCCTAAAATATTAGTTTATTTTAAAGCAACAACAGTGGCCCAAAATAAATCCTACCCCATACAGAGCCCCACCCCCACCCTGGCAGATTTGTTTAAAAATAAATCTTATGGGGAAGGGGGATGTTTTCATCCAGATTAAAATTTAAATAAAATCTCCTCTAGGTGTAAAATAAAGTATCTCCAAAAATACATCCGCACCGATTACGCTTTCAATACAATAAAAAATCATCACTGAAAAACTAAGTATAAAGAATAATTTTAACTTCTTATAATTTTTAGTCACATATGTTTACTCTATTACTGTTTATGGTGGTGGCAGTGGCGTAACTAGTGGGCGGCAAGGAGGGTGAGGACCATCCCTTGTGACATCAGGGGCGTGACAAAAATTGAAAACAATGCATTGTAGATTTTTTAGATCGTTGTTTGTTGTTTTTTAATTAAAAAACGTTGGATTTAAAAAAAAATAATTCTGTAGTCTACAGATTGAATCACATTTAGTGTTTTTTTCTTCTTATCAATTGTGTATAAGGACAGGGATTGGTGAAATAGGCAAACGTTTTTTGTGTAAAGGCAGGATAGTGTAGCCTATGACTATGAAGGAATAGATGGTATATTACAGAGGCGTCACTAGGGTTGGTGTCACCCAGTGCGGTAGGTCAAGGTGTCACCCCCTCGCAACTCAGTGCTGCCAGTGAGAATTTTTGGAAAAACCTAGCCAACACGTCAAAAAAACCTAGACACGCTAAAAATAAACAAATATGACGTCACAAAGCTACACACACACACAAAATTAAAAAATGCCGTATTTCCTATTTGAAAATGAGCTTGTTTAAAATCTATTTATTGTAATTTAAATGTGTATTTAGTGTGAGTCTAATATCGTAACACGCGCGAAGCCATTTTAAAATGTCATTAAATAATTTGTAAGCAATCAAATATTTAAGTGGAGCTTTCATTTAAAGTTGAGCGTTTTTGATGTGACGTCACAGTTCTTAAACACACCCTCCCCCTTGTCACACATCTCACAAAAGTTTGATCCCCTCTCCCCCCCCCAATCCCCGATCCGTCCCGTCATTTATGGACGGCCCATAAGGTATTAGTATGTTCTACCACTGTCATAAAATATTCCTAGATACGGTAAAGCCAAAGAAACTCCATGTTTTCAGACGGAGATAAATCTTTACTCTATAATATTCCAGTTCCACACCACTGTCAATATGAAATTCAGAATTCAAAGCGGGGAAAAGCCAGGACAGAAGGCAAGAGCACGAACCTAAAGGAGACGTTAGCCAGCTAAATAAAGGCTCTACAAGATTATGTCATTAAAATAAAGTTTATTTAATGTATATGTTACAGGGTATGTGTGAAATCAGGCATTCTATAGAATGCCTAGGCAATGTATAGAATGCCTGATGGTTTCAGGCAAAAGTATGAAATTTGTAAAACTTTTGCATACTTTGCCTAGGTATTCTATAGAATGCCGGATTTCGTTTAGGCAAAGTGTAAAAATAGCACAACAAAAGACTTAATTGATAATTACGTATTTTAAAGTTGAATTAATACAAAATAAAGCACATGATGTACGCTCTGTATTATTTTTAAATCCCTTATATTAACTTCGCGGCCGTCTCTGTCTGTCTCTCTCTCATCATCTCTCTCATGGGCTCGGCGGGCGGAAAAACAAGTCAAAAAGGACCCACTTCCCATGATCCGATCGAACTGAAATTTGGCACACGGACCCGTCTAACCTAACAATGCATCGTATCAAAATTTCAGATCGATCGAACGTACCGTAATTAAATTAATGCATTTTTAGTTTATCCTTATATGAGGTATGTAATTTAAATTCACGGTTTGTTATTGTTTTTTTGCCACGTGAAAGTTTGAGCTGACGCTTTGAGGCGACCCAACGAAGCGACGGTGCGCTTTTGTTTACATTTTACGTGTCACTCTGAGCTCGGTCAAGCGAATCGGTGACCAGACTTTTCCCCTCTCTCCCTCCCCCCACCCCTCCCCCCTCCCCCCCCCACTAGGGTTATGATGCAAAGTTGAGTTAAGACAGATTCAGTCTGTAAATGTTTGAAAATAATCAATACTTTTAGTTATGTCTCATATATAAGGGATTTATAGTCAAAAACTTTGTTTTTACGGGTTTGTTTTATTAAATCCCTTATATTAACTTCGCGGCCGTCTCTGTCGTCATCTCATCATCTCTGTCTGTCTTGGGCTCAGCGGGCGGAAAAACAGAAGTAAAAAATGACCCACTTCCCATGATCCGATCGAACTGAAATTTGGCACACGGACCCGTCTAACCTAACATTGCATCGTATCAAAATTTCAGATCGATCGAACGTACCGTAATTAAATTAATGCATTTTTAGTTTATCCTTATATGAGGTATGTAATTTAAATTCACGGTTTGTTATTGTTTTTTTGCCACGTGAAATTTTGAGCTGACGCATTGAGGCGACCCAACGAAGCGACGGGCGCTTTTGTTTACATTTTACGTGTCACTCTGAGCTCGGTCAAGCGAATCGGTGACCAGACTTTTCCCCTCTCCCCATCCCACCCACCCTCCCCCCCTAGGGTTATGAAGCAAACTTGAGTTAAGACAGATTCAGTCTGTAAATGTTTGAAAATAATCAATACTGTTAGTTATGTCTCATATATAAGGGATTTATAGTCAAAAACTTTGTTTTTACGGGTTTGTTTTATTAAATCCCTTATATTAACTTCACCGCCGTCTCGTCATCTCTGTCTGTCTTGGGCGGGCGGGTGGAAAAACAAAAGTCAAAAATGGCCCATTTACCGTGATCCGATCGAGCTGAAATTTGGCATCGTATCAAAATTTCAGATCGATCGAACGTACCGTAATTAAATTAATCCATTTTTAGTTTATCTATACAAACTTTATGTAGCGGTCGCTTTCGTTTACATTTTACGGGTCACTTGACTTCAGGCCAGCCACCTGTGAACAGATCTCGTGTTTAAACCAGGTAAACCGGCGTGCTTTTGTTTACATTTTGCGTGTCACGCTGGGCTCGGGCCAGCTATCGGTGAGAAGACCTTTCCCCTCTCATAACCCCCCCCCCAGGTTAAAAGCAAAAGGGAGTTAAGACAGATTCAGTCTGTAAATGTTTGTCGTGTTTGAACATAATCAATACTTTTAGTTATGTCTCATATATAAGGGATTTATAGTCAAAAACTTTGTTTTTACGGGTTTGTTTTATTTTCGAGGTCTTCCTCTGTTTCCACATCGTGTAAATCATCGTCAGGCAGAGACGACGTTGTCAGTGTCAGGCTTACTTTAGCTCTGCAGACAAAAAGAGCTTCGTATCGTGAACTTTTAATCCTAGAATGAAAAGCTCGGTTCTTCTTGAGTTGGACGAACCATAACCCCTCTTTCCAGTGGCCAGTTATTTCTTCTTGCATCCAAGCACACGGCATATTTTCGATGTCCTTGTTAGCTCTTTCAACGCTCCCCTGGGTTTGTGAATGGCGCGGCTTACCATGAACGATCTTCAAGGTGGGCCAGTACTCCTTTAGGCTTCTTACCACATTGTTTGCAAACCCTGCCGTTATTGGACCGTGGAATCATTGGAGCACCAAGCAACGTAAATATGTCTACGAGCTGTTATGCTACTTCTTGTGCCCTCTTTGTCTTCAGGGCCCTGAGAACTACGAACTTAGTGGGATGATATTGGTACACCAGTATAAACTTGTATTCCCCATCAGGATGTAATTGAAAGTCGATGAGGTCGACCTAACAACGAGATTTGAATTCCGAAAAAGCCATTGGCTTGACCACGTTGACTTTTTTGACGCCTTATTGTTTTTTCTGGCAAGGTTCTCTAAAGTTTATTAATACACAGTTCAATATCATGACGGGTAGCGTTCTTGTATTTGGGTGAAAGTGAAAGTTCTTTCAACATCATGTCCCGTCCTCCATGACCAATGGCCAAATGGGCTTTATAAAGTACGTAAAATATCTCGGAGTCCGCGACGTAAAACAAAATGGCACTCACGCCTTCTTTAACAGGGTAGATCAACTTACTCTTATTTTCCATCATCAAGACATATGTGTTTCACCCGCCAATAGTCCCGTGGTTCTTGCTTAATGGTGATCTTAGCCATTTTTACATCGTCCACCAACTTTTGGTAACAGTTTCGGTTTTAAAAAACACTGTTTTTAGCAGCATTGGCTCTTACTTTCGACAACTCATCGTAGAACCGTCATTGCATGTCAATACGGCGTGATATTTGTCCTATCACTATATTCTCTTCCGACATGGTCACACAGCAATCCAAAGGTAAACGTTACGGGAGAACGTGTGTGGAATCTCAGCCGGATGATATGAACTGACGTCATGAAAAGAATTTTGACAGTATTATCTGTGATTTGGTAGTGGAACATCGTACCGGCTAAACGCTGTCTTACAATAACGTTCAATGTTCAACACTCACAGGCTTCGATCGCCATCATCAAACAACGACCAAAGCACTACCGCCAACATCAGTGTCTGGAAAAATGGCGGGTGTAGGCCAATTACATACTTTGCCAGACGACAACCCGGCATTCTATAGAATGCCTAGGCAATGTATGAAATAGCAATAATTTCATACCTGTGTAAAAGGGTCCGTGCAACAGATTGTCGTCGGATCAGAAAGTAAACTTTCGTTTTAATCGCGTTCTAAGCTAACTAATTTTATAAACCTTTTTGACAAGATGGCTAAAAGAAAGAAAGACGATGAGTATCGTACTTTTCAGTCGGAATGGACAGAGGAATTTGCCTTTATGGAGAGAAAGGGGTCTGCAGTGTGTTTAATATGCAGTTATAAAAATTACGTCTATGAAACAGTCAAATGTAAAGCTACACTTCGAGACACGCCATTCTACATTTGCATTGAAATATCTTGCGGGAGACAGCAGGAAGAAAGCATGTCAAGAATTGCTATCGAGAGTGCAAGCTGGTCAGCAGCAAATCCGTGTCTGGACCCAAAAAGGTGACTGGAATTCGGCTAGCTTTGCTTGCGCTTTAGCTTTTGTAAGAAACGGAAAGCCATTCACAGATATGCCAAAGCATTCATGTTTGATGTTGCCAATGAACATTTTGATGACTTTTCCAATAAGGACAAGATAATTAAACTTAAACGAATAAAAGAAATACTTCTATCGGCAAGAACTATTCACGATCGTAGCATCATGATATCAAATCAAATTGAGGAAATGCAAGTGAAGGACATAAATGCACACTGTTTTTCTCTCTTGCTTTGGATGAGTCAACAGACGTCAGTAATTTATCCCAGTTCAGTGTGGTTGCAAGGTATGTTGTCGGTGAAACATTACATGAGGAAAGTCTTGCTGTTTTGTCTATGAAGGGCACAACAAGAGGGCAGGATTTATTCGAGTCCTCCACTGAGTTCGCTAAAGAAAAAAAATCTACCGATGGATAAACTTGTTTCGGTGTGCACTGATGGTGCTCCGTGCATGGTAGGGAAAAACAGAGGATCTGTCGCTCTTCTTTGTGAGCATGAAAACAGACGCATCCTAAGCTTTCATTGCATCCTAAATCAGGAAGCGCTTTGTGCTCAGTTGTGTGGCGAGCATCTTAGTGAGGTGATTTCGCTGGTGGTTCGAGTAGTCAACTTTATTGTTGCCCGAGCATTAAATGATTGCCAGTTTAAAACACTGCTTGATGAGGTTGTGAATAATTATCCTGGTCTGCTTCTGCACAGCAACGTGCGTTAGTTGTCAAGGGAGAGAGTGCTCAGCAGATTATCTGAGCGAAATCAGGACTTTCTTGAAATGAAGAATGTCGAGCATCCCGAGTTAGCTGACACTGAATGGCTCCTGAAGTTTTATTATCTCGTAGACATGACTGAACAACTAAATCAGCTCAATGTGATAATGCAAGGCGTTGGATATACATCTTATCCCTGCAACAAGCAGTGTTTGCATTTGAAAACAAGCTAGAACTCTTCATCGCCGACATTGAAACAGGTCGTTTACTACACTTTGAAAAACTGGGAGAGTTTAAAGATATGTGACCCTGCTCACCATCTTAATATCCAGCAGCTAGCAGGCTTCAAGTCCAATCTCCTGCAGTCATTTAACGCGCGCTTTGGAGAATTTCACGAGCACACCCGTCTTTTTAAGTTCATCACCCATCCACACGAGTGTGCAGTGGACAGCAGTGACTTGAGTTGCATCCCCGGAGTCTCCGTCAGAGATTTTGAGCTCCAAGCTGATGACCTGAAGGCCTCAGACATGGGGATGACTAAGTTCAAGTCACTGAATGAAGATTTGGAAAGACTTGCACGACAGCAAGCAGAGTTGGCGATCCAAAACAAATGGGCAGAAATTAAAAACAACATCAACACGCAGACCAGCTGATGGTCAAAACTTGGAACGTGCTACCCGTCACATACCACACACTGCAGCGTGTGAGTATTGCTGTGCTGACAATGTCTGGCTCTAAGTATACATGCGAGCATGGGCGTAGGGAAGGGGGGGCATTTGCCCCCCCCTACATTTGAGAAAAAAAATTAATTTATTAAATGCATTAATAAATGTTGTATTTTAACTATCACAGCACTAATTTGTAAGTCTTATTAATTTCTAAGGCTTTTTTCAACCCTTATTTTATACTGAACTTGAATTTAATTGAAAATTGTACCTGTATGGCATTGCCAGTTAAAATATAAAAAAAGGGGGATTTTTTTGCCCCCCCCCTGGAATTTTTTTGCCCCCCCCCTGGAAAAATTCCTAGCGACGCCCATGCGCATCATGCGAGCAGTCTTTCTTACATCTAAAGAACATCAAGACCATCAACCAATCACGTTTAACGGATGGAAGTCTCAACGCCTGCATGAAGCTTAACCTCACTACGTATCAACCAGACTACAAAGCCATTAGCAAATCAATGCAGCACCATTAATGATAAGTTATACTCGTTATTGATTAGTTTAGCAACAGCATGACAATGTTATTAAAAAGATTTCAGAGCCATAATCATTGTGCTTTTAGTGTTGAAATTACACAAGATGCACTCATTTACTTGAATTTTTAGTTTTAAGAAATATGTATGGCTCTCACAGAATTACTTTTCGAAATATGTGGTGTTTATGTATCTCTCAGACAAGAATTTTCCCGACCCCTGCAATAGATGATGGGCTCCTATTGAACGCGTTCTAATTTTCCTAGAGATAGGTAGCCACTCAGAGGGAAACTGTGGCTAAGATGGTGCACAACTGCCTTACAAATGAGTGCAATTGCGAGCGCGGACACACGTTCGCATGCATGCACGCACTTAAAATGTAGCGTTAGCCTAACCGTCTCACATATCCTTATGTGTAAGGCCCGAGTCTGATTTGGTGAAGTTGTTCATATGATGGACTCTTTCACAACCTTGTTGCACACAAATAAATCGCACATTTCTTTTAAGTTCTTACCACAGGAGCCACGTACAAACGTAAAGAATGAATAACATGAACCATGACTTAGGTGTCACATTTTCGTATCACTTTATCATCTTTGTCTTTCTTTTCAGTTGTTTGGTATTTTTTATTTAACGCTGGACAATTGGCCACCCCAAAAATGTGTCTTTTCTGGCCAAGCTCCCCCGTCGCTCTCAACGTGTTACGCCGCTGGCTAAACATGATTGTTGAATATCCAAAAATATGTCACAAATGCATGTAGCACAAATAAAATATATATAATTGTAAGACATAAAACCCTAATTCATAGTTTAATACAATTAAGTGGCGGTTTTATTTTAACCACGGATACTTTATTTTAAAACACGATCTCCCCGGGAGACTTTGTTTTAAAATAAACTTTCCGATGGATACTTTATTTTGGGGAAGACTTTATTTTGTGACTCACCGGCATTATGTATACCGCAGCGGTGTTCCTAGAAACTTGCAAATCCATAATTGGTGTCAGGCCTTGGTAAACCGCGGAGGAGCAAAACAAATATGTTACGGGAAATAACGTTTAATTACGATGCGCTGCGTTTTCCTTATATGAAAATAAGATAGGTGTTTTTTATAGGCCATTCTATTCAATTATAATATACAAATTTCGTTCTTCCCGTCTGGAATTCGGGCGTGGATTGCATTGCCTGAACAAAGTAAATTAAAAAATCAAACAAAACCCTAGGCTTTATAAAGAGAAACTTTTACAGATGTTACCTTACCTTGGTGAGACCTGTACTAGAATATCTTCTGTATGCGACACATACGCCAAAGAAAAAATTGATAAACTAGAACAAATAAATTAAAAAAAAGAGCTGCCAGATTCATTACTGGAGAATATTCAAAACGGACAAGAGTAACACCATTATCATTAGTTAAATCATTAAACCTTGAAACACTAGAGGATAGAAGAACAAAGAGCAAAGTAGTAATAATACATAAGACAATTAATTCTAACTGGGAAATACAACACAAAGATAATCTAGATTCTAAGACAACCCTAAGATAGACAAATGGATTTAAAAGAAAACTTTTCTTATTCCGTATGCAAGAACAAACACATAAAAATTCTCGTTCTTCCCGTCCAGAATTCGGCATAGGAATTGGTTGCCTGAAGAAACCAGGAATACCAACACTCTATCAACATTTGAAACTAATAAAATGCAAGACTAGACATAAACCATGGATAAACATAAGACGCAATAATTTTCTGTATAGAAATAGTGTTTGTAATAGAAAAAATAATATAACTAGGAAAACCAACAATATATCAAATTTTAAAACTAATAAGAGTTTAAGACTAGACATAAACAACGGATAAGCATAGGACGCAATAATATTCTTACAGTATAAGGAGTCTGTAACCGAAAAGATAAGACAGGCATAGGGGAAAAAACAAGAAGATTTGATTAGCTAATGAAACCTCCTTTGGAAAAAAACCACACAAAAATTTAATGGAAACTTGAGCTTGATTGGGTCCTATAGATTATAAATTATATATATAAATATAGTATATTTAGAAACACTGATACATAAAAATCAAAGTTGAATATTTTAATTAAATTCTTAATAATTTTAGATATTTAATGCAGAAAAAAACATGGTAAAATTAAAAAATAAAGTGCAAATTATTGTATTTAAAGATTAAGAATTAAGAGACACCATTTCGTAAATAGTGCACAAAAAGAAAGGGAAATTTAAAAAACCCGTAATAAACCAAGTTTTTTTAAAACTATAAATCCATTATATACAAGACATAAATAAAAGGATGTTCATTATAATACGAAGCGCACGACAATCCAAAAATCCTAAATTTTAGTTATATCTCGTAAAACATGTTTAATATAATGCGCACCGATCGGGAATATATTTTTAAAAATTATCGTCCATATAATACGCACCGAATCGCGCAAAAGGATAGTATTATAAAGGTCGTTCAATATAATACGCACCGCCACACCCTATCTCAAAAAATAACATGATACATAGAGATAAATAAAACAATCTAAAAATTCAATAATTTAATTACAGTACATGCGATCGATCTGAAATTTTGATACATCGTTTTTATCATCGGCACGAAACTGCCCGCAAAATTTCAGCTCGCTAGCTTACGAGGAAGTGGGTTAAAAATCGATCCAAAGTTTTTTCGACAAACAAGCAACCAACCAAACAGACAACACGAGTTAATATAAAGGATTTTTTTAAAAAGAAATACACACAAACAACTTCAACTTAAGACTAAGAAACAAACTTTTTGCTGGTACCCTAATTGTGGTTCGAAAAGACAAAAACATAACAATTGATAAATGTAGTCTATTTGAAACCAAAACATCCAGTGTTACAGTACTACGCCCTACCATGTGACCAGAACCGCTTATAATAATAGCCTACTGTACTTGCTTTTTTAAATTAAAACAAATTATCTTTATAGGTCACCTATCCAGTTTTCTGTCAGCGCTACCTAAAATCCAGTAATCATTAGTTTTGAAGAGGGAGATAGATTATTTAAGGACTAATGTTTGTGTAACTCCACCGTAGCCGGTCCTAAGCCAGGGTGAGAGAGTGGACGAAGTGCTAGCATCACTTCCATGTAAACAAAGCCTTGCTACAAAATCACAACAAAAATTTCAAAAGGAACCTCGGACCTTGGAAAGGATGTGTCTCCAAACAGAGAACTAATGAAGCTGGTTGGCCAAAGCCAACTGGACCCCACCCGGCGGACAACTAGGCCTATCCTCTTCATTTGGACCACCACCAATTTAAGATCATGGAACGTACGGACCATTTCAAAACTGGAAAAACTGCCCAAGATGCTGCTAAATTACAAATACAAACTAACCATCTTAGTAATAAGTGAGTCTCGATGGACGGGCTTAGGTCAAATAAAATTCAGCACAGGAGAACTGCTGCTATAATCAGGCCACGAAGATGAAAATGCGGCTCACAACCAAGGAGTGTCACTAATGCTTTCAAAAACTGCCCAGAATGCCCTTAGAGGGTGAGAATCTCTCGGTCCCTGTATAATCATTGCAAGATTAAAGACCAACAAACGAAAAGGCAATATGGACACCCGACAGGTATATGCTCCTACCAACGATAGTAACGAAGAGGACAAAGAGAACTTCTATAACAGAATGCGAACCCTTGTCCAAAAGTTTCCAAAGAGCAACTTGCTTATACTTAGAGCGAACTAAATGCGAAAATAGGCAGCAACAATAATGGATATGAAGAATGCATGGGAACACACGGCATGGGAGAGATAAATGAAAATGGTGACAGACAAGCAGATCTATGTGCCACAGATGGACTGGTCATCGGAGGTAGCCTCTTCATGCATAGAAATATACACCAGGCGATATGGATACCACCAGAAATGTCAACGGCTAACCAAATTTGTCACATCTGTATCTTTAAAAAGTTCAGACGATCTCTCCAAGATGTTAGGGTAAAAAAAGGAGACAGATGTACCCTCAGACCGTCATCTATTGATTGCCAAACTAAAGTTTAAACTGAAAAAGAACTGGGCAAGCGAGGGATGCAAGCGCTAACGTTTAAACACCAACAAGTTGAAAGACGAATAAAAAAATGAGTTTAAACTTACTATCGTCTATCCCTAACAAGTTCCAAATCCTAGAACTAGGCAATGAGGAAACAACTGACCAAAATCGGAAAGACGTCATTCACGACTACCTGCAAAGAATTGTTGGGCACTAGGCAACAAATGTATAAAGAATTTAAAAAGGATTTCTGGTGAAACCATGGAAAAAAAATCCACTGTATAAATAACAAGAAGGCAAATTTTAAACAACAGCCGCACCAGAACTGAAAAGGCCAGAGCATCAGCAGAATACCCTGAAGCAAATAAAGACTTTAAATGTAGCAAAAATTCAGATAATAAGAAATACATAGAAGGATTAGCAAGTGAAGCAGAAGAGGCAGCTTAACATGGAAACACTTTTTGATTGTACTAAATAATTATATTATCTTGTATTATTTAGTACAATAAAAAAGTGATCAGGTAAGTTCAACAATTCAGAAGTTAAAACTAAAGATGGGAAATCCATAACCGATGAAGAGGGGCAGAAAAAAAGATGGATCTAGTTAAATCTAGTATTTTGAAGAACTCCACAACCGACAAATGTAATAGAGATGTAAAACTAAAATGCTACCTCACTTTGATGAGACCTGTACTAGAATATGCATCTTCTGTATGGGACCCATCCACCAAAGAAAGCATTGATAAACTAGAACAAATTCAAAAAAGAGCTGCCAGGTACTGGAGAATATTCAAAACTGACAAGAATAACATCATTAGTTAAATCATTAAATCTTGAAACACTAGAGGATAGATGAACCAAGAGCAAAGTAGTAATCATACATAAGACAATTAATTCTAACTGGGAAATACAACACAAAGATAATCTAGATTCTAATACAACCCTAAGATAGACAAATGGATTTAAAATTCTAATTTTAATTCTAATTTAGAACTACAAAACAAAGATAACTTAATACAACCCTCAGATAGACATAAGGATAAAAACACCTTTCTTATTCCGTATGCAAGAACAAACACATACAAATTTTCGTTCTTCCCGTCCGGAATTTGGGCGTGGAATGGGTTGCCTGAAGAAACCAGGAAAACCAACACTTTATCAACATTTAAATCTCTAATAAAAATGCAGGACTAATCACAATCCATAGATATGCGTAGGAGGCAATAATCTTCTGTATAGAAGGAGCGTCTATAAACAGATAAGATAAGACTAGCCCCACAATACACACTCAACATAGAGTCAGCGGAACAAGATCTAGAAACAGAAGGCAGCACACCCACAAAACAAGCCATATCCAGAGCAATTAAATATTTAAAGAAAGACAAGACGCCTGGTCCAGTCAAAAGCCTTAACAACAGATATTACAGCTAGCACTGAAATGCTACACACACTGTTCAAGGCTTTATGGGAAGAAGTAAAGATACCGAATGAGTGAAAAGGACACCGCATTAGACTCTCGAAGAAAGGAGATATTAGTTCCTGCTCCAACTAAAGAGGAATAATCCTGCTGTCCATCCCAAACAAAGTATTCTACAGAGTGCCGCGAAACAGAATGAGGGAGGCAATAGATATCCATCTTAGTGACCAACAAGCAGGCTTCAGCAAAAAACAGATCCTGCACAGTCCAGATTGCTACAATGAGAATTATAGTGGAACAATCTCCGGATTGGAACTCGCCTCTATACATAAACTTTAATGACAATGAGAAGGCTTTCAATAGTGTTGACCGGCCGACTCTGTGGAAGTTGCTAAGACACTACGGGATACCACAAAAATTGACAGACATAATTAAGGCTTCTTACGAACGACTGTCATGTAGAATTGTTCATGGCCAAAAAACACCTGCAGCTTTTGGGGTACATACCACAGACCGGTTTCAGACAGGAGTGTCTGCCCTCGCCTTTCTTATTCTTGCTGCCCATTGATTGGATAATGAAAATGTCTACAGAGCAAATGATATTCAGTGGGCAATATGGAAACAGTTTGATGACCTGGATTTTGCGGATGATCTGGCCCTAATTCACACACATAGCCACATATGCAAGACAAAACCAACTATTTACCCAGACTTGATTCTTATGTAAAAATTATTTCATTCCATCGAATGTAATGGGATTATATTTGGTCTTTTGTACCTGACAGATGAATTTGGCGAAATGTATCCCCTAAAACTGCAATGATCTGGAATTTGAGGTGATTGAATGTTTTGCGCCAGTTTAATTTTAATCAATTTTTCTTGGAGTACTGGATTGTACTTTGCAAGAAGATGCATGGGTTCCAAACAAAATATTGCAAATATTTGCATTGGTATTCTCCTTTCTGTGGTCATTAAAGGCAAAAGTCTGATTTTGCCAGGATATTAATAACGCAAAACGTCCCAACATTCTAAAATTAATATGTCATACAGAATAGGATTGCAATAAAGCTTTCAAATAAAATAATAGGATACACAAACGAATTGTGAGATTAAAACAATAAATTATAAATTAACCCTTAAATAATGAACAAACACAAATGGATACATTTCTAACATTTTTCAATGCATTAATAGTAATTGAAAATTTACATCTACCCTTTTCAGGCTTTTTACGTATACATGTATCATAAAACCCTGTAAGTTGTTGAAATTTGATTGGTTGTTGTTGAAATTTGATCGGGTATAGTTTTGTTTGCTTCAACAACAGGCTGTCCTGTAATCTAGAAATCTCTCCTGCAATCAAATTAATTTATATAGTATATAGCAGTACTTGAACAACTGCTTTACCAAATAAATTTAAGATAAATCTTTAAACAAATAAAATATTTTGAAATTGAAGGCATCAAATGTAGTTTGAAAAACTGATTCATTTATTTTTATGTCCAAATTTTATAATATATGATTTCAAAGCATACCAACATACATTCTGTAGCACAAAAGTAACAAAAAATGGTAACATGTCAAAAAACAATTATTTGCAGTGCAGATATGTCCATAATCACAGACCACTTATAAATGTCTCAGATGCTAACGAGGGGGGAGGGGCAGGAGTTACATATGTCTCCAGGCCCCAGGGTACAGGGTGACAAAATGAGGCTTACGTTACATTTACATAATGATAAGTGAACAAGGGTGAAAAATATCCTAGCTAAACCTCTGAAATGACTTGAGTGCATGATTTGTATGTATGCAATCAAGTACATTTTAAAAAAAAATCATCATGTGTAACTAATAATACTTAAAGACAAAGACCTCAGATACTAGAACACAACCAGAAGTTTCTTATTGGAATTAATGTAATACATGATATTACTAATATTTCTTAGATGAAATTATCAAAATTTATTTTACTTGTCTTGATGATAATGAATAGAGAATATATAAAGTTTACTGTAATGTTATTGCTGATATTAACTTTTAAAATTATTCTATTTCTCCAATGTTTTATGCTAGCAGGCTAAGGTAAATGTAATTTATGCTGTCGTTTGAATACATATCATAAATGAATTATTATCATCACATTCTGTTCATCTCTTTATTTTAAAATAAAGCAAATGTCTTAATTTTTTCATTAAAAAAATTCTTAACCACAATGACATCAGTCTAGTATGAGATTGTACTATACACCATAATACACTTGTATTGAGCAATTGACCTGACATTTCTAATAGCCCAAACAGAAAAATATCCATTCAATAAAATACCTTTTTAAAAGTAATAATGATTAGAAATTATTGCACTGACCACTTAAATAATAAAAAATTAATAGTAATATATTTTAAAACTTGACTTCACAAAACAAATGAGCCTTTTCGACATATACATAGATGCTCTCTGAAGCCAAAATTACAATAAATACCATAACAATATACTGTTGACAATTTTTAACTTAAATTTTAATATTGACTTTTACAAATTGTTATTGTTTATTGCCAAGGCCACACATTTGTCTAGCGAACAAATCTATAAAATAATGTGACTGAAAGTTTATGTAACACTTAAATTCCAGGGCAAAAATAAAGGTTCCAATAAGTAAAGCATTCTACTGACATTGAAAAATACAAATACACAAACAAAAATATTTAAGTCCTATAATAAAAGCCATTTTTAATTTCACATACCTTAGAACCACTAATGCAGAATTCAAAATATCAGTATCAGAGAACAATAATTAATTTCATTTTATTCCGAAGCTCCTAAGAAAGAAATCATATTAATAAGTCACATAATGTACATTACTATTTATTTCAAAAACTCTATATCATGCAATAAAAATATTGTAGTAAAGAAGCTAAGTAATACTGCTGTCATTACTGTTATAGGATCCACTACTGTTACCTTATTGTCCAGGAAAGTGGCATTTAGTGAAAGCCCTTACAATGTTCTCAGTAGCATACGTACCTAATTGTATTTCAAATAATAAAATTACATTTTTTTTTAGCCAATACTACTCATCTTGCTCAACAGTAATTGTTTTGATTGGAATCTGTAATTGTCATAAATACTATAAGAAGTAGTGTAAAAATTCACACAACATAGAAATAACAAACAATTTATTTGATCGACTATTATTACCTCCAATGACAGTGAACAAATATATAAATCAGCACTGTTCCACTAACTAAATTTATTGATGGGTTAAATATTTGTAAAATTGATGGCTGCTTAGGAAATTAAATGTTAAAAGAAAAATGCAAACCTTAGGTGTTTTTCTTGAACAATGCCAAATAAGTAATTTTCCACAATGAACACAAGGCTTGATAGCAGATTATAAATAACATATTGGCTTCTTTCTATTAATAAATATATATGTGTGTGTGTGGATATATATAGTTAGCACCAATAAAGACTCAATGAATGCTAAATTACCAATGTAATTGCATAACAACACAAGCTCACAACATGAGCTCTGAGTATAAATTTGAATAAATAGTTTTATTGTTTAATTTGACAAAGCGCGGTAATGCACGCCTAGCCTCTATTTTCAAAGCGTAGTATAGTGCGCCTCGATAGTCTCTCTTGAGAAACGAAATCACAGAAAGTAAAAACTATTCAGTGCAGGATAGAAGATGTATTCGACTTCCAGAAATGGCGGCAATTGCCTTTGCTCGTGTTTTCGCTCGATTCGCGGTAGTTTAACCTGTTGTTTTTGTTGAAAAAGTGATTTCGCTATACTTTTTTTGTAAAAATAATAGTACTAAATTACAGGTAAAATAGCATTTAACTCAAAACGGTCTTTTGGATAAGTAAAATAACCATTCTTATCCTAAAAGATGAAATCAGTATGACAATAATAATATTATAAATACATTTACAGCAATTTTTTAAAATTTCATAACCAGCCGATCGCGATACGGGAAATCCTTACGGGACTGAGGCGGAAGTTTACCGAAAACCTTATGGGGCTGTAAACGTTAATAATCATTTGCTTATACATTTAAAATAAACTACACTTGCATTGACTTTCAGCTCAAAGTCGACAAATATTGTGATAAATAGGCTGAAACTCCTCAAGCTTTCCACTGCCACTGGTTCACAACTTTCTTTACTTTACTTATTTAGAATTGAGGCAAAAATTTTGTAGTAGTTGTATTCTTAACATTAGCTGTGAGTAGCAAGAAAATGCCTTGGACCCTGATTTACATAATGTTGATCACTAATGCTCAGCATTTTATATTGAGTATTCATTTGGGAGTATCTTGAAACAAACCAGAGTAGAACTCTGCTGGTGACATAGTACATTTGTATTTGCTGACAATCTCCTGGATCTTGAGTTTTCTTCTCACATGAGGAGGTTGGTAGCTGTGAAAGATTAACATTGATCTTATTTTAGACTTAACATCAACATCTGTTTGTCAGTTATCACTATATTGGTAACTCACGATTTTGAATAAAATGAATTTAACGTACATTAACCATGAAAATTTTCATGTGTTGAGATTAACAGAGCGTGCTTATCGCTGTAATATTTCACAATGTGATGTCTTTTTTGGGTAAGATATTAATTTGTGTAAATGAAATGTTGTAAGAAGAGCCCTGGTTTATTTGATGAGGTTTATTTTTTGTTTGTATGTTGATGTCCCTCTTTATGTGTGTGTGTGTGTGTGTTTTTTAAACTACATTTAAACAAGCAGGTTTTTTGTCTTCAAATGGTGGGCCTCTGAGTATATAGCTTCTTAAACCATTTATAATACAATAAAGTGTTGACGCTGTTATATTTAGTGTAATCTTAATTATATTTTAAAATAATATTTTGTTTAACTAGAAATAATGTAGTGCTATGTAAATCATTTTTTTAATGTTGGAATGGTGTTGCTTTCTTTGAAATACATGTATCTGACATTTTTAAAGGTAGTAATACAAAATCAAATACAAATAATATAATAATGTATTACATGCATTATTTGGTTGCAAATATAGTGACACTATATAAAAAGAAGGGCGATAGAACTGACTGCAATAACTATCGTGGCATTTCACTCCTTAGTATTGTAGGAAAGGCTTTAGCCCATGACATACTAACACGATTACAGAATTTAGCCTCCCCAGTTTATCCAGAATCTCAGTGTGATTTCCGGACTGGTCGGTCTACCATAAATTGTATTTAAATTCTTACAACATACTATTTTATGATTAATTATGTCGTAAGAATTTAAATATAATTTTATTACTTAAGTAAGTGCGTTCTTTATGTTAATTGTACTAATGAAGGCATTAGCCGAGATATATACTGTCGTATAAGTATAATAATAAAGCTCAAATTTATTATTTTCATTACACAATTTTTTTGTGTATTTTGTATTAAGATTTATTTAATTATTTTATATTCGAAAAAATTAAAATGAAATAAGAAAAATAAAAGTGGGTATCTTAAGGACAAGCAATCCATTTATAATTGGTTTCTTATGTTATGTTCATTAGTTTTACAGACTTACGATTCACTCTCTAGCCTGCGTCTCCTGCAAATGTTGATAGCTGTTTGTCTGACCATTGATCCTAAAGTCCGACGGCTCACCACCATACCATCAACAAGGGGAATTGCTATGGACATTCTGTGGCAATTGAAATTTTTAAAATGAAAAACTGCTTTCATTAAGAGAATCTTAAAAATGGAAGAGTCACTCCGAACAACAAACAATTCAAAAAGTAATTATACAATATTTGAATTTGGTGTCACCAGGTAGCGGGCCATACTCCTAGCTAAGCCACTGAAAATAATTATTATTAGGGCTGGTTCTGATTAAAAATTAATTTTTCCATTAATCGGGAAAATATTAAAATAGATTAATTTCGATTAACCGCATTTATAGATCCGGTTAAGTTGCGATTCATTATTTTGCGAAATCGGTCATGGTAATTCCATGGCTCCCAAATTTTGTGATGCAACACAGCAAATTCATTCTGCTATGCAAGAAATAAGGATGAGAAACCTTTTGGTTTATGTATGCACATCTAAATAAATAATAATACAAGGGAAAAGTATGTATGTAACAAAAAATATAAATTATTAATAAATTGGGAAAATAATAGAAATATTTTCTTAAATTTCAATAGAATTTTAATTGATCAAATTAATTTTAATCGATTAAATTTGTTAACGATTAATTAATCAATTAATCATTAATTCCGCAGCCCTAATTATTATATATAAATAATTTTGATTACATTAATAAGATACTTTCTCTTGTTATAATTTTGATATTTGCAATAAAGCAAGTACAATAACAACATTGAGTGATTTTAACATTAAGGAAGTATTAAAAGTATTTGGCATTATTTATTCTCAGAGCAGATCAAAAAGCCATTTGTTTTCCGTTCAAATTTTCCTAATAAATTGGCAAGGTACAGTCTCAAATTTCTTTTATTTAATTTTTTTTAAAAACAGGTTACAGCGTAAATTAAAACTAAAATATAAAACTAACCAAGCCAAAAAATTATTAATAATTTTTTTGTTCAAATGTACAGCTTGCCATCCTCAGAAAAAGCAAATTAATGAAGATAAATAATTTTATAAGAAGCCAGACTCACTTTGTCTGTGTTTTCTCATACTCAATCATATGTATTCTGAACAAACCATTCTGAAGAGCATGGATAAATATAATGTAGATATCTTTCTCAGCTGGGCGTAATACTGTGGCTGTGCTGGATGTGGCCCCTTGCTCTTGGCCTGTACTAGTTACTATCAGTAGATCAGCTGGGGTAAAAGAGAATAATGTTACTGCTATTAAACTCAATAATGAAATTTAAGGACAAGAAAATGTTTCCTTGTGCTCTTTCAGCATGTCACAGAGACTAAAGAAACTAAGCCAAGAAAATTATCAGTAACATAAATCCCACCTAAATTAACTTTTGCATTAGCTGTGATCACATAAATACTAACATATAGGGAAGTTATCATGATCCTCAAAACTCTCCAGCCATACCACCAAGACCTTAGTGTCAGGCCCTGTCATGGAGGCAGGTTGGCGTCCAAGTCTTCTATACTTGACACCTGCTGGGATGGTGTTTGTTGTTGGAACTTCAGGTGGAGACGTTGGTGATTCTTTATCCAGCAGTCTGCTTTTCTCCGCCTCTAACAGTAGAGTTGTGGGTTTGGCTGCAGAATGTGGATCTAGGCCTGGTGTGTATGTTGAACCACGGAACGTTGGTGGTGACTTATCTGGTTATAGAAAAATGAATAAATTTGGAATAATAATGGAGAAAAAAAAAGATGTATAATGGATTCTCTTATTGATATAAATAAAAGGAATATTTAAATTAAATTACACATATTTTTCTGCAGAACTTGGATGAATATTCTAAAAGATAAGTTAAAAACTAGAATGAGATAAAATCAGAAAGTTAAAAACAAGCACCCACTTTCCGGTCCAGGTTCCGTGGTACTAAGAGATCGTAATCTGAATATTTCTGGTGAAGGTACAACCAAAGCCAACTCAGATAAAACATCTGCCCAGTACAAAACTTGTTGACGGCCATCATACAAGCTGCCACCTGTTCCTGTCTGATACTCATCTTCTGAAAGGTGAAATAAAATTAAAATTGACTAATGAAACTACTTTTAAACTGATTTTAAAAAAAAATATATAAATGGGACAAGGTATTAAGAAAACTCTTTGAGACAAACTGATCAGAGTCTAAAATATATCCAGAGTTGAACTTGAGTAAAAATAGTTTTTATTTATTTCTGGATTTCCTAATATCCAATTGACGCAGGATGTTAAAATAACTTATTTAATGCATATTAATCTTATTCAATTTCTTCTTTTTATAAATAAACATAATCTTTCATGAGGCAGATCTTATTTTATTGTCTAAAAGATCTTTAACTTCAAAAGCCAATAGTAAGCAGCAGGTGGATAATCCCGTTATTATGCATACCATCCATATCATCTGGTTCAGTGATTTTCCAAGATGTTGTGACATGACCTGTCCAGCCAGCATGTTTCCTCACATCGACAGGCCAGCCCAGGGCATGAAGGAATTCTACAAATTGTGGCTGAACATTACTGTAGGAGCTCTAAGAAACCAAAGTATCCCAAATAAAAAGAATTATTAAAAAGAATTATTAATATTTTTGGCTTTGTGGAGCTTTTCTAATTGTATGCAGTGATAAATAAATGATTGAACATATGTGCATCTGGTAACCACTAAATAACTTTTTTGCATGTTTGTTCAAGTGACATAAGAGGTTTCTAATTATAATGCAGGCCACTGTAGAATGCAAATAAAAAAATTTTAAAAATGATATCAAGGAATAAGCAGAAACTGAATTAATGACCTGGACACTACTGGCAACCACTGAAAGCAAGCTGCAGGCATTTCAAAACAAATGCATGAGAAAATTCTCCAGATCTCTTATCTAGAACACAAGAACAATGAATATGTCTGGGACAGAATAAACTCTATTGCGGCTCGTCAAGAAACCATTATAACAAGATGTAAGATGGCATGGTTCAACCATGCGACATGATACGCTGACAAAAATCATCCTGTAGGCACCGTAGAAGGGGGCCGGCGAAGAGGTCGACAGCGGAAAGGTTGGCTTGACAACATAAAGGAATGGACAGGGATGAGATTGAATAAATTATTGGCCGCCGCTCAAAATAGACAAATGTGGAGATCGTTTGTCTGTTGATGGGTCCATGCGCTCCCCCCAACGACCGCAACGGTCACGGGACTGATGATGATGATGAATTCAGAAATACATTTCTTTTATGTTTATGTTGATTTAAATATCAATGAAATGTTTAAGAAACTATTATCAGAATTATAGGATTAACGCTTTCTTGTTTCTTAAACTTAATTTCAAACTGAGATAAAATCATAACAAAAAAGCAGCACAACAAAATTTGTAGCAGTTTTTTTAAGTATTAATTTTAAATTGAGAGCTCTGAGAGAGAGAGAGATAGAGAAAGAGAGGGATGATCTTCCAAATGAAACATTACTTACAACATTGTTGAGGATCTCTGTAGCTGATGTTTGCCCAGGTTTGACATAGAAAATGTGAACTGTGTCATTATCTCGGCTGGGTATGAAGTCTAAACACTCCAGGTCAGTCATTAGGCCTGCGTTTGTTGTGTCCAACATGATAAGGTCAGGGGGCACACTGCTGTTAGATGGCTCCTGAATGAAATACAGAATCAGAAAGTAAATTTTCATCTGTCATAATTTGTAAGTTGGGGTCACCTCAAATTGTTATTAGTAATATATTGTATATAAATTATTGTATTCTCTGTCAGGAAAATAATTTTTTGGATCACATATTACACTTTGAAATGAGGTCTTAATATTGAGAATTTGCATAAAGCTCTGAGAAGGAAGGGGATCTGAAAAAGAATGTGACAGTTTATTATGGGTGGGGGCTGTCATCACCTGCATACATTCAAATTATTTATTTTATTAAGATGAATCTTGTATCTTAAATTTTCATCAAAGGAACACAGACTTGATTGAAGAGTGTATAGTGTATAATCATAAGTTGTTTGTTTAAAAAAAAAGGTTGAAAGTGTGCAAGATTAATTACAAGTTATAACAACTTTTAGGATTTATGATACAGACATATTTTGGGGTGTGGGTGGGGAGAGAGTAAAAGATTCGAGACTTGTGACCAATTGTGATGAGAAAAACTGGTTGGGTGGGTGGGGGGAGGGGGGGGTAATGATTACAAACTTTCAAAAATAATGTGATGTACCTTTTAGACAATCCTTGATGATGTAGGAAGCATGTTGATGAACTTATCTTTTACTTACCATTTTTACACAAGGTTTCAAAATAAGTTAACTGGTATAAAATTTTGATTAATTATGTCAGATTTATTATTTGGATTGTTTACCTTCAGGGCTTCAAGAGAAAGTAAACCATAGTGTGAGAGGAAAAGCCGAGCTGTCTGATACTCATTGCATATTCTGAAATAGTTAAATAAATAAATATCAGTTATAATTTTCAGACATTATGATATACTAGAGATAACCCGCCAAAAATGACGGAATCTTTTTTGGTTCAAACAGCACTGTAAAACAAAATCGATCGCAGCGCCACCTAACAGCACTACATCCATACAGACAAGGGGAATCAATAACATAAGTAACTTATCCTTGTTTGATAAATACGAAATATTAAACCTCCTGAAACGTACACAAAGTATTTCATAATTATAAATCCTCAAATCCTATTTTTACATCGTTCCCTTTTCAAAAATTAAAATATAAGCTAAAACAATGACGTAATATAATATTTTATTTTACAGCGCATCTTTAATTTATAATTATTTTGCACACCTTTTTGCGCGCCTTCCGATGCACGCCTTGTATTAAAATATAAGCTCAAACTTTTATAATAAAGGCGAAAAGGAATTTAATGGGTAAGCCGAAAAAACACCATCAAGAGAATAAACAAAATCGATCGCAGCGCCACCTAACAGCATTACAAATTACATCCATACATACATACAGACAACGGGAATTATGTATATTGATCATTTTTTTAATCTTATGCAATTTAAGATACTTTTTCTTGTTCAAACATAGAAAGGTTACTTGATTAAAAGCATAATATTACTGCCCTAAAAAAAAATTAGAATTTCAAAAAATTAATTAAGTAATTTATAAAAAGTAAACAAAGGTGGACACTTGGTTTTTTATCTTTGAAAACTGATGGTTAATTAGAAAAAAAAGTCTGCATAGAAAAGCAATAAAACTTATTAAATGTGTCTACTTTAGTGTCAAATCATATATGGAATGTAATTTTCCCACAGGACGACCATTGCGATTAAACTTCTTGGTGGAATCTTGAGAACGAGGCTCCGCCTAACAGGCATGGATAGCCTTGAACTCGTGATTTAATTATGTGTATTTGTCTTGTTATTATTTCTGGATCAGGATCTTCATCATAAATTCCTGTTTCGCTCCATCAAATTAACAGTCTATGACGGTGAAGCGTCCATTTCTGAACATTTATATGAAATTGTGTGTGTGTAACTACGTTTAGAGTGCAATGTGTTTTATGTAGTTGTTGAACATGTTTGTAAAGCGCTGTGAGCCCAGCCTAATACTGCGCTGGGAGCCCAGCCTAATACTGCGCTGTAGAAAGTCGGTAATGCCAGTTATAATAATAATAACATTTGTATTTTATATAACTGCAAGAAAAGGGTGTTTGAGAGGTACAAGTTTAATTTTATTAAACTAGATACATAATTGTTTTTAAAAATAAACAAATTAAACTTAAAAGGCTTAGGTAAGCATTAATTTTTTTTTAATTGCAACTTTCTGAAAAATACAGTCTACATCCAGTTTTACTCACTTTGGAGGTTTGCACTCTGTCAGTGGATCAGGAAAAGGAGTTGTCTCCCTTTCTACTTTAGCCCTATGGCTCACTTCATTTTCAAATGCTGCCACTTGCTCAATCAAGCTTTCCATCTTTTCAACATCACCCAATTGTTTCTCAGTGAGCACTGATTCCAAGGGAGGAATGCTCTTCTCACTGCACATTGAAATTATATTTTAATTATCAAATCATATGTTGTTGTTTTTTCTTTTCTTCATTCTCTAAAGTAACTTAAAGTACACTGTTATGTGATTTTAATTAAATGTTTTGCAGAAATTAAAAGACTATGCTAAATAATTCATTTTCAATCAGTAAAACAAATCTGAACAATTTTCACTCTGAAAATATAAATTAAATATTAAGAATAACTTAAATTTTTATTTTACAAATGGAATAATTTTCAAACTATTAATGAGATAATTGGGGATACGGTGGTCGAGTGGCAGCGCGCTCGACTGGCGTACCGATGGTCACGGGTTCGAATCCATGGGAAGCCATGGATTTGTTACCGGGGCCTAGGGCGTCCCCGAGTCCACCCAGCTTCGAGTGGGTACCTAACGCATAGTTAGGGAAAATAAAAGGCGGCTGGGTAATGCGTGGAACCCTTATAGCCGTGGCATGTGAACGCTGCATCACTTGCCAAAATCAACTGCTGCCTTGCAGATGGTCTTGGCTGACCAAAGGCTATGGAAGCACATCCAGAAAAAACAGCAGGCTGAAGTCGGAGACCACGGGCCAATTGGCGCAAAACTCATCGGTACGCAATACTCAAATTGAGAACGAAGAGGAAGAAGAAGAATGAGATAATTTATTATAAGCTTACGCTTTAGTTTGAGGTATTTTGTATACACTCTCGGGGAAGTATCTGTGTTTGACATTGTGCTGTTTTCCAACATTGTCATCTGGTGAGGGTCTGCCTGGGTCTGCCAAGTGAGCCCTTGAAGATATCTTAGGATAATCAATAACACCTGTAAGTTGATTTACTCATGGGAATGGTCAAATACTAAAGTTTTAAAACAATAAAAACTAAGTGATCGATGGTTTCATTAATCAAAAATATTTTTCAAAGGTATGGCTCCATTTTCGCATATACTAAATTTTACAGAGGAACTATTACAAACCTTAATATTAACGATTTATCATCAGGATAATTCTAATTTTTAATGTTTATAGTTAAAAAATGAACTCACTTTACTGGTTCTTGGTGAATGCCTTAATTGCATGGTCCATGCATGTCTTCCAAATGCCCCTCTTATTAAGGCAGTAACAGTTGGCAAAGGATCTTTAAAACAAAATTGTTTATAATGCAAAATTGAGAAAGTTGAGTATAAAGTTTACACTTGTCAGTGTACAATGAAAGAAAACAAATTAATGTCTGGTTCTTAGTTTGCTGGTATTCAATCGATCACAAATATATTACCTTATTAATTTTGTTTCAATAATTTTGGTTTAACTAATATTTAAAGGAGTTAATTTGGGGTGGTAAAATCAAATAATGAACTATTATTAAATTCAAAATTTGCCAGAAGAATATTTGACAATAAGAATCACCAAGTATATTTTAAAAACATATACAAAAAAACAAGGGTCAAACAAATATGACATAGGGATAAATTCATTTAGTTATATGTCTGATTTATTTATTTTTTAGACTGAATATTTATAGGTTTTTATAATATTCTGATATATACTCTTTATAAACTTTAATATATCCGCATGACTAAATTGACTTTACAGACACATTTTATATATGTAAATTATTATTATTATTATTTATTTTTTTTAGCAATGAAGAGGATAATTTTTTTAAAACACCATATTTTGAAACATATTAAGAGCTCATGGGAAGAAACGGCTATGTCATATTTTTGTAATTTTGAGATATTCAAGTTTGAATTTTTAATTATTAATAGGGTCACAGACATTATTTTTTCATAAAACTTCATTCGGAGCATTCTATTTTTTGATCTTCTATCAGATACAGGTGATAACTAAAAAATTTCAAAAATGTCACATAGCCGTTTCTTCCCTTGAGCTCTTCATTATTATATTGAGCCTGCCTTCAATATTTCCAAGAGGTTGCTCCAGTAAACCGACTATAACAGAGTTGTCTATGACAAAGTATCTAAACAATGAACCCTGTTCAGGAGGTGCATTGCCTTTAGCAAATTTGAGTAAAGACCTCTCATCAAGTAATGAAAACAATGACTCGGGACCACATGGAGGAGGAAAGGCACCCTGGTCAGATAATAATACAGATAAATAGCTTATAAATAAATAACTGGTGTGTTGTATAATAATTTTAAAAAATCACTAACAGAAAATGCATGCATCAAAATATACAACTTAAATTCTTTCACTGACTAATCTCACTCTGCCAAATGAAACTTTTACAAAGTAAATTCCTTGAAATGGTGACTAGGACTGAAAGAAATTATAGCTAATGCACTAGTTACGGCAACAGAATCTACTTGATACGTTTTTTAACTCCTCTTACTAGTACATTACATACCACTTGATCAATGATACAAGTGAGTAAAGCTTCTGCAGCATCTTTGACCCTCATAGAGGCGGGCATCAATTCTTTGTTGCCTTTAAACTTGGGTGGATCACTTGCTCTATTCTGAAACACAGCCATGACACAAAATAAATACCTTGCTACAAACACAGAAATACTCTCTCTAGTGTCAGAAACTCTTCACTATTCCTGCTTCACCAAGTTGCTGATTTTAAACCAACTAAGAGTTAAAAAATACAATTTTAGGAAATGAACATTGAAAAGCCATCACAAACCAAAATATGAGAATGAAAAACAGTATATAAGTTTTCTCTTTTAAGTTTGGAAATATTAAGTTTTAAATAGTTAATCATTCTCATAAAGAGGAGTTTAAACAATTCATTTAGTTAGTTCTCATAGTTAGATAGAATCATTGAATATTTTTGCCAATAACATCATGCAGATTATATTTTACGAAACATTTTTGTTAAATAAATTTACTAGTTCTTGCATTAAGTATTAACATAATTATATGGAAAAAAAATAGGCTGGTGACAGACAAATGAAAAACTTCCAAAATCAAGATTATACCTTCCAGGGTAAGAGATTCATTAGAAGTTTATTAATTAAACACAAATATTTTAATGGTAAAAAAAAACAATCACAAATTGATCTAAATTTCTTAATGCTTTTATTTTAATTTTAAAAAAAAATCAGGAAAAAAAATAAAAAAATAATGACTTTAAACTGCCAAGTAATGGTTATAATTGGTTCTTAGTAATCGGAATTGGTTGAGATTTCTTTCTTTATGGTTTGTATTATATACATCTTAAAAGAAAACTAGATTTTAACTGCAAAGAAAATAACAAAGATAACAAATGTAGAACTAAAGAACCATAGAAACCAAATAGATTAAGCTTTCGAGTTGTCTTAGATGATTTTATCAGATTCACATTCACATTATCCTGAAATGTACACACTGACATATTTGGTTCAAATGTTTACTGTTTTTGTTGATACTTTCACAAGAAACACTTGCCATCTTAGGGAGATTGTTATGAGCTGCAAAGGTTACATCAAAGACAAAAGACGAGTGACCCCTAAAAAGGCCAAATGAAATTAGCTATATCCATAAAAAAATTATACTTCTTTATTTAAATGTATATGACCAAAGCCCAATAATTACAAATAAACATTTGATTGTGGATTATTTTTTTTTATCAGGGAGTGAATTAGAAAATGTTGACCACATTTTTCTCCTTAAATTTTACAGTTATATATTTTCTAGAAACAATAATTTTTCAATGTTTTCAGAGTAAAAAATCCATATTTCATTAAGGCAAAAATACTTAATAAATAGTGGACTTGTAAAACTATTAAAAAAATTTATGAATATTATGAGATCTGATAAATATTTTAAAATCTTAAATCATATTATGATTAAAATCTCAACTACATGTATAAATAAAACAAATTTTATTAAACATGCTATAAATTCCAAACACCAATAATTGTTATAATGATATTTTTTGGAAATTTTGTATTTTTCCCAGGAATTTGAGGTGTAGATCCAACACCAGATATTATTAAAAAATTGTTAGAATAAATATCTATAAATTTAATTGACCTGTACAGTGATGTGGACTAAAGAGATTTATATTAACAACTTTTCAGGAATCTTTTTTAAAGAGAAAAATATTTAATTTAAGGCACTTCATTTACTGAGTCAAAATATTCACTGTGCAGAGCTGTTGAAATTATGCAAAATTATGACCTTCATTTATTTCATTTTATATAAGCAAAAACTGAAAACTTAAAAATTAATATATGAAAGCAATTAAAGTGTACTGCTTCTAATGTAGCCGTCACTGAGGAAAAGCTCAATACAAACAAAGCTGAACAGAAAATGTCACTCATCATTGAACACTTTTACTATTATTTGTAATACATAAAAATTACATCATAATTAACTTTTCTTTGACAAAGAAAATAAATATCAAGGTAAATAAAGCCAGTTATAACATTTTATAAATTCAGCATAGATAAATATATATGAAAGTTAGAAACAAATTTATGGGCTCGATGTAAAAACATATCATTATTTTAATTCCAGTAGTTAAAACTTCGTGTTCTGGGGTGTGAAATGGCCTGTAAGGTTTATTTATTAATTGTTTATTTTGTATGTATAATTATTTTAACATAAACAATATCTAAACAATAAAGCCAGTTAATATAATAAAAAAGGTGCCACTGTTTTCTCATTAATGTAACTTTAAGTTTAAATATTAGGTTTTATCTTATTAAAGAAACAAAAGAAAATGTACATTTATTTTAAAGTAAACAATGAACAATGAAAAAAAAACGCAAGTGTATTCCTTACACTTTTTACAGCACCATTATTGTTAATGTTAAAATTATAAACTAGACTTTCACCTTTTTTGTAGCCAGTGGTGCTAAAATTTAATTTATGTAATATAATAACATCAATTAAAGTTTTGTTCCTTTAAAATTCAGGACAGGAATGAAACTTATCAAAATCAATATAGCCCAGATTAAATGTGTAAATATGTGCCAAAATGTACAGAATTTTATAAAGAATCTTGTGCTATGATAATGTCTCCAAAACTTTTGCAGCAAATTATTTCAAAACCTGTATTTACAGTTTTTACTCATCTACATCATCCAATGTTCATGCACATTTTCAAGGTGATTTTGCTCATTTATGTCTTCTAAGTGTTTCATGCACTATTTACTACTCATACATTATATTTAAAATAGTTTAGTAGGTTAGTATGTAATCAAACTCACCAAGCATCTAACTGCATGAATGACCAAGTATTGTAATGAAAGTATTTCTAAAAAGTACCAAGATGAATTTATGACTTGAGATATAGGGCAAGGATACACATCCAAAGCAACCACAAAGACCTTGATGTTACGCTTTTTGATCCCTGAAATCATCTCTGATCTTAAGATACAGTGGTGATTTTGTCAATATTTGTGATTGATAAAATATGCTGGTAAAAACTATTTTCATACCATACATGTCAGGTTAAATGATGGGTGCAAAAAGTTAATGTGTTACTTTGTCAAAACTATTCATCACGATCATTCCGACTACTGTTAAAAAAGGCCACATTGTTGGGTTGTTTTTTTTTCTATGTGTTAACTCAAGTGTGACAAAGAGCACTTAAAAACAGCAGACAAATCAGAGCACCAAACAACACAAGCAAGCTGTGAAAAGGCAGTGGGATGGCCACCAGATGGGGGGTAAGCACTACAGGGGTTTCTATTGAAATGGAAACAACCTGCCATCAGAAGATATGATAATAAAAGGGAATCTAATGGACCTTAATATACCTTCATTGACACAGATTTAGAATCCTTGTCAATTTTCACTTTAACTGTTTGCATTTCCTGTGTTTTAGTCTGAAAGAAGAATTTGATTTTTGAACAAAACAAAAATACAAATTAAAAACTTTGACACTGAAAAATATTGACTTTAAAGCACGTCTAAGTGACATGAAAGAAAGATAAATGTATTACATCTTTGTTTTAGAAAAAAGGCATAAAGTACTACTTCAATATAACACAAAGGTCATGGCAGGTTCTTCAACAATAAATGTGAAGACCTATGGTTTCCAAATTTGCTTTATAAAAAATGTAATTACTTTTAATTTAAAAATAAAATATCGCCCCTCAATCCTAATTAAAAACACAGAATACCAATAATATAAGAGTAGAAAAGGTGGTGCACAAATTATCTTATATATTACAGGTGTTTCTTCTATACAGAAGATAACAGCATCCTAACCAAAAGGCCTTTGAAATCCAGAAAAGCTAAAGTCTATCCAAGATTTTCACTCATCGGTTTTATAACTGTTTTTGGTACCATTCAATATAATAGATGGCTAGGCTGACATTAACTATGTAAAAAAATATTCAAATATATTTAAAAATAATTATTAAAATAAATATAGACTTCTGTGTAAAAATATCTTGTCTATTCTATATTTTACAAATTTTAAACATTTCATTTCGGTTGATTTTAGAAACAGACCATTAGTGATTTTAAATATGTAAAGCTTAGAAGAAACAAGCACCTAAAAAATATTATTTTTAAAGCTTGCTTTTATGTGTCCTTGCTCTAAGAGCATATATGTTCTAACTAAATACAATGTATTATTTTTTTTAATAATAACAGGGTTTAGTCAGAAAAAATATAACTTTTTTTTTCACAAAGCACAACCAGTGTACTTAGTAAACTTTTATTAAAGTAATAACAGTTAACTGAAAAAATATAAAACTGTATATGTAATAAGACATATTTTAAATAACTTATACCTGATCTTGGTGAATTAAAATCATACATTTTTGGTACAGAATGGAAGTGGCTATTAAATTTAATGCACATTGTACTGCTATATAATGTTGTTAAAATAAGTTAATCAGTAAACAATAACTACAGGGTAGAGTAAGTATATTATAAGTATAAGTAAATAATTTAGGCGGTAAGTAAGGTTAAAGCTGTTTTAACATATGCAGCAATAGAAACAGGTCAGTTAAGCTTAAATTTATTCGCATTCAAAACTTTGATATATCTCTCTAGTTGCCGGCTAACAGTTAAATGAAAAAATAATTACTCCATTTCTCCACAGAAGAATATCCAGAGTTCTTGTCATATGAATGTGTGTAATTTTATATTAAAATCCCACCTATAAAAAAAAGGCCTCATCTTAGAAAACAATCTCAATAAGATTAAACGCACCGCATGTAATAGCCCCAGATAAAACTAAAATCTTTAAAATCGTTTAAATGCTTTATTCATAATTTTCTTGGGCTGATATGAATATTGAAAATTAATCTAACCCCCAAAAACTTAGTTTACAAAGGAAGTGATAACAAAAAACAATTTACTTAAAATAAATATTTTATGCAAAATTTTATATTAGTTGATTTCTACTACCTGTCAATTAGTATAGAATGGATTTAAGACTTGTGAGTCACGCAGGTTAATATTTTTAGAAAGCACTATAAGTTATATTTAGTTGATCATCCCTGTATGAGTTGACGCATAGCACAGTTGATGAAAATAATTATTTCAACCCTGACCATTTCAAGATTTCAATCTGTGTCAAGTTATGTGTGACTTTACAATAGAATAAAAAGAGCATTTTTAAAATGAAACATTAAGATAAACATGTGTCAACAGTCTAAAGAAACAATGGTCAAACCTACAAAAATATTAACACTTCTATTGAAACACTACAAGCTGTGATGACATCTGCTATCCTGTTGTCAAAAACAGCTTATGAGGAATTAACTTAAAATTTCTTAAGGATTTGTGGTACATAAAATAAATAATGTATAATGAATATAATTAAAAAATAGCAATATGTAGAAGCATAAATAAAAAACAAGTGTTCTTTATGAGACACAAGTAGTTCTTATCTGTACAACATCATATACATTTTGATACAAAAAGAGCCTATTTCGCAGATGTTGATTTGATGTTGCTTATGGAAGCAATATTTAGGAAGCTGTTCAATGACATGTATGTGAATATGTAGCCCAGAACTATACTTACTACCAGCCGACTCGATCGGTAAAGCTGATTGCCTGTATTTGATCTGGCCTGGAGTTAATGCAACAGTTTAGGAGAGATTTTTCATTCACTATTTTAAGTTATCAAAAGAATTTATCCACATTTTAATTTATAAATGTACATTTGTATGTATTATATTTAAGTTCTTTATTAAAACTTTGAATAATATAGTTGCTGAAAAATGGTTAGTCTCCGTGATTACTTAGTATCATACACTTCCAAGAGTAAGAATATGATAAATGAATTGTCCCATTTAGTGATAGGTGCCCCAAGCAATGTTCCCTGGATTCATGTGCAAAATAAACAACTCATGTGCCAAGTTGCAAAGCATCCATTTTTTCTGTGTATTACATCCCACAAATACACACATATTGTAGTATCAAAATTTGCTGTGCGGTAACTCTTAACTGCTGCGTGGTGTATGGTAGATAGCTGCATGAGTATGCAACCACACAACTTAAAGGGAACATTGGCCACAAGTACATTTTGCGATAAGTACATGTAAACTATTCATCTCAAAATCACAGTAATAAGTGTATCATAAGATTCCATTTTTCTAAATGTTAGATTTACACAAAGTAAAAAAGGCTGGAGATGCCAAGACTCTAAAGCAGGGGTCACCAACTATGACATGAGAGCTGGATCCAGGTCACGATATCAGTTAATCCAGCCTGCTAGCCTGAATTTTCTTGATAAAGTGTATGGAACACAAGACCTTGTGATGCAACTTATTCAAATATTAAGTTTTGAATACTAGGAGATCAAGTTACAAATAATGCAAAAGATGGAAGAAGGGGGAAAACCATTCACTGATCAAAAATTGTATGATGAAATTGTTTTAAAAAATGGCTAATGTTCTAAGAAAACCGATTTGTTTGAAGGAATCAGCCTTGAGGAAAGTGCATTTCTGAGGAGAATAGAAGAAATTAGAGAGAAAATAGTGCTGCATATAAGCAAAAACGTCAGGAACGTGTGGTATTCTCTGGCCTTGGATTATCTCAGGAGTATATCACAACTTTTTGTGTTCATTTATGGTGTATTTTGGATAATGGAAGACTTTGTATCCATTTGTAGCAAGCATGGAACAACCAATAGAAAAGACATTCTCAGAAAATTGAAAAATTTTGAAATGCTGTAACCTTCAGTACAATAAGCTTTGAGGCATTACAGTTGGTGGCAGAAAAATCATGGCTGGAGTCAGCAAGGGTCTTGTCAACCAGATCAGGACTCTGAAGATTTGCTAATTCTGGGTGCTCTGTTCGTAAACTGCATCTCTGTTGTTACTGCTTAGATATTTCTTGTTTACTGAAACCTGTCACTTCTACTGTGAACTTCATTCAGGGACATGCACTCAGTCACTGTCAATTCTACCCAGACTTTTCTTAAACCACATGAATAAAATGAAGTTGAATCTTCAAGGTCATATAAATTATTCATGACTTAAAGAGGCCTTTTTTTACAGATACATGTTCCTTTCTTGACAGAATTGAGAGCAACAAATTTCACTGAATTTTTGACTGGTTAATTTGTGTGATTAAGATATGTGCACACTTGGTCTGATGTAACATTTCTTTGACAACATAACATTCTTTGACAACTTTTTTAGTAAATAAATTTCTGTATGTTTTGAATTGCAAGCTTTTCAACCATGACTAACATTTGGTTTTTTGTCTTTTTTCTGTAGCGTTCATTCAAGCTTGCAAATATTGCACAGAATAATTATGCAGAAGAGTTGGATAGGAGATTATAGTTAGAGGACTTTGGGACAGCCCATTTATAGATTACATGTAGCATTGGGTAACTGATTTATATATTGATGGTAGCAAGAGGTAGAAATTGAAAATTGTTGGGAAGTGTTGGATAGCTGATTTATAAATTGAGCTGCAAGGCAAATGGTGATCATTATATATTATTTAACATAAAAGTTCAAGACCTAAATAAGACTGAACAAATTTTTGGCTGAAAAAAAATCAAATAAGAATTAAATTTTGTTTCCTAATTCATATACTCTTGCGTTTTTCCAATCAGCACTACGTGATAAATATGGGTAACAGCAGCTTTTAAATAAACAAATTTCTTTTCATTCATTTGTATTAGGAAGTGGTTTTTATTGTCATTACATTCAGAATAGGCTGTATTATTTCCCATGTTGATGCATTTGGCAAATCTCCTAAACTTTTGAAAACAGTATAAATTAGTAAAAAAAATCATAGTGGAAAATACAAAATAGTAATGAATGCAAATTGACATAGATGAATGGGGGAACGTAAGATAAAGTAGAGAACTTACATACTCTATAAACAAATTGGGAGGCAGGGGGGTAGGATTACACAATATACATCATATAGACAGGTAATAAATTAACAATGATTACACAGTCTGGCAAACAATTGTCAAATCACTTGTAGAAATACGCTTTGTCTTTAGTCTTACAAGTGTTAAAATTAACGTTTAATGCCACAAAGAGACTTGCCTCTAATCCCAAAGCGCGGTAAAGCGCGCCTTGATAGCGCTCTCTTTAGTAATGAAATCATAGAAAGTGGAAACTCTTCATTAAGTGAGAGAAGCTTTAGCCGACTTCCAGAAATGGCGGTGTTTGCTTTCGCTAGTGTTAATGCTCTATTCGCGAAGTTTTGTGGTAGTTTTTAGTTGGTTTTTTTTGAAGATGTGATTTTGCTATACTTTTTTGTAAAAATAATGGTACTAAACTACAGGTAAAAATAGTATTAAACTCAAGACGGTATTTTGGATACGTAAAATAACTATTCTTATCTTAAAATATGAAGTCAGTATGACAATAATAATATAAATTAGGGCTGCGGAAATTATCGATTAATTTCTCGATTAATCGCTAAAATTTTTATCGATTAAATATCGATTAAAATAATTTTAATCGATAAAAATTCGATTAAAATTTAAGAAAATATTTATAATATTTTCTAAAAAATTTAGTAATAAATAATAAATTAGTAATAATTAATAATAATTTATATATATTTTTTTACGTACAATATTACGTGTTATATTAAATTTTATTTTATTAATTTATGTTGACCGGCAGACGTCAACTAAAAAATGGCTGGCAGCCAGAGCCGTCTTTACACCATTTTGGGCCCCCGGGCAAAGAAATAGTGTTGGGCCCTTCCCCCGCAGGAATAAAAAATATATAATATATATAAATAAACATATGTCCATGGGGCCCATATGCTCGTGGGCCCCCCGGGCCTATGCGTTAAGACGGCCCTGCTGACACCATCAGCGCAGTTAAATTTAAACATATAACTAGAAAGTATAGCAAATATGTTGTTTTAAGCTAACTGCGGATGGCAAAGTCAAAGATGGTGAAAACGTTTACTGTGTTCACTGCCATAAACAATTCTCTTTTAAAGGATCAAATACATCGCTGACGTACCACCTTCAGCACAAATCAAGTATTAACCCATTGTCATGAAATTTAGTTCAAAATATTCTTAATTTTCAATGTCCGTGAGAAATGTTCAGTTTAATGACATCATAAATTTCTATTTTTGGTTTTAATCGAAATTATCGATTAATTAATCGATAATTTTTCAAAAGTTAAACGATTAAAATTAAATTAATCAATAACAGCCCTAATATAAATACTTTATCCGCAATTTTAAAAAATGTATAACCAGTTGATCGCAATAAACGGAAAATCCTTACAGGACTGAGGCGGAAGTTTACAGAAAACCTTATGGGGCTTTAAACGTTAAGAATGGAAAGCATTTGAACTTGAGTGACTACAAAAACCATGTCAAGTGAATAATTAGGTCACCTGTGACTTTGAGCCTGAGATGCCTAATTCAACAACTTCCAAGACCTGGTGCAGACACTCTCTATCATAGAGCAGTGAACTATGCTCTACAAGCCACAGCTGTAAGCACTTGAAGGCTGCACATAGCATAGAATGGAGATCTCTAGAATGGCTTGGTGCTGGCCTAGAGCACTGGATGGGAATGGAGAACATTCATGTTGATTATTGCTGACACATTGAAAGGCATACTAAAGAAGAGTATATCACACTTTTTACCTTACCTAATTCCTGCCCACACAACTAATTGTTAGCCCCACACATCAACACACCCCTTACCTAACCTCTAACCCTAACCCTCCACCCCCAAACATCAACACACCCCTTACCTAACCTCTAACCCTAACCTTCCACCACCAAACATCAACACACCCCTTACTTAACCTCTAACCCTAACCTTCCACCCCCAAACATCAACACACCCCTTACCTAACCTCTAACCCTATCCTTCCACCCCCCAAACATCAACACACCCCTTACTTAACCTCTAAACCTATCCTTCCACCCCCAAACATCAGTATGCACTACACAAAAATTTAGGAGCAGATTACAATCAGGTGAGATGGAAAGAAATTCATAAAAAGGTAATGAAAAAACTTAAATAACTAGACCCAAATAGAAATCTACAGAAAAAAAAGAGAACCCTTTTAAGATAGCAAACAAGAGTCATGTCAAGAAATCTAAAAGTCAAATTGAACTCATCAAATTATGATGGCAAGGTAGTATAAAAATTAGACAAATAAGTCAGTCTCAAGAATGATTTAACATATCTTAATGTCATGCAAAAGAATATTGATACAACAAATAAAAGTTTATACAAAATTAACATACGTTGTTTATACAAAATTAACATACATTTCAACGATGTTGATAAGCTACTATAATCATATTAAGCGAACACATATTTCATTTACTTTGCATATCCTAATTCAATCAATAGAGTAGATAAATAATACTGTCCTCATAGCACTCACCTGGTACACAATGAGGTCACACATCCACTTAACAGTCCTCTTGCACATGAGCATGTTGGCAGGTTTGATCTTCACCTTGGCCAACCCAGCCAATAGTTCCATTGCTGCAAGAGCAACATTTAGGTCGGTTTTCCAGGTAGCCATCAGCCGGTTACAGACAAGAGATGTGGCATGACCAAACAGCCCATATGCTGTATCTATAAAATATTCAGTTGTTTGTAAATTAACAACACTTTTCCTTGAATGGAATTTTTTAAAGTTTATACTACAAATATAACATTCCAAGAATGGCCCAAGACACTTATTCTTCAAAAAGTAGAAAATTTCAGGACTTGACAAAAAAAAGATTATAAGCCAGTTGCTAAAAATGGCACAGTAAGAAAAAAAATGACAGTGGGTATGTTTACAGACAATTTAAAATGAGATTATATCTCTTCCTGAGATTTCCTAGATAGCCTGGATTTTCAGAATTCCTGTATGAGCCCTGTTTTTCTAATTATAATTTTTCTATGATAAGATTTTGTTTCTTAAATAAGACAAAGCTTTGGGTAATTGCATGAAAAGCAAAGTTACAAATACATTATTCTGCCCCTCTTTGAAATGTTGAATGATTGTCCCTAATATGCCATGCATTATTTTTGCTTATTCTACATGTTTAGTTGCATGTGTAATCATATCTAAAATGAAACTGTCACAACTGTTACCGCCATCCAAAGCTGTAATAAACGAATGTTTTATTTACCAAGGTTTGTAGGAGGGGGAGCCTGTAATCTTTGATATGTTGTTTCCTGATATCTGCTGTTGTCTTGGTAACCACTGGTGTCAGTTGATGTGGTACTTGGGCTTGTTTTACTACTATCTGAAAAGTTTGTCACAGTTTTAACAAAAAATATAAAGAAAACTTTTTAATTTATTAAATTTATAAAATTTTAAATATTCAAATGGGAATCATAATCTTTTTAACTGTACTGAAAAGTTAATTTTTTTCCTTTTCACTTTTAATAGCACAATTAATTCTAAAAAACTAACAGATAACAGTCATACTTCAGATGCAATTTTCTTGAAACTTTAGTAGCAAACCATGTAGCAATTTGACAAATTTAATTAGGTTGTCATACAAGAGTATTTTACCCCATTGGTAAAAATGATTGTGACTTTCTGGCGTGCATTGACCATAAAACGTGGGAGGCCATTACTGAGAAACACACCCTCTGGCGGTCAAAGGTACGCAAGGACACTCAAGCTGCGGAAGCCACCCTCACAGCTAGGAGTGAAGAGAGACGAGCCAGGAGAAAGGCGGGGGGCAGAGGAGCAGGAGTCAACACCATCGACCCTTGAGAACGGATGGATGCCATATACCAATGGTGGCCAAACTGCGGCTCGCGAGCCGCATGCGGCTTTTCTGTGTTCAACTTGCGGCTCCCGAAAAGTTAACGAAATTTAAACATTTTGTTTGAAATATATATCAATAATAAATTACAGTTATTTTTAAACTTGACCAAATCAAAGTGTTGAAAATAATTTTGCCTTAATTTACATTTTAAAAGTTGAAAGAAGCTATTGATTTCTGACTAGTTGGTGATGTTACCTATAAAATTTCAGGTTCAGGTTCCGTTAAAAATCCGCATTTTGAAGTATTTAGCATTACTGTTAGTCCTATTGAAGTCAGTAACTTATTACAGAAAATTTTTAATCAAATATGGCAAAAATGTGCAGGAAACGAAAATATAAAGAAGAAAATAGATGTATTCCACCAGATTGGGAAGAGGCAGTGGCGTCACTAGGGGGGGGGGCGGGCCGCCCCGGGTGACACCCATCAGGTGGTGACACCTAAACCTAACAATTTACTGTGTATGATTTTATGTAAAAAAAAGAAGAAGAAAAAAAAAGACACGTTTTTTCCCCTAAAAAGATATTACGAAAATGCTAAACGCATAAACTTGTTAATAAAAAAATATCAGTTAAAAAGCAATGATAAAACAATCACAACAAAATACAATAAAACAAATTAGGAAAAATATAAAAGAAACAGCCGGACCAGAGGGAGCTGTACAAGGGTTGGAAATATGAGAGGCGGTGTCTTTTATTTTAAATGATATAAGCCAGGGGTGTCCAAAGTATGGCCCGCGAAGCAATTTCAACTGGCCCGCGCATTATCTGAAGTAATTGATTGACTGACGTATTATTCCTTTAAACACATCATAATTATAAGAATAGTCGAAATTTTGTACTATTTTGAGTACGTCAAATGATGGCGAAAGTCGATAACATTTTGTTGATTACCAATGACTAGACTTTCAGTCTTAAAAACCAAACAAGGGGAACAAATTTAGTTGCTTCTGTTTGTTCTGCTGTCAATGACGTTAAATTACCAAGTAAACAATCTATGTTTTTATTACTGATGGTGCCCCTGGCAGGACTGATGAACACAGTTGACTAGCAAAACGTGTGTATATCAAAGTCAGCGAAGAGGCTGGCAAAGATTTTAAGCTTCACTATATCATTCACCAACAAGTTATTTGTGCAAAACACCTGTGATGTGATCGTGTCCTTAAACCAGTGATAAAGGCTATGAAATCTATTCGCTCTAAATCCCCTTTTCACCGCCAGTTTCAGCAGTATCTTCATGACATCCAGGGAGAATTCGAAGATGTGTATCACAATGGTATAACGTGGCTCAGTCGGGGGGACAGCACGTCAGCGCTTCTACGCACTTAAAAAATAAATTGGGCAATACATTGAACAACCAATTCCAGAACTATCTGATACTGCTTGGATGGAAGATTTTGACAAGACATCTACACAAATCGTCAAGGGCACAATGCAGTGCTAAGCCAATTATATTCATATATCAAGGCTTTTGGGAACAAGCTGCAACTCTTTGAAAGGCAACTGTTTCAAATGCAGCCTAATACCACACATTTCCCCTCTCTACATGAAATCAAGACACATTTTCCAGAAAGAAGCTTCAATTAGCAAATGCAGAAGTATGTTGCAGATATCACATACATGGCTGACGAATTTCAAAGACGCTTTCAGGACTTTGAAACTATTGAAAAGTAAACCGTGCATTTTTGTTAATCTTCATCTTTTTGACCCTGATACTGCTCCAGGTAATCTGCAGATGAAGCTCATTGAGCTGCAAACTGATGCTAAATATCGTTGCAGACCACAGCCTTCTCCCATTGCTTTTACAGACAGCTAGATAAAGAGAGATGCAAAAAGATTCTAACATTTACTAAAAAATTGATCATCTTGTTTAGCTCGACATACGTGTGTGAGCAGACATTTTCAGTTATGAATTTTAACAAGAACCGTGTGAGGACGAGAATAAGCGACTCTCACATACGTAAAAAATTTGGCAATACAAACTTATCAACCTGTCATTTTTATAAAATTATTTTAATCCGGCCCAAGAATATCTTTACGTCAAGGAATATAGCCCGATATGCAAAATGTTTAGACGCCCCTGATATAAGCCAACTGGGCTTAGACATACCGACACCCCACCTCACTAGTCCGTCCACCACAGTTGGGATTTGGGGGAAGAAGATTTTTCTCAACAAAAATAATCAAAATCAAAATATGGGTTTTCTTTGTTGTTTTTTAGAGGAAAATTATGAATTAAATATCTTTGAGTTAATAAATTTGTTTTATTTATATTTATTAAAGTCATTTATATACAGGTAGTCTTAGGTTACGATGGTCCCGTCCCGACTTACGCTGTATTCGAAGAAACTTAATTTATCAGAAGTCAGAACCGCATCTACGCAACGGCAACGACGAATTTTTTAAAGTTGAAAAACGTCTGGTCTGACCATAATATACAATACTAGCGTACATCCGTCAAAAATGACGGAAGTTTTCAGCTGAAATCTATTTATTTTATTAAAAAATGCAGTTTTTTAGGGCGCCTACGGCGCCGACCTTTTTCAAAAGCCCAACTTACTTGTCCTTGTTTGATAAATACGAAATATTAAACTTTCTGAAATGTACACAAAGTATATTATAATAGGGGTTGCAGGGCGCCTACGGCGCCCCTTTTCTCTTTTGTTTTTATAATTAACCATCATCAAATCCTCATTTTACATTGATCCCTTTTCCAAAATTAAAATATGAGCGAAAACAATGACGCCATATAATATATTTTTACAACTCATATTTAATTTGCACACCTTTTGATGATTTGGTGCAGTAATTTGGTTTTCCCTGCTTTCTAAAATTAGTAGCGCCAGGACAGACTGACTGACTTGCGTGACAATTGCAAATTATATAGTTTTATTATTGATAAAAAATGCACTTTTTTTAGGGCGCCTACGGCGCCGACCTTTTTCAAAAGCCCAACTAACTTGTCCTTGTTTGATAAATACGAAATGTTAAAATTTCTGAAATGTACACAAAGTATTTTATAATAGGGGTTGCAGGGCGCCTGCGGCGCCCACTTTTTGTTTTAATTTTATAATTAACCATCATCAAATCCTCTTTTTACATTGATCCCTTTTCCAAAATTAAAATATGAGCGAAAGAAATGACTTCATATAATATTTGTTCACAGCGCATATTTAATTTGCACACCTTTTGATGCTTTGGTGCAGTAATTTGATTTTCCCTGCTTTCTAAAATTAGTAGCGTCAGGACAGACTGACTTGCGTGACAATTGCAAATTATATAGTTTAATAATTATTATTGAAGATATAATATGTTATATTCAAGTATTGTGTCTACAATTCATAATTCCACATTCTTGCAGCATTAAAGATAAGCAAATGAATCCTTTATTTAATTTTTTTTAAAGAGGGAAAGATAGTGAGAATTTATTCGAATTATTTTTGAGTCTAAATACCACCTTATACCTTTTCCTGCTTAAATAATTCTTTACTAATGATTGACTTTAATTTTGAAAGTTACAAAAGTAAGCCAAATTACACTTACATTTTGGGCGCGTTCAAAAGTTAGATGATTTTTTTAAAATTAATAAATGTTCTTACAGTATGACAGACAAGACTTAAGCTTTAAAAAAATGTCATTCAATTTATTGATAAACAATTTTTTTTAATTTGAAGGCTTATTTGAAATATGTTGGGAACATTTTACTCCCTAACGAAGTTATCATATGTCAATTAAACGATTAAGGAGCGAAGAATGGGCGCAAACATATGAGCGCCTACCTCGTTGGTAGTCCATCTATTAAAAAATTGCCTCCAATCTTCATCTGCGCTCTTTTGTTGTGTAAGTTACACTAAGCAGTGGTGTGCCTAAAGGGGTGCTGAAAGCACCGGGTGACACCATCACAAGGAGTGACACAAAAATGCAGAATTCTGTATGTTCCCTCGTAGGAGCTCTATGGGTTAGGGGCCGTCCAATAATGACGTCACGTGCCTAGGGGGGAGGGGGTCACGCATTTGTGACGAGGTGGAGGGGTAGTTAAGAACTGTGACGGCACATAAAAAAACGCGCAACTTTAAATAAAATTTCCACTTAAATATATGATTGTTTACAATTTATATAATTACGTGTTCAATGGCTTCACATGTGTTAGAATATTAGAGTGCAGACTTACACTACATACATATTAAATGTCAAAAAATTATTTGCAACAAGCTAATTTGCAAATAGAAAATACGCTTTTTTTTGGGGGGAGGGGGGGTTCAAAGATTTGTGACGTCATATTGGAGGGAGGTCTACGTTTTTGTGACGTAGTCATGACGGAAGTAAAAATCAACTAAAATCACGTGACGTCATTTAAGGACGTCCCCTTAAGTCGTGAGGGGGTGACACCATGAGCTACCGCCCCGGGTGACACCAACCCTAGTGACGCCTCTGGGAAGAGGACTTTGCATTTATTGGTAAAGTCTGTTAGCCAATTTGCTGTATCTGACTGACACCGCTAGAAAATTACAAAGCTAGCAGCTTTAGGCGAAGCTATGAAAAAATTCATGGAGAGTTTGCATCGCGGTATCTACTCATTCCCCTGAAATATGAATTTTAAAAAGGCAAGCTTGCTGAGTTGAAGTCTGGAATATGTCAGCAGTAACCACAACTTTCTTCAATTTGCAAAGAAGATATCACTTCAACTGACGCAAATTATGCCATCGCTTTGAATATTGCTCATGCTAAATGACCTTATTCTGATAAGGACTTTATTAAGAAGCATATCGAGGAAGCTAGTTCAATTATTAAATAATTCCAAATGTCTGCGACTTTAAATGACAATAAAAATAATTTTTTAAAATAAATCGCAAAGGGATTTTTTTTTATTGCCAGTGGGGTTGTGACCAATGTTCCATCTAAGGTTCCCTGGTCTGTGTGCAAAGTAAAAAAAAACAACTCGCATGCAAAGTTGCACAGCATCCATTTTTAGCAATATTTTACAAAATTTGCTGCGCAGTAATTCTGAACTGCTGTGTGGTGTCGGTCAGATATCTGCGTGGCCGCGCAGCTTAAAGGGAGCATTGGTAGTGACCCATAAGGCTTCACTGCAGCTCTCGACAAATTTTTTTGTTTTTAAAATGGCTCTTAGTAACGACAGGTCTGGCCACCCCTGCCATATACATAAATGATTGTGACTTTCAAATTCCCTAGACTAGGAAATTGGATCCATGACCGTAAACTCCTTGATTAAAATGTTATATTGCATAAGATGAAGATGTAGGACTTGAAAACCCTGATTTTGATTTTCTATGAGCTTTGAAAATTTTAACACTTGTCCATTGTAAAAATTTGAACATTCTGACATGATTTTATTAAATCCTAAATAACATAAACTGTTTAAAAATGTGTCAGCCTCAAAACAAAATTGGATGATGGGAAGTTGAAAAAAAAACACAACAAATCACACATTTTGAATGTAATATTTTGTTTAAAGTGGATGTGACTCGTTACTTACCCCCTTGCATGTCAGAGTCACTAATATCTTGGTGGGGTTGTAAAGGGAGATTGTCAGCTTGTTCACTTGTGGCCAAATCTTCAACAACCAACAGAAAACCTCCTTGAATTCAAAATTGAGTTAATAATAAGTCATTGGAATATTTTTAATTTAATGCCAAATGAATAACTTATTCATAAATTAATAGCAACAAAGGACATGAATTATTTTCAATAATCTTCTGTATAGAAGGAGTGCCTGTAATAGATAAGATAAGGAATTTGAATAACAGAAATCCAGGAAATAATGTAAACTTAATAAGTACTTATAATTTAAAAATCTGTCTTTTGTGGTGAAAAAAAAATCTTTTAAGTAAAAGGCTACTGAGTGCTAAATGAAAACCAATAAATTCTATCACTTTCATAAATAATATTTACCAAGCAACATTTGAGTGTTTTGAGAATCCGTCTCATTAGTCAACGCCACCCTTATTAGTTCAGTTATGCGAGTCCGTAAGGATAGGAAAGTAACTTGAGGTTGACAATCATCTTTCTTTAATATATCTGAAAACGTTTATTGAAAATAAGCTTTCATTTGCTAAAATTTAGATAAACTATCTCTAAATAATGATATGTAAATAATTACTTTCTATTGATAAACTTAATATATCAAATACCTTTTATTTCTAAGTCTTTAAAATGCAGAGGCAAACAGAGCATTGAGATCAGTAAATGGATACAAGCTTTCCTCAATTCTGAATAAGGAATCTGTTCACATAACCTGCAAGAGAAAAGATATTTGAATTATGAAGAAATTTTTTAACTAAATAGAATTCATAAACAGATCTCAAAATGTGGGTAGGTCTATGAGGAAAATGTAATACTTACTTGAAGTCTGGGGTTGTTTTGCTTAAGACTAACTCAATGGCCTTCAAAATATAAGGCAACAACAGCTGGGCTCCAGCCAGATCAACACGCAGCAATGAACAGGAGTTGAAAAGTATATTTGACAGCACTTCCCCACTAATAGTACCCTGTGACCAAAAATTAGATTTTGTAAAAGTCTATTTTAATCTAAGTATTTATAACACATAGGCCAAAAAAATTCCTCTGAAATTCAAGTGAATAAATTTGGTCTATCTTACGGTGATAAAAACCAGAATAGGACTGTGATAAAACTTACAAATAAAATACAGTGGAACCTCTTATTACGAGCATAATTCATTCTACAATCTTACTCGTTAAGCGAAACAATTTTTCCCATACAAATCAATGTAAAATACGATAATGAGTTCCCTGCTAAAAAAATACTAAATTTTTCAAACATTTTTATTAACATTTATTCAAATAAAATTACTTATGACTTGTAAAGGAGTGTAACAACTTGGAATACAATTTAGATTTGAAACAAAAAACGTTAATAAAAATATGAATTTATGACAAATAATTAATCCTTTTTAACTAGGAAACTGTCTAAAGACATTTGTTTTTGCCCACACTTCAAAATTTAACGAAAATGTGTCTCAACCGTTTTGTAGACATTCTCGACACTCGCTCTGAAGCATCCATCTTCTTAATTTTGTTTTTGTTTTTGAGAATAGTGCAGATCGTTAATGTTGACCTATTGTATGTGCACGCTAGATCAGCCACGCTCACACCTTGTTCCCGCTTTTCAATGGTTTTACGTTTCGTTTGAAGTTATTTTTACTCTCTTATGATTGTCTTCTTGTAGTTTATTCTTCGAAGACATTTTAACACAAGTTATTACACTTTGCACATAAAAAATACGAATGCTGTCTGAATATAAAATTTGTAAAAACGGGTGATCACACACGAAAACATTATGCTAACAGACCAAATGCTAAACACAAACTAATGCATCAGCTCGGAAGTCCCGGCTCAAAAATGAATGTCGGGAAAAAGGGACTTCCCCTGTCTGCGTAACTGGTTGTGCGAATTGTTGCTCGTTAAGAGAGCCACTTTTTCAGATGTTTTTTGCTCTTTATGCGAATTACTCGTTATGAGAGTTGCTCGTTATGAGAGGTTTGACTGTACAAGAAAAACTAAAATGAATTATTTGATTATTTATTTGTACTGATGAAGGCATTTTTCAAAACGTTTACAAAGGTATGTCTCTTAATAAAGCTTGAATTTATTGTTTTAATCACACTAATATTTTTTGCAGATGTAGTTAATTCTTAATCTGGGAACATTACAAAAAAAGGTCTGTTTAAATTTCAATTCCATTTAAGATGGGGCTTTAAAAATTCACGGAAGGTTCAGTTGAAAAATGAATAATCGTATTAGTTTTAAATTTGCTGTTATAACTATTTACTTAAATGATTACTTGTTAAAGGTTTGAAAGAAAATGAATTACAATTAATTAGGGCTGTTATCGATTAATTTAAATTTAATCGTTAACTTTTGAAAAATTATCGATTAATTAATCGATAATTTCGATTAAAACCAAAAATAGAAATTTATGACGTCATTAAACTGAACATTTCTCACGGACATTGAAAATTAAGAATATTTTGAATTAAATTTCATGACAATGTGTTGATACTTGATTTGTGCTGAAGGTGTTACGTCAGCGATGTATTTGATCCTTTAAAAGAGAATTGTTTATGGCAGTGGACACAGAAAGTGTTTTCACCATCTTCGACTTTGCCATCCGCAGTTAGCTTAAAAACAACATTTTTGCTCAACTTTCTAGTTATATGTTTAAATTTAACTGCGCTGATGCTGTCAGCAGGGCCGTCTTAACGCATAGGCCCGTTGGGCATTTGCCCGGGGACTCACGAGCATATGGGCCCCATGGGAATATGTTTATTTATATATGTTATGTATATTCATTTTTTATTCCTGCGGGGGAAGGGCCCAACACTATTTTTTTTGCCCGGGGGCCCAACAGGGTATAAAGACGGCTCTGGATGTCAGACATTTTATAATTGACGTATGCCGGTCAACATAAATTAATAAAATAAATTTTAATATTACGCGGGAGATGTTTGTACGTAAAAAAAAATATAAATTATTATTAATTATTAATAATTTATTATTTATTACTAAAATTTTAAAAAAATATTATAACTATTTTCTTAAATTTTAATCGAATTTTATCTATTAAAATTATTTTAATCGATATTTAATCGATAAAATTTTTAACGATTAATCGAGAGATTAATCGATAATTTCCGCAGCCCTACAATTAATATATTTCACTAAATCAAAGACCCTGTTTTGGGAATGTCTTTAGAATTGTTTGTTTTATTTACTAATAAAATGGAAACACAATTGATTACATTGATACAGAACAAACATTTGAATTTTAATTGCTAACCTCATCTGTCTGTAAACCATAATACATGATTAGATAAAAACGGGAGTAGTATTCAGGCAGAATGACCTCCCCTGTCTTGTGGGCACAAAAAATGCGACAAAGAGCCCCACATGCTTCTGCCCTCCCAGCCTGGTAGGCTACATCCCTTGTCTGACTTGGGTCTGTGTTAAGATCCATTGACAAGGAACTATGCTTCGATTCAATAAAAGAACTGGTTCTGCGCTCCTTCACTGTAAAAATTAAAAAGTAGGCCTTTAAATTTACTGGAAGAAAAAGCTTGTCAAAGAAATAAATATATGGCTAAGTATTCTCATAGTTATGAGCACAGTAGCCAAATATATTACATTATCATTTTAATGCACATGTCAATTGGTTTAAACATACAAGTGCTAGTCGCAGCATTTTAAAAACTTTGACCTGGAAAACATTTATAAATGATAATGTTGCGCTCCAAATAAATGTAATCTTTGCTTCTAAATTGATAATAACAATCTATATTAAAATATTTATTTAAAATAAATAGGAAAGATATGTTATTTTTAAAACCATGTTTAAACTAACAATATAAAAAACATAGCATCTTTTGTTTTGATGTAGATTAAATATTATGTTACAATAATACCTGGCGCAGCATGAGCTGGATGAAGCTTAACGCCAGCCAAGGCAGCATCAAACAGCCATGCATCAAACAGATGGAGAATGCTGTTACACTTAGGACGTTTTGGAGCATAGGGTAATCTTGTATCCAAAATAAGTTTTTCTACATTAGTGCTGTTCACTGGTGGAGCCACAATGCTTTTGGCTGCATGGGCCTTGGAAGATACTATTCAAACACACAATTGAACATTTTAAAGTTACATTTTTAAATATAACCTCAGCTGTTTATTGTACAAATAATTAACCAATTTATTATTAAAACATAATTTTTATATCAAGCTTATTGATCTCACTATTTTTCTTTTAGAGTAAACACAATAAAAGATAGTTAGCCTATTCAGTGTTGTCAGTCTAAAATCATTAAAAGAGACTGCTGCATTATTTTTATTTCTGTTTTTCCTTACCTTTTGTAGCCAAGTTGCCAGTTAAAACAGATATAGTTTTAGCTGCTCGTCTTTGTCCTGGAGGGGTGGATGGAGTAGTAACCATTTTATTTCCTATTATGCTAGACTGTATATCAGTGATTGATGTTTCCATTTTCAGTTCTTGTGGTAGACCTAGATCAAACGTTTTCATATTTAATATCACAATAAAATTTAGAAAAGAAGAAGAAAAAAAAATGAAATAAACACATGATTTTGTTTACTTTAAAAAAAAATTAGGTTAACTTAAAAAACGTATCAGCCTAGGTACACTTTAATTTCTTTTTAAAAAATAGTCTTAAAATATTTCTTTTGTTCAACTCACTGAGCACTTATTTGTAAAAGATAAAACCAATTTAAAATCTCCATTAATAATTTTAAAAAAAATATACATCTTTAAAATTATCATAGGAATACAAATTATTAATGACACGATATATGTCTGCATGAAATTCTCTAACAGATGTAAAATAAAATACACACCTAAGAAGGCATTTACCATGGCTGATATTCCTTTCATGGCCTTCAAGAAAACAACAGGTAATTTCGCCAAACATGGATGATAGGATGGATCTATAACAGCTTCACTTGTGAGGGCATACTGCAAAAACTTCGGGGTGTTACTCACAACACTGGGTCGACTCAGGTCTACAGGATTCTGAAGAATGTGGAGGAATCTAAACCAACACTGTGAGATTGACTCATTGCTCATGTCACCAGGGAGTAGTTGTGATTCTTCATCACCTTATGTGCAGAGAGATAAAATTATCAAATTATTTTTTGAAGATTTAGCACTTTCAAATTATGCGTAAATGAATTTTCAGAAGGATTTCTAATTTTTCTTTGTACCTGTTAATTAACTCATAAAACCAAAACAAAAAATGACATAAAACCAGATGTAAATTAAAGAAAGAGGAAGTTAACAAGATAAGGTTGAAAAAAAATAAAGCAAGTTAAAGCAAAGTAATTCACAAAAAAGCCTTTTAATAAAAATTTCTTAAATGTGTCAGTTTCTAAGACTTATGAGCATCTAAGCCCTTAACTTACAATTTTCAAATTAAGTAGCAAGAATAGTTAATTGAATTCTAATAAATTTAAGAGGTGTAATGAAGTTAAAAATAAAATTGTAATTTAGGTTTCTTGCAGTTATTGCAAGAAACACAATAAAAATATAACTATTAATATTTTTAAGGCAATGTTTTACATCATACTTATTGTCATTTCTGGAAAATCTGGCCCATACATGATCTTGAGCATACTAGCAGTTAAGGCATGGTTAACCCGATGCCACATTGTCACAAGTGCCTCATGATGTCGCCAGTATAGACACATATTGCGGAAAGTTTTCCATAATGAAGGAGAAGGGAAGCTCTTGTGGCAGGCAATAACCCAGACCATGAACAAGACACTCAGAACTCTGTCGCAAAGATGGTCACTGATGTCATCTAGTTGATAAAAAATATATATTTTTTTAGATAGAAAAATAGTTTCCAGATATTCCTGAAGTATCTGAATAATATACAAATATGTCCAGAAATTTTGCACATGCATACCTTTCTAAATGGCATCTATTTAATAAAATAATCCCACAGAAATATTTGCAACAAAGATGTTTTAAAAAAATACAAAAATATATATATTTTTTAAATTTTAAATTTCATTAAATTCTTTTTGGACTTGATTATATGTCCTGCTGTTACTCCATTTTCTACCTGATATTTCAACACATAAAATCACATTTTTGAGGTATGAAGTTGAATAGAGTTTACATGTGTCATATCCTTTAAGAAATATTTAAAATAAGAAAAAAGTTCTAAGATCTTAAAATGGATTCATATTTTTTTCCTCCTACCCAAACCCTCTTCAAACCCTGAAATACATGCAAACTTATTTTCAAAACATTGAATAGGTGTCCTTAACTTTAAAAATGTATTTTCCCTTTTAAATATTTGTAGCTTAAACTTACTTTTATATAATTTATTTTAAACATATCTAAATTTTGACTTGCTCTTATCTTATCATATTAGTAGGAAAAAAAACATTGAAAACAAAATTTTTAATCTAAAGACACATCACTAAACAATTTTTATATCTGAAATGTTTGTGCATTTTTAAGAAATATGTTGAAAAAACAAATATTTTTTTAAATTTCAATAAAGTTTTAATTCCTATTTGATCAAGCCTATTAACTGTATTTTTTAAAACTAAAAACTTCATGTAACTATTTTTAAAGATTACATTTTCAAATATGCAAAATATTGTGTTTTTAATTATTTTAATCAAACTTTCATTCTTTCAAATTGTGTATATTAACAATTCATTTTCACAAAATGTTCATTATAAGTTTATAAACTAAATACCTATTGTTATTTCATAACTATTTCCCCACCCTTTATCCTCTTATATTGTATTATTGGGAAAATAAAACAATAAACAAGTAAATGGTTTTAAAATAAACTATTTCCCCCCTTTCAGCTTCACCAAGATTGGATGTATATCCTCAAAAGTCTCAATGATCTTGAACTAATTTTTCCTAAATAGGAAAACAGTGTGACACATTTACTCAACTTTTCCCTACCTATTTTTGCTCTTTTTATTTTTATTAAATGATTGTTTAGAACTGTGTTGAGTATTATAATGTGCACACTTTTAATAAAAATTAGATCCTTGAAAATTTCCCCGTATGCAGACATTCAAATTATTGCATAATATTTACTGTGTAAAATACATATTTTTGTAAATCTTGAAATAACAAAAACAGGTAATTGACATTTTTTGTTTTAATGAGTTATTTCCCCTGTGATTTATTGCCATGTTTGTTTACATTTTTCACCTCTAAATAAATTTACCATGATACACGGGAAAAGTTTGTAGGTAAAAAAAGATGATTATTAATTATTAATTATCAATATACATGTACATAATTTGCAATCTCTGTCATGTCTGTCTGTCCGTGACGCCACTAATTTTAGAAAGCAGCGCACCAAATTACTGCACCAAAAAAGAACTCTTTTGGAACGGCCGCATAAAATTGTTCAATAGGGAAATAAATGAATAAAATAAAAATAAATGAAAGTTCTGTATTACATTATTTTTTAATGTTTTGATTTATTTTGCAAACTTCCGTCATTTTTGACGGGTGATACACTAGTTTATTAATAAATCTATTTTAAAAAATTTGAAATATTTTCTTAAATTTTAATCAAATTTTTATAGATTAAATTTTTTTAATCAATTAAAATTTTTAAAGATTAATCGAGAAATTAATAGTAAATTTCCGCAGCCCTAGTTTTTACAAATTAAAGCTAATAGTATTTAAAACTTTTGTCAGTATGAGGTTTAAAACTGGAGAAAAAAATAATTATACTTAAGTCAATTTCATTTCTAGAATAATAATAATGGATCGGTTCAGGTAAGTTTTAGTTGTTCATCACCAGTAAGTACAAAGTTATGAGTTTATTTATATTTAAAAGCAATTAGCTTCATATTTTAAAGCCACATATCTTTGATATATATGGTCTCATACTTATATATTTTGTTGCGATAGCTACCACTAGTATGAGATGCTTTAATAATTTAAAAAATTAGATGTAACAAAAGCAGAAACAAGGCAGACAGCAATAAATTTTGAATACCTGTTATAAGCAATAAATACAATGAGGGTATAGAGCTTACTTAGAGAAATGAATATTTAGAATCTGTAAATATATGTTACAGCAAATGTATATTTAAAACACATATTGACATTGAGAAGTTAAACATTTCTGAGTGCCAATCTTGAAAAGTTGTCAAAAGTATTCTTCAAACACAAATAGTAAAAAAATATAGTGCACAGAAAAAATATGACAGTTTAAACTTTTAACAATGAAACTGCCTAAAGGTTTAAATAACAAACATCTTTTTTACAATATTTTTCTTATTATCTTCAAATGCTGCTATGAAAAGAGATTATTTTTTTATTAGAAAACGAAAGTTCAGAAGACACTACAATTAAAATCAGCAAACGTCTAATGTTTAAACAACAGATATTTAATTTATATTAGTAGGAAATTAATTAGCAGTGTTATCATAATTAAATTTTTTTTAATAAATGAGATATAAACACAGCTTATAGCGCAAATATAAAAATAAGCAAACAGTGAAGCAAGACTTTAAAAAATGATGTAAGAGAACAAATGGATAAATAGTATTTGTTTGTATAATCATTGAAAATTGAATAATAAATCTATTTTGAATATGTAATTAACAAATAATGGGCACAAAATTGAAAATATGATATGGTTGTAAAAGTTCACCATTGCACAAAATATCTACTAAAGAAATTTAGGTTTTTAAGTTAACAGCTTCACACTAAGTAAATTTAGTTTTGGTTCTTAGCTTAAAATTTAACCAACTGTATTTCTTGTATATGTTAAAATAAAATAAGGAAAGAAAAGACACCAGAGTGCTGACAAAGTTACAAACATTTTTAACACTAAAATTTCACAAGAACAACACATGCATACACATGTATTTAGACATTACTGAAACTAGCGATTAAGGCTTTACCAGCAATTTGATAGTCTAGCATGCACAAATAAACTATTAACACTCTTTTGCTTAACAAGTTTTATTAATCACGAACTAGCTACAGAACTGGCAGGGAATTAACTAACAATGAAAAAGAAGTCAAATTTAAATTTAAGAAAGAGGCAGGATGGCATTGTTATTTAAATGCATCTTAATATTTAAAAATAATTATTTACTTTACAAATTCACTTTAAAAATGTATATGTTCTTTGAACTAACTGGATTATTTTGTAAAACATGAAATTGAAGCTATTAAAACTCCTTGTTAAAGCCCTGAACTTCAAGGGCATGAAGTAACACATAGTGGACACCAGTGCTGGGGAAAGCCCTGTCACTGACTAGGCAAAAAAGAGCAGTCTCAGAAGCCCCCAGTTTGTCAGGTACTGCACTTTCAGCTGCACTTTCTTGAAATGGGGTGGATGTTACTAATGTCCTTAATATGTCTCCTCCACAATATGAAATAAATTCTAAAACTATTTTGTTGAAATAAGCTTGTCCTTTCAGGTCATGATTGTTGTCAGTTTTAATCTACCATTATTAACACTTTTGATTAGTAATGGTATATGAATTGTTGGTCAAAGATTTTCACCCAAAAGAACTGAATATTTTATACAGTTGGATCAAGATCATAAAATTGTTTGTTAAATCTATTCAATTTTTTAATGCATTTTTATCAACTAATTGTTTCCCACAACTCCAAATATCCATTGCCCTAAAAAAAAACACTCGTGTTGCAAATTAGTCCAATCTACTAAAACTATAATTGATTTTCTATTCCTTAAAAAAATTTTTATAACAAAGTAGTAATAAAATTTTGAATATTTTATTTGAAAACAAAGAAAAGAAGAAAATATTTGGTAATCAAGAGAATGAAATAAGTATTGGTAATTGAAATTTCAAATTTTAGGCAGCCAGACAGCTGTGTCTTCATTAATCATAAGAAATTAAATTTATTAATAATAAATTTAGTGATGTGTTATTTTCTGTGTATGATTGGAATATATTTTTTTAAATGATACAAGTTTACTATCACAAACCTCTGCCAGTCAAAAAGATCTTACCATTACTCAATCCAATTAAATCTGTCCGATGCCAAGGGGGAGTTAAAGAAATAGCATGCATCAGTATCAAAAATGCAGTTTAGATAAGCATTTTAAAATGTATTATATCAAATGCTTAGGTGCCCAGAATTCCATTAATTTTATCATAATTTTATGTTGCCTAAAGGCTTAACAATATTTTTATTATTTTATGTATCCAGCTTAGTTTATAAGTTCAGCTTGCATTAGAAAATAAACCACAAATTTATTTAGTAATTGCTAGCATTTATATTATTTTCACAATGAGAATTTTTTATTTAATTTCTAGGAATAAATTTCAAGAACTTATGCTAATTTCATATCATTCAATGATGTAATGAGCAGTAACATATTTTGATTTCAATTTCTTTACAAAACAGAATAGTTTTATTCATTAATTACTTTACTAAATGACTCATACAAAATTGTGACTGACATTTAAATAATTGTATTTTTGAATAAGCTGTTTTAGAAAATATCTATTTTTTTATTTGGATTGTGTCAGTATTTTTAAAGTTACTCAGGGTGTATTACATTCATGTCATGGAAGATTAGTTTGAGGATGGATTAATAAGTTCTGAAACAATAAAGACAACATTTACATGTTTTTTTAAATAAAAAATTCATATGCATACCTTTTTCTGTTGGAGGACTCAAAAGACTGTCATTAGCAGCCAACAAAAATTTTAAAAGGACCTCCCAAGTTTCTCTAGTCAACATTGCAGATTCTTTTGCCATGGTCTCAATAGCCCTCAATACACGATGACACAACACTGCCTGCTTATTAACCAAATCCGGACCTGTGCAATGACAGTTTATTATTAAATAATAGAGACTTTTTAAAATAAAATAAATAAATATGAAAATAATTCAGTTATTGTAGCTTTAATTAACTTACAGAAACAAATAAAAAGTTACTATAACAAATAGTGTGAACATAATTTTTGTTACTAAAACATCTGCTGCTGTTAACAAAATACAAATAAATCTCATTTATAAAACACTAGGTTGTGCTGCGGCGCCCACTTTTTTTTTAGGGCGCCAACCTTTTTCAAAAGCCCAACTAACTTGTCCTAGTTTGATAAATATGAAATGTTAAACTTTCTGAAATGTACACAAATTATTTTATAATAGGGGTTGTAGGGCGCCTACAGCGCCCACTTTGTTTTTGGATTTTATAACTAACCATCATCAAATCCTCTTTACATTGTTCCCTTTTCCAAAATTAAAATATGAGCTAAAACAATGACATCATATAATATTTTTTTACAGCGCATCTTTAATTTGTAATTAATTTGCACACCTTTTGATGCACACCTTGTATTAAATATAAGATCAAACAATGACTTCATATAATATTTTTTTACAGTGCTAATCACCGTACATCTTTCCTCAGCGTTCCAGATTCTGTGACTTGGACTATTATATTATTTATATTAAGCAGAAAATAAAATATCTTTTTTATGTTCCGCCCACTGCTAAACATGACGAATGTAACATGTAGTAACAATTTTTAAGAAAATTTTAATGAATTTTTTTCTTGCTAAAACTCACTAGAATCTGGACGAGGTGTGAAGAGGTTAAGCAGATGATGCAGCATAACTTGAGCAAAAGGGTTTGGATCTTCAATGATAGGACGTGGCACACATGGTTTAGGGCTATAAAGTGCTGTGAGCCATTCAACATAAACTTTGACACAATTGTTGATTGTTTCATGTTCAGTAAGAGGCAGGCCAAGCCCAAAACACAAAACCTTAAAAAAGCAAATAGGTGTAAAAGCTACTTAGAAACAAATTACATGTGTTTAAATGATATAAAGGACAACTTTTTTTTTCAAATTTAGAAATTTCAACATTACAGTATTTTATTATTTTTTTAATGATAACTAAAGTATAGAAACATTTTTACCTCCATTGTCCAATTGACATCTTTTTCATCTTGCAGACTACTAGGGTCATCTGTCCCAGATGCAATACTTAAGCTTTGAGCAATGTGCTTGACAACATGACAAGCTACTTCTCGTCCTACACTAGCAGGAAACTTGTGTAAAACTGACTGGTTGCCTCTGTCACACTGAATCTCCTCTTGCAGTGAGGCCCAATCCCAATACATTTTTGTTTGAACTATTTTGAACTGAAATTTTATTGATTATAATTATATTAAGGTAATCTTTAACTAATAACATGGTAATGGTTGGCTAATTGATAATTGTTTAGGTCGCCAAAGTTAGACCTAGGCTCAAGCCTGAAATATGAGTAGAAATTTATTTTCAATTTTTGTTATTTACCTAAATTGGCAGGTTGCTAAAATAGTCTAAAAATTAAGAGTGTTGGTGTACTTTTCGAGCCTTTGATGCTATGGCACATGACAAAGATGGCGGCCGGAAAACACCATATTTTGGTCCGTCTCCTAAAACGATAAATTACCTTAAAATTATATATAGTATAGCCTAATGGGTAAATTCCGAGTAAACATACCCACATTATATGGCCGCCATCTTTTTTGCTATGCCCCGTGACACAAAAATTGGAAAAATTCAACTATTAAAATTCTAAAACTAAACCTAACCCTAACCCTAAATTCACAATTAAATATTCTATAACGAAGCCTAACCCCAAACCCTAAATTCACAAATACAAATTCTAAAACTAAACCGAAATAACAAAAGAAGAGAAGGAAGAATTAATTGCAATATAAGCCTTTTACTTTTGGGTACGACTGGTCTGATTCACCGCCAAAAGAGCAAGGTTTTGGAACCTGCAATTAGGTCTGGTTCTTCATTTTTTATTAATAGATCTAAGTCTGTAATTTTATGATGATTATGATTATTAGTAAGGTTGTTAAGATCGCTCGTTTTTGAGTTAACCGCTGGTCCCTATATCAACTGTATGCTTTTGAGAACCAACGAGAGAATGTTTTTTCGCCTCGCGTCGTCTGATGGTCGCATCAGAGCCCGCTTCCCCCGCTTGTGTTCAGCTCTTTTTCGCGATGCCCTCAATTCAGCGAATTTAAAAAAAAATTTTTTAAATAAAAATTAAGTAAACAGTGATGGTTTATAGTCAATGTTTAAATCGTTTTTTTTTGAGGACTCGTGATTAACCGTTCTAAATAAGAGGACCGGTTAAATCGTTCATTAAAATTAGTGAGGTATTTTTCCTTGGTTTAAAAGAACCACGCCTCGCCTCGTCTGTTGGGATGTCGTGTTTACCTCTCGTGTCTGATGCCGGTCAACTCTCGAATTAAAAAATAGAAATTATAAAATTATAAAGCTTATGGAGTAACAGTGATAATAAGATGGAATTTATTTAAATAACATATTATGTTTCACTCATCAACTTGCCAGAATTATTGAATTTCGCCGCGCACACGACGATTTCAATAGGGTTTGAGCTACACACACCATTTTCCAAGGCATGCTCTGACTCATTTTAAAAAGAAAAAATGTTTCTTCCACCAACCCACTGTAGATGTGTAACAGTGGGGGAGAGGAGGGAAGGTGTCTCTTCTCGCGGTCTTGTATTGGTATGTCAAAGCAAGAGGCTTCCTTTTATGTGAAACATCAAAGACCTGCCTTCTAGCCTTCCCCCACCACCCTCAATATCAACATTGTCCTTGATTAATCTACGCTTACTAACTAGAAAACTCCGTAAGTCGTTTTTTTCCCCCGGTCCCTTGGAGTTCACTTAGAGCGGTCCCACAGTAGTAACAGCCGCGACCTTTGACTGTTGTTCACATCAAACGCACACTGTGTGTTAGCTCTCGTACAGTGCCTCGACAACTAAGCAAATTAAAATAAAATTTAAAAAAAGCATTCCTTAGCCGTAGGCGAAGTAAACTAATAGTGATGATGTGTATATTATTTATATACCGGAATATGGAGAAAGCAATTTGAAGTCACCGTCGCTCAACACAACAAAAACGAAATCGGGGGTAAAAAGCTATTACTGGCTTATTGAAGTTGCAGTTAACCGGTCCTGATTAAATGGGGCCGGTCCTGATCTGAGGACCAGTTAACCGGCTAACCGTTAACAACCTTAATTATTAGTATTATTAGCTTTTAGTAGTTTTAATTTTAATATATTTTTTTAGATGGTCATTTGAGTCATTCCAAAGGAATCCAGTGGAACCTAATGCAAAAACTAGAAGATTTGGAGTTTGCGGATGACTTGGCCATTCTGTCCCACAGACTTCAAGACATGCAAGACAAAATCCCAGCCTTGAGCGAGACTGGGAAAAGAGTAGGACTCAATATAAACATTCAAAAAACAAAATTTTTGAAAATAAACTTCCTACAAGATGGAGTCATCCAAGTAGAAAACCGTAACCTTGAGCAAGTAAACAACTTTGTATACCTTGGGAGTGTGGTCAGTATATCAGGGGGAACAGATGAGGACATCGAACGAAGAATAAATTTGGCGCGACAGGCTTTTGCAAATCTGAAACAGGTCTGGAGATCTACACGCATCTCTGTCAAAACAAAAGTAAGGATCTTTAACACCAATGTTAAAACGGTCCTACTTTATGGATCCGAAACATGGCGGACGACAGAGACAACAAAAAATAGACTCCAGACCTTTGTTAACAGATGCCTCAGAAATATTCTGAAAATAAAATGGTTCCATAAGGTCGAAAACTCCAAGCTGTGGGAGAGGTGTGGACAAAGAACAGTAGAACAACAAATCATGGAAAGAAAGTGGAGATGGGTTGGACACACCCTCAGGAAAGATAACAGCAGGGCTAGGCAGGCCTTAGATTGGAACCCCCAGGGCAAACGACAACGAGGAAGACCCAAGCGCACATGGAGACGGAGCATGTTGGACGAGGCTGGAAGGACTGGGAAGAGCTGGGAAGAACTGAAGCGACTGGCAAGGGACCGTGTAGAGTAGTGAGCTTTGACAGAGGCCCTATGTTCCACAAGGAACTCAAAGGACAAATGATGTATGATGATGATTTGAGTCATTCGACTTTGAAGTTTGAAGTATGGACTTTTTTTCATTTTTGTGTATTGCAATTTTTAAGGAAGGCGTTATCCCCAGAATTCTGTGAATAATTTTCAAGGTTATCCCCAGAATTCTGCGAATAACGTTCAACGTTATCCCCAGAATTCTGTGAATGAATCTCGACGTTGAAGGGAGAATTCTGTGAAATATGCTGAAAGTTAATTTTGAGCATTATTTATCATTATATCATGTATATCAAGTTGTGTCGCAGTGTGATGAACGTGAGTCATTTAAATATTATCCAATAACAAAAGCCTTTTGAAAAGGGTTAAAAATAAAATTTTTTTTAATTAAAAAAGAAAAATAAATTAAAAAAAGATTCCCCATCTAAAATTCAAACATTGTAAACAATATTTTTTTTAAAATTAATTTTTAAAAAAAGTTTCCAAAACAGAAAATGGAACTCTGTACCACCACGCCAACAGTCCTTTACACTACCGTGCAACCAGGAAGACATGAATTAATTTGTGCTTTTTAAAGTATTTGGACCCAGGTCTGAATAGCCACAGAATTCTGGGGATAACGTTCAACGTTATTCGGCTTATTCGCAGAATTCTGGGGATAACCACTCCGAATTTTTAATCAGTCAGAGTCAAGGCCAAGGGGAAGGAAAAGCCCTCTCTGAATCTGTTTCATAACATTTGAAACAAGTATAAAATACTTAATAATAAGTAGAAGTCAAAGACTAAGACTAAGTCTAAGTGAACTAAGTCTTAACTTAAGATTAAGAGTCTTAACTCTTAAGTAAGTAGTCTGAGTCTTAAGTCTGTCACTCATTGACACTGAACTGTAGTGGAGCTTTGATCCAAGACTCGGTAATCCTGCAGATTTTACACGTATATTATAATTTATTATTTCACAGCGAAATTTAACTTTCTCATGAGAACTTACATTTTTAATTTATTAAATGCATTATTATATGTCGTATTTCAGCTATTACAGCGCTAATTTGTGAGTCTTTTTAATTTCAAATGCATTTTTTCGGCTCTATATATACATAATGTGGTCACGATACGTCCATTTTGTTTACCTAGCGAACTGCTGCCAGATGTTTTTTACCTGGCTCGACCCATGCTAAAATAAATTTACTGACTGAAGATATTTTTTAAAAAGTATTATTCATCTATTTTAATGTTCTTAGAAGATCAATAAATATTTTAAAGACTATTTCTTTTTTTTATTTCGTTAATAGATGTTTGATTCTTATTTTCTTTGTTTGTAAGTGAGAAATTTCCATTTGGCATCTTATCGGACAATCCGGCATGTAGTTTGATAATAAAAAAAATGGTTGCATCATCATCAGACTATTTACTGTTAAGAGCCGAAAAAATGTCTTAGAAATTAGAAAGACTTACAAATTAGCGCTGTAATCGCTTAAATACAACATATAATTATGCATTTAATAAATTAAAAATGAAAGTTCTCAAGAGAAAATTAAATTTCGCTGTGAAATAATAAATTATAATATACGTGTAAAATCTGCAGGATTACCCAAGACTCTATTAAAGTTATGTTAAAATAAAATAATATGCAGTGGTAATGTCTTTATTAAATACCATAATTAACATTTACGAATCATGTACAGTAATAAATTACCTCTTTAAATAGTTTACTAAAGCCAAAGCAATCAAAATGCTATCATAATATTTATCATTTTTTACAAGAATGGCAACCATTTTGAACTTTAAAAATATGACTTTTTAACATAAACGAAACAAACTATTGCACAGAGGTATCCTATCCATGTTCATTATTGTTCATGCTTCGAATTCACAGCCTGTTCGTCATGAAATTATTTCTCAGAATTTTAACTATTATGACTAATATTTAATTATTATTTTTTTAATTGTAAAGGGTTGGGTTGAAGGTTTTTTTACCCCATTTTATGGCTAAACTTTATCAACATTTAAATCTCTAATAAAAATGCAGGACTAAACACAAACCATAGATAAGCGTAGGACGCAATAATCTTCTGTATAGAAGGAGCGTCTGTAAACAGATAAGATAAGATAAACTTAAAACAGGCTCGGCCATTTTAAATTAGTGATACAATTACAAGACGTAAGTTGCAAACACTGACACAACTTAAAAATTGTTACGTGATTAAATAGTGGGTATGGAATAAATTAATGTCTGTAGGACTAACCATTTAAGATTTTGAAACTGGTGCAATGGAGAGGAAAGAGATGTCCTCTAGTCACCTGGGGAAATGACCTCTAAACAAGCGGTCTTTAAATTGTGGTTCATGGGCCTGATCTCGTCCCACGAGCTGGTCTGGCTATCATTCAGATCTGGGTACTTGTGAATTCAATTTAAGATAAATTTAGCCAGAAGTATTCATTTAATTCCCAGATGCATTCTAATAACTTGATGTGTAAAAATTGTTTTCGTTTTGAATGGTGTATTGGAGTTTCATATTTTTGCACTTACATGAATATATTTTTTAAGTTTTCACAAAATTTTCGTTCAAATTTTGTCAAACTATGCTCGGTCTTTGACAGTTTCTGTGAGACATTGAACCCTCCTTTGTTGTCAACATGACAGTGAACATGTTTCTGCCTGAAACGCTTGAGGAGCCCTGGCCTAGACAAGCAGTTTTTGTTTACAGACCACCTAACCATGTGTGATAATAACAAAAAATCAGTATCCGTCTTCATCCTGGGTGGGGAAACATATACGGGGGGGGGGAGGGGGGAGAGATCTTGGGGAGTTGCATCTCAAAATAAACTCGGAAGTGAGACTTACTTAAAATTCATAAGTCTTAATTATAGGGCAATGGGGGGGGGGCCGTCCATAAATGACGTCACGCGATTTTTGACGATTTTTACCCCACTCCCCCCTCGTCACAAAAACCCCCATCCAATATTACGTCACAGAGCTTTGGTGCCCCCCGCCCCACCCATAAAACCCTTTTTTTTCTATTTGTAAAACGTTATTAAATAAGTTGTAAGCAATCACATATTTAATATTTAAGTGTATCTTTTATTTAAAGTTTTGAGTTTGGACGTGTCATCACAATTCTTAAACTTCTCTCCCCCCCCCCTTTTTTTTTCCGTCACAAATGTGTTATCCCCCAACCCCCTAGGTGCGTGACGTCATTTATGGACGGCCCCATGCAGAAGCGTAGCTGGGTTTTCCGCACCCTGGGCTAATTCGTTTTTGGCGCCCTTGAGAAATATGGAAAATACTAAATTACACATATATAAATTGATTATTGTAGGATTAGCCCTCGACGCCCTTGGCAACTGCCCCGATGCCAAGTCGTTGTTACGCCTCTGGCCCCATGGGCCAAATACCCATACTATTAAGAGCACAATCCCAATGACAAAGGGAAATAACGAGTAAGGTTATTTCTTGAAAAAGGTGCATTGAAAAGCATTGAAATACCTAAATATTAGCCATCATGAACAGCTGATTAGGGGCCGTCCATAAATGACGTCACGCGCCTTGGGGGGAGGAAGGGTCCACACATTTGTGACGATGGGGAGGGGGAGTTTGAGAAATGTGACGTCACATCAAAACTGGCAACTATAAATAGAAGTTCCACTTAAATATTTGATTGCTTACAATTTATTATATGACGTTTTACATGGCTTCACGCGTGTTAAAATATTAGAGTGCAACCTTACACTAAATACATACTTAAATGGCCAAAAAAGTGATTTCAAACATGCTCATTTTCAAATAGAAAATACAGATTTTATGGGGTGGGGGTGGGTGTCAAAGCTTTGTGACGTGTTATTGGAGGGGGGGGGTCTAAGTATTTGTGACAACATGTGACGAGGAGGGGAGGGGGAGTAAAAAATCAGCCGAAATCGAGTGACGCCATTTATGGACGGCCTCTTTACAATAAAAATGAAGGTTTGCATCTCATGACGATGAAAATGAACATGGAGATACATATCGCATTAGAAACAAAGTCAACTCAAAGTATACTAATTAATACAGTAAGTAAGGAACATCACACAAAATAAACATCAGTCGTTTTAACCAATACATTTAAAGAAAAATAACTGTGCAATAACTGCAGTAATTTGAAATTAATTTGGTTTTCATTAAAATAAAAAAAACGTTAAAAAAATTAATTGACTAAATTAAATAAATTCTCAAACCTAAAGGGGTAGAATTAAAAGGAAAATAAGTAAAAACATTTTTTTTAAAGAGCTCTATTCGTAAATGGCATGGTTCAAGAGAAGAAACTATTTTGACTTCTCGTCTTAGTTATCGGGATTGGATGCGCCTGGAAGTAATCATTAGAAATTTAAACGAGTTTACGTGTTAAAAAAATATTTAAAAGAAACTCGTGGCGCACTTTTCACAAATTTGGTTACTTTTCTAATAAAATGTGAAGGCTTCTTAATTTTTTTTATTTATTTTATAAGAGTATTTAAACATCAAAGCGCAACGAGAATTCTAGTCTAGCATGGACAGTATTTAAATTAGCACTATCGAACAAAACATTCATTCATTCACATATCACATAACACAAAATAAACATAATATAAGCATAACATAATATAAATTAACATAAACTTACAAAATATAAACACATCATAACACAAAATAAAAAATAAATATATCATAACAACATTACATTAACAAAGTAATGTATTGTAAACATGGAAGAAAATAACATAACAAATTAAACATAGCATAGCAAAAGTATCACATAAATATAACATGATATAAAGACAAAATTATATTAGCATAACCAAACGTTAATTAACATAACGTAACAAAAATAAACATAATTTAACAAATCATAAAATTATTTACAAAACATAACAACGTGAACATTAAAAAAAATGAGAAAATAGAACGTATCATGACATGATAATAATAATAATAACCCCCTTTCCAGTGCATGACGAACTATGGGGCATGTGAAGTAGCGTTCACATGTTTTATTTAGCCACGAGTAAGGGATTGTATGGCTAGTACAATGCCCCGGGGGCCTTGCCAGTACCAAGAATAGAACCCGTGACCGGCCTCTGTCTCAGTTCGGCAGTCCAGCGCGCTACCGCTAGACCACCGCGGCCCTTTAACATTTAATGACATGATATAGTATGTATGGCATCTGTCCGTCTACGAAAGACGATAGATTTATCTTTATTATCTGCAGCTCTTGGCGTGGCTGATGAGACCAATCCTTGAGTGGCAGTCTCTTCTGCATGACACACACACGAAAGCAGTGGGGCAGTGTTTCCTGGCCTTTCTCCTCACTCTTTTCCCGACTGCTTCTGCCCTAGTTTGCTCCTTTGCTCTTAGTGATCCTTCTTTCACTATAGGCCGCCACATGGACCTATCCTCTGCCAGGTTTTCCCAGTTTTGTATATCAATGTTGATAACTTTCACGTCTCTCTTGCATATGTCCACGTATCTGAGACATGGCCGACCAACCGACCTTTTCCCTGTCGCCAGCTCGCTGTAGAGCACATCCTTGGGTATGCGACCACTTTGCATCCTCTTGACGTGTCCAAGCCAACGGAGGCGTCTTTGGCTTAATATTGCTGCAATACTACTCATGCTTGCTTGAGCCAGGACCTCTGTGTTGGGGACTTTCTCTTGCCATTTGATGTCTAGGATGCGGCGCAGGCATCTGAGGTGGAAGCTATTGAGCCTTCTTTCATGCCTGGTATAGGTGGTCCAAGACTCGCATCCATAGAGGAGTGTGCTCAGTACGCAGGCCTGGTATACCTGCAGCTTAGTCCTTGCTGTGAGTTTGGCATTGGACCAGACTCTTTTGTACAGTCTAGTCATAACAGTTGCTGCCTTCCCTATCCTATTACTTATCTCATCTTCCAGTGAGAGGGTGCTCGAGATGTTTGATCCCAGATAAGTAAAACTGTCAACAGCATCCAGGTTGCAGTCGTAAATGGTGATAGTCGGGAGAGAGGCAGCATCCTGTGCCATAATGTTGGTTTTCTTTATACTTATGGTCAGGCCAAACTCTTTGCAGGCAGCGGAGAAGCTGGATACAAGGTTCTGCAGGCCGTCTGCTGTGTGGGATATTAAGGCGGCATCGTCTGCAAATAAGAGCTCGCGCAGCAAAATCGTCCTTATTTTGGTCTTGGCTTTAAGTCGGGCAATATTGAATAATCTCCCGTCAGCTCTGGTGTGTATGTATATCCCTCGCTGTTGTTCTTGAAGGCATACTGGAGTAAGATGGAAAAGAATATTGCGAATAGAGTAGGTGCCAACACGCAGCCTTGCTTTACTCCACTACTTACTGGGAAAGCCTCGGAGGTGGCACCGTTATAGCACACTGTGCCCTGCATGTTTTCGTGGAATTGCTTGATGATGTTAAGCAGATGTGTAGGGCAGCCTATTTTTACTAAGATCTGGAAAAGGCCGCTTCTGCTGACAAGATCAAAAGCTTTAGTTAGGTCGACGAACGCGATGTATAGAGGCATATGTTGCTCCCTGCATTTCTCCTGCAGCTGGCGCAGAGAGAAGATCATGTCTATGGTTGATCTTCCGGCTCGAAAGCCGCACTGCGATTCTGGGAGTACACGCGATGCTAGGGTCTGCAGGCGTGTCAATGCAACTCGGGTGAAGGCCTTTCCAACTATACTGAGGAGAGAGATTCCACGATAGTTGTTGCAGTCACTCTTGTCTCCTTTATTTTTATACAGTGTAACGATGTTGGCATCTTTTAACTCCTGTGGTATCTGCCCCTGTTCCCAGCACAGAGTGAGGAGGTCATGCAAAGGCTGTAAAAGTATCTCTTTTCCACATTTGAGAACTTCTGGTGGAATTCCATCATTACCAGGGGCTTTCCCGCAGGCTAGGCAATCTATGGCTCTACTTAGCTCGACCATTGTGGGTAGGCTATCGAGCTCTTCCATGACCGGCAGGTCTGGGATATCGTCCAGGGCAGCAGTTGAGACATGGTTTATAGTTGCGTACAATTCCAGGTAGTGCTCGATCCACCGTTTGAGTTGCTTGTCCCGATCAGTGATAATTTCCCCTGCTTTTGACATTAAGGGTGCTGTCTTGGAGGTCAGATGGCCTGTTGCTTGTTTTATATTCTCGTACATAGCCTTTGTATCGCCTCTATCAGCAGCTGACTGTATGCTGGAACTTAGATTGAGCCAGTACGTGTTAGCCTAGTGGCGAGCTGCCTGCTAGGCATTTTTCTTGGCGCTCTTAAGGGAATGTAGAGTTTCTGGGCAAGGCCTGTCTTTATAGGCTAAAAGAGCCTTTCATTTTACATCGGTGACATGCTTCATTTCCTCCCAGTGCGGGCCTCAAACCAGTCTGCACTTTTGCGTTCTCTCTTGCCGAATGCCGCAATAGCTGAGCCATATATGGTGTCCCGCAGATGTTACCACTTGGACTCAATAGTGTCTACTGGTGGCATTTGTACAAGAGCTTCTTTTAGTCTCTGGGTGTATTCTGCTGTTCTCTCTGGATTATTGGTGGAGCAGATGCCTATGCGTGGTTTTCCCTTGTTTTTGTTGCGGTACAATTTCTTTGGCAGTAACCTTACCTTGCTAGCCACTAAGGAGTGATCTGTGTCGCAGTCTGCCCTGTGGTAACTGCGTGTGAGGAGGACACTGGCCAGTTGTGTGAGTCTTGTGATGATGAGATCTAGTTGGTGCCAGTGTTTAGAGCGGGGATGCCTCCATGACACTTGGTGGATTGCTTTGCAGTTGAAGAAAGTATTTGTGACACATAATCCATGTAAGCAGCACATCTCTAGTAATCTCTGCCCATTTTCATTTAGCCTGCCTCTTCCAAAATAACCGAGGCAAGTTGGCCAGGCCATGTGATCACTTCCAACTCTTGTGGTCCAAGGTTGTCATTGCCAGGGCGGGGTCTGGAAGATAAGCATCCACTCCTCTAGAAATGCCCTAAAAGGCTTGCGTCTCTTAATGCCTCTGTCAACCAAAATCCAGCTCCTGGCCTTCTCGCGTGGCTCACACAAAAGCCCGGCGGACCATGTTGTTACTAACAGGAGAAGGGATGAAGGCGGTCCACTGGCGCCTCAAAACCAGTAGCTTCGGGTAGATGAGGCTCGTTAACCGGGGATACGGTGGTCGAGTGGTAGCGCGCTCGACGGGCGTACCGATGGTCACGGGTTCGAATCCATGGGAAGCCATGGATTTGTTCCCGGGGCCTAGGGCGTCCCCGAGTCCACCCAGCTTCGAGTGGGTACCTAACGCATAGTTAGGGAAAATAAAAGGCGGCTGGGTAATGCATGCGTGGAACCCTTATAGCCGTGGCATGTGAACCCTGCATCACTTGCCAAAATCAACTGCTGCCTTGCAGATGGTCTTGGCTGACCAAAGGCTATGGAAGCACATCCAGAAAAAACAGCAGGCTGAAGTCGGAGACCACGGGCCAATTGGCGCAAAACTCGTCGGCACGCAATACTTTGAGAACGAAGAAGAAGAAGAAGAAGGCTCGTTAACCATGGTCGGTAGCTCATCTAGGAGAGGGAAACTCTTATTCTAAACCTCCGCTGCCTTGCGGCTAAACCCTCATGGGAAAGGCTAGGGGAGTAAACCCCGACAGAAAATCAGGAAGTGGAGCTCCTCAGGCGGTCTGCTACTGAAACACATTGCATTCCGGCAGCTCCTGCGACGCGAATGGTGCCAAGCTGTATCGTCATTAGTCGTTCCATTGGATCCACCATTGGCGTGGAGAGGGGGGATCTGCTGTTTGGGCAGCAGCTGGTTCTCCATAGTAACACGCCCACGTGAACTCAACACGGGAAGCAGCAGTTTACCGGTTATAATCCATAGCTCAATTGCTCAGAGCTCGTAGAGCTAGGCGCCAGGGGTTGCTTCTGACGGTGGGCCTCAAGCTGGGCAGCCCCCAGCCAATAAGGTGCTATCCCGCCATGGCCTACCTGCTCCACTGGGTGCGTGGAGCTCAGAGGAACTTCTCAACAAGTAGGCCAGTAAATCCTGCACCTAGAAATAAAAAAAACAAAAGATAAGAAGACTCCAGCTCTTCGCCTAGCAAGCTGGAACGTTAGGACTATGTGTCCAGGCATTACTGCCGACCTGCAGCTTATTGATGATGCCAGGAAGACCGCCATCATTGACAGGGAGCTTGCCAGACTAAACATCGACATTGCCTGCCTTCAGGAGACTAGACTCCCAGAAAGTGGTACCATAAAAGAATGCAACTACACTTTCTTCTGGCAGGGTGGACCAATGGACACACCAAGGCAACATGGGGTTGGTTTTGTCATAAAAAATGGACTCTGCTCCTCCACAGAACCCCCAACAAAGGGCACTAACAGGATACTAACAATACGACTATCTACATCCTCAGGATTAGCCAACATCATGAGTGCTTATGCTCCAACCTTATCCTCGAGCTCAGAAGCGAAAGACCAGTTCTATGATGATCTCAATCAAACACTAGCCAGCATACCCACCAATGAAGCAATCTACCTCCTTGGTGACTTCAATGTCATGATATAACATTACATAAAAACAACATAATACAACAAAACATTGAAATATTATAACATAAAATAAGATGAAAACATAACATATCACATAATATAAACTTAACATCATATAAACAAAATATAACATATAATAACGGTAAAGTATTATAAACATTTTATGTAGTATATATAACACAATATATAAAACATACCAAAACATAAAGGTAACATTCATAAATATACATGAACATGGCATTAAACATAAACTTAACATTACACACCATAAACATAACCTAAACGAATAAAATAACTGAACACAAACATAACATTACTTTAAAATAAACAAAACAAAGCATAATGTACCATTTCAAAACATAGAAATTACATAACTTTGCATAAATAACTTAACACATCATAGTAATAGTATAAACATAGCATAAAATAACAAAATATAAAATAACTAACACAACATAAACATAAAACGAACGTAACATTACACAATATAACACAATATGACATGAAATAACATGACATATAATATATAACATACCAAATCATAAAATAAATACATTAAATTAAAGTACTTAACATAACATAATAATTAAATAATATTACATGATATGACATGAGAGGAAAAAAAACTAACATAGATGTAACCCAAACAAAACACAATTTAATATAAACATAATATAATATAGCATCCCATGACATCATTTGACATAACATTTATTGCATAACATAAACATACAATACCAAGGCATAACATGTTGTTTGTCCGTCGTGATGGACGAGGACTATTCTCATCACATGTGTGTGCTGTGGTACCTGGGTGTGTCCTCTGGTGGCTTATTAGCTTTATTCTTGCACGAAAGGTGTGTCCACATGTCGGGCAAGAGATAGTTGGGATGTCAACAGTAGGGTTTCGAGCACGATCTTTCCTGGCCTGTCATCTGGACTTGGAAGCCTTCTGTTCTGTCTGTTTGCCTCACATGTTGCTGCGCCGTTCCGTATAATAAAGCACCAGGAGGCTCGGTCGCTGGCTGCTGCCTCCCTGGAGTTATACCCAATGCCGCAAGCCTTCAGTGGGTCTTGAGTGTATCCTTGTAGCCTTCATTTGACCTCCGCGGCTTCTCTGTCCATCGGTAAGCTCGCCATTGAAATAACATTAACATACGATACCATCATATAGCGCAGGGGTCGGGAAACCATGGCTCGCGAGCCAGATGTAGCACTATTGATGACTGCATCTGGCTCGCAGACAAATGTTTAATTGTTAAAAAAGAAAAAGGTTTATTCAGACTCCTTTGATCTACATATCAATTGCATATAAAAACAGCATAACAATATTATTAACAAGAATTCAGAGGCATACTTATTTTACTTCTAGTGTTGAAATTACACAAAATGTACAATTTACTTGAATTTTTTGGTTTTAAACATATTGTATGACTCTCACAGAATTACTTTTCAAAATATGTTGTGTCTATGGCTCTCTCAGATAAAAAGTTTCCCGACCCCTGATATAGCGTTAAACATAACAAACATAACATAACGTAATATAACAAAAAATATAATCTTTCTGTATAGAAGGAGCGTCTGTAAACAGATAAGATCAGATAAAAAATAAAATAACATAACATTTTGTATGTCATTAAATGTTTGGAACCATGGGTGTGTGTATTACAATTACCGGCTGCTTGCTACATTTATTTATTTTATTTTTAAAAATCTGTATCTTTATTTTTTTTTGCCGGGAAACCCTGGGATGATCATTCATCACTATAATTTTAGGAAATATGACATTCTTTAATCAATTTGAGAGAATGTTATTCATTCTGGCAACCTAGATAAAAAGGCCTTTTGAATAAGATTTTAACAAGTACGGAAAGCCTAATTTTAATAAACATTAAAAAAAACCCCACTATTTGTTATTCCTGTGATTCTTTACCCAAGCGCAAATACAAACGTCATTATCGACGAGGGAGGGGGCAAGTAAAGAAAATTATCTTCATTGAAATATTTTTTAAATTTTGAGGTAGAATGAGTTTTAGCTATGATTTTATTAGCCACTTTAGTTTGAAAAGTTAATAATTTTAATTTGTTCGTTAATTTAAAATTGAACACTTGAAATAACTATTAAAATGTATATTTACAGCTAAAGAAAGCTTTCTAACTAAATGGTAGAAAAATAGGTTATATTTCATAAAATTCCTTATGCATAAAAAGCCAAAGAATTAAAATATTTCCACAAATTATTAACAAGTAATTTAAAAAAAAAGTTTTCCGAAAGAATTGTTCAGTTTAAAAAAAAAGAGAAGAAAAAACTTTAAAAAAAAACAAAAGCATAAAATGAACAAAAAAAAACTTTTTTAAAAAGATGAGGCCCAGCTGCAGTGAGGAATGTAGAATCTCGCATGAAAAAGCAGAAAATAATTTTTTAGTCACAAACTAGGTAGTCACACAGGGGGACTCAGAACTCTAAGTTTTATTGATATTCGTTGTGATTGGTGTGGGATTTAATGTGAGATATAAAATGTGACCAACTAACACAAAAGTTCTGAGTCCCCCTGTGTGACTACTTAGTTTGTGACTAAAAAATTATTTCCTGCTTTTTCATGCGAGATTCTACATTCCTCACTGCAGCTGGGCCTCATCTTTAAAAAAAATGTTCATGAAAATTTAAACTCTTTATTAAACAACCCCGTAAAAACAAAGTTTTTGACTATAATTCCCTTATATATGAGACATAACTAAAAAGTATTGATCATGCTTAAACGCGACAAACATTTACAGACTGAGTTTGCCATAATTCCCCTTTGCTGTAAAATGGAGGGGGTGGGAAAAGGTCTGGTCACGGATGCCTGAACTTTACTCAGCGTGACGCGTAAAATGTCAACAAAAGCAGGCCGCTACATTATAGTTTTATATAGAGATAAACTAAAAATGGCTTAATTTAATTACGGTACATTCGATCGATCTGAAACTTTAATAGCTTAATCCTCCCCACAAGCCAAACCTACTGTGAAAATTTCAGCACTCTAGCAAGTCAGAAAACGTGTTTACGAGCGTTTTGAAAAAGTTGACGACACATACAGATCCGAAAGCGCTGACGACATATACAGATCCGGAAGCGTGCACGAGTTAATAGGATAGGGGCCTCAAAAAAGAGGCGTTTGTTTTCAAATTATTTGTCATTTTTAAATGGGTCAACCGTGTCAACCTCTATGACGTTAAGCATCAAGGCTTGAGGTGAGGTTATAAATTATAATACCTCGGAGCCGGAGCCCCAAAGTTCCATTTCCTCTGACTGAGTGGGGCGGCTTTTTTTTTCTCCGTGTCGCCGTGTGTCTGAATGGTTATCTTTTACTTTAACTTATAGCCTGGATGCCCTTTTTCAACACTTTTTTTTATCAAGTGTCAAGAGGCGAATCATAATTATCACTGATATGATTCTACCAGCCAATTAGTATTAGCGTATTTCATTTTCATTCTTGACTTTATGACATTTAGTGCCTCTAAATATAATAAAATGCCTAGGCTGCCTGCCTTGGATTTGAAGCGAAGCATCTAATATCTCAAGGGTGATTAATATCGACATAAGCACATTTTTTGCACGATATTTCTAAATTTAGTGCAGGATTAAGCATTTTTGTCCATTGTTCGTGACAGCATCATTATGTTCTGGCATCTCCATTTTCATTTCGGCCGCGCCCACCTCGCTTATGCCCTCACCTGTATTGCTACAGCCATCTTTGTTTGATCACATGATCCCCTTCACGATGAAAACTTCGTCTGTCGACGACACGGCATAGAGAAAAAAAACTTTGCCACTGCGCTAGCGGATTGCACTGCAGACAGTCGAGCGTGGTGTCAAACACTGAACAGCCGCCCAATGGCTGCAACACTATAGTCAAGCATAGCAGATAAACCGTGTACAAAGTGTTGTCGGCGTTTTTCTCCCCACTCGCGGTTATAGGACATAGTTTCATAGTAAAGATTCAGTAAAGATGGAGTGAGAGAGCCTACTGCCTATTTTCAGTGCAGCGCGGATACACTAGACTATGTTAATTTCTTCGAGATGTGTTACAATCAGTGTGTAGATTTACAAATTTTTCTTGTGAGCATTGTGTTTGTGGTGAAAATAGACTACTAATTTAAATAGCAATGGCAACTACAATAAATTTAAATAGCCTGAATCTTACACTACAACACTTAAAATTAAAACTCATTTATTCATTTAGTCTGTAAACGGTAGTGACTAGTGTAACAATTGTAAATGATTAAAAATGGTTCCACTGACTTTTATTTTAGATTTTACTTGAGGCTAACACTTTATAAAATTAAAATGTAATTTAAATTAATTAATTGTAGTGCAACTCGTTAAAAAATGTAATGAGTAATGCTTAAGTCTTAAGTGGCTTAAGATTTACTTGGGCTTTCCCTTTTTTGTTTGTTTGACAAGTTTGAGTAGACTCAGTTCTCAGTAGACTCAGTAGATATTTTGTGAAGTTAATTAAGTTCAGATTTAGGGTCAGGATACATGATACTAGACTATTGATACAATACAGTCTACAGTTATACATAAATTGGCATAAAAAATTGAATTGATTATTAATAATATAAGTAATAAAGACTTAAAGACAATTATTATCAAGAATGTTAATAAATTGTTATAGGTGGGTTTTTTAGTGGAATAGGTTAATTTTAAAATAGAAATTACATTACATGACATAAGAATTTCATAAATTTAAATATAACAGGCTGACATTAGTGACATTAGACTTTAGACTTAGTAATTAAATTTTGAGTAATAATTAAAATAATTAAATAATATTAATATTACACTCAGCAACTATTGACTTTTACTTAGGCTAGGCTGTAGGGCTAGTTTTTTAAAATTGCACAATTACCGTAGACCTATTAATAAGTATTAAAAAGACTAAAAAGTGTTAATTATTCTTCCGGTTTACTTACTCACACTTCATTTATTATTATTTTGCAATGAAAATTAAAAGCTAAAATCTGAGTCAATCAGAAATGCTAACCAATTTTTAACGAGTTTAAACTCTGGTGATGTAGTAAATACATTGTCTTAAACTTAATTAAACTTAATTTAGTCACAGAGTCACCTTCATTATTAAAAAGTCAGATCAGAGGCGTCACTAGGGGGTTGCAGAGGGTGCGGACTGCACTGGGTGACACCATCTCAAGGGGTGACATCAAAATGTAAAATTCGGTATATTCCTGTTATTTGGCTCTAGCAGACTGGATGGAGGTCTATGGGGAAAGTCTTGAGGGGGTGACACCATGGAGCTGCCACACTTGGTGACACCAAACCTAGTGACGTCTCAGAGTGAGATTGCCTTTCCTATAAATATTGGCTGTATTAGACCTATTAATGTAAACAAAGTTTTTGACTATAAATCCCTTATAGACATAACTAAAAGTATTGATTATGTTCAAACGCGACAAACATTTACAGACTGACACCGAGTGATGTCCCCTGGCTTTAAAATTGGGGGAAGGGACTCGAGGGGGTGTGGACATCGACGGGTGGTGTCAACGTGTGAACTCAACTGGCGCGTGAACGAAAAACAATAACAAACCGTGAATTTGAACTACAAATGTTATATAGAGATAAACTAAAAATGCATTAATTTAATTACGATACGTTCGATCGATCTGAAATTTTGTTACGATGCATTGTTAGGTGACACGAGTCTATGTGCCAAATTTCAGCTCGATGGCATCATGGGAAGTGGGTCATTCTTGACTTTTTTTTTCGCCCGCCCGTGAACGACAGAGAGAGATGACGACAAGATTTCAAAGTTAATATCAGGGATTTAAAAAGTGTTAATTATTCTTCCTGTTTTGTTACTCACGGTTTAATTACTCACACTTCATTTATTATTATTTTTAAATTAAAATTAAAAGCTAATATCTGAGTTAATCGGAAATTCTAACCAATTTTTAACTAATTAAAACTCTGGTGATGTAGGAAATACATTGTCTTTATGTATCTGACTAAAAGATAAATTTCGACAAGTTTAGTAAAAATTGTTGGGAATAGTGATGTCATGTTCTTTTCACAATCATTAAGTCTGGTAGCAGTTTGAGTTGTTATTACGTATAAATATTTAAAATATTTTTATTCAAGACGTATTAATACAAATAAAAATTCTAAAATTGAAGAAAAAAAAAGTTCTAATTAAAACTGACTGCAGCCAAAATTAATTGACTGAACATTTTTTGTTCGATTGTTTGAAAATAAATTTGTATATGTCAGTCTTTTTTTTTCACTCTTAAATTTGAACACTAACATTAATAATTTATATGCCTAAAATTTTAATTACTTGAAACTCATTACATGATGTACATCATTTGTATTAAATTAATTCATATATTATGAGATTCACACAAAGCACGTCTATGCTGTAAAGCTTTGTTTTCTGCTTTTTAGTTAATCTTAAATGCAGTAGACAGTAGATATTTCAAATAAAAGTACATTGTATCCATAGAAGCACTAGAAAAAATGAAAAGCCCATTTACATTGCTTAATTGATCTGACAAAAGCTTTTCATTTAGCTTATCAAAGAGGTCATCTCAGACTTTATATTATATGGATTCATAAGAACATGCACATAACTAATTTGTAGAATTTAATCTGTGTGGAGTAGTAAAAAAACAAAGACTTATTTGGTCCACTTGTTTTGAAAAATATTTTTGTAAATGTTTTAATGATAGAACTTTTTGAAAACTTTATGAACTCACCTAGGATCCACCATTGAAAAGTGGAACTTAAGATTGCTAAAACTTCTAATGGTCAGAAAATTGAGTGCCAGAAACAGCACCAACATCAGGAAAGCATCAAACTGCATTTTTAACAGACATACATGCTCAGTGCACTTATCAATACAATAAAGCTATGATTGCGATTACCAGCCAAAAGTGGAGATTCCATGGCTTCTCCTTTGGCTTATAAGTACTCTGTTGTTTGTCCATTGAAACAATGTGGACTATTCATTTGTAATTTTAGTCAGGATGATTTCGGAGATTGCTGACAAGATTAGTCTGAGCCGGGAAGTGTCTGCCGGACTGGGGACATGGATGCTCATGCTGGCTACAAAATCAGAGCCTCTGGTCCTGGATTTTCTGAGAACATGTATATACTCAATGTTGCAGGGAAAATTGTCCAACCCTGAGGACAGTGAAATCCGTCAAACGTTTTCCTCATAGTGCTTCTCATTACAATCTTGAGCTTATCATAAGAAATGACCAGCCCTATATTGCTAAGAAGTAGCTTTGCAGCTAACTCTCAGAGTGGCAAAATCCACTAAATTGCCACATTTTCACTCGGAAGTGTGTGTGAAGTTTGTAAATTGGAGGGCTTTACCACCAAGTAATTCAGCTGAGGCATTGGTTCTGACAATAATTTAAAGTAGGGAGAAAAATTTTTCAAAATGCTAACCTTACTAAAATAAGTGCAATAAGAACATGTTAAAATAACAGCCTTCAAAATTCATCTCTGGATTCAGAAACAGGGCTTCCATTCCTCTAAGTTGAGACTGTTGATTACTTTTGTTTTAAGACTGGTGAATTTGGGCCTGAAAATTTCATTCATTTTTCCTCATGCTTCTTCTTTCGTTCTAATAGACCATTAGAGTTTTTATGTGCATTCAACTTAAACCACATATTTTAGTCTGGATTACCTTTAATAATGTTCAAGCTAAAAATTGACAAATTTTTGAAGTGGAGCAAAGGTTGCGAATTGTTGATTTTTAAAAAAAATCTGAGCCAAGCCCATTTCTTATGCAGAATCCTTTGGAATGTTTGTGTTTGAGGGGGGAGGGGGATCATTGAAACATGTCCAATGTCATTAGCACCACTTCCTTTGATAACTTGTGCTCCACTCAAAATATTACTTAATAAATTTTACAGTTTTTTATCATTAACTTCATATCATTATTTTAACTATTTAAATTTAATTTTAATTAGGAAGTCTATGAATTTATTAATACATTTTTAAAGGACAGAAAAATATCTCAAACAGTATATATTAGTATCACCTATTTAATTATGAATGCTTAACTGCTAATTATTGTGAAGAATGTTATTAAATAACAAACAATTGCATTCAAACTTAAAATTAATACCTGTTTATATGGTAAATTCAAAATTAATAATACAAATTGTGATGTTTATACATAACATTTTTCAGAGGTAAGGTGGAAAATTAGGATTATGGGATTTATCAAATTTTGTTTAAAGTTAATTATAAAGTGGATAAGTGGCCCAGCTCTGTAGTGTAAAAATGAATTGAAGAATGACCTAATTAGATCTGGGATTTCTAATAACCCCATTAATTAATAGAATCAGTGATGAATTATTTTTTCACTTTTGGTGTAGTTCATTTGTGAAGTGATTTCTCAACTCAAATCTGTTGGGTATTCTACATTACACCGTATTTATATTAGTATATTCTTTTTTCATTAAAAAAAACACAAAAAATCTTCGACTTCAATGTTATTAGGCAAAAAAAAAGCTTATTTGCTCAGTGCATAAATTCTATAATGATTTTCTATTCCCTATAACTAGTTAAAATAAGTTCCCATGTTATTTTGTGAAACATATTCATATATATATGTTTACAAATCACGAGATGTGCAATAGACATAGCTGTGGTCCGACTTTCAGTACTGAGCCCTTTAGTAAGATTAATGTAATGTTAAAATTGATAAAGTAGTTTAAAGACAGTCATGGGGGTAATGAATTTTATTGTAATAAGTATTATCCTTTTGTGATTCAGTCAAATAATTAAAAAAAATTCCTGCTATGGTGCTTAGTTGAAAATTGCCGAAGAATTACTGAAAGAAAAATTGTGCATTCTCTATTTGTCATTCCGAAGAAGTGGATTATAACTGGTTAGATTACCTAGCAAACAAACAGGGAGTGTTTTAATAGAGCTTAGCCATGGCAGGCGCCAAGCCAGGAGTGCATGTTGTTCAGCTTCGCCCTATCTCTGTCCCAGAGAACCTGACCAAGGGCAACAAGTTCATCATGTTTAATGATGTGAGTACACATTTTTCTAGATTAAATTTTTTTAGATTATAATTTTTTTTATCATTAAAAATAGCTTTCCCAAATGTGCAAAATTACTTTATTAAAATTTATTTTATTCTTTTTTTATTATTTAATCTTGGTCTTTAGATATATATATATTTTTTGCCTTATTTCAAACATAGTACTTTATTTTACCTCTTAATTACTCAATGAACAAGTTGGAATCTGAATGGATAGGGGAGATCATAATGACAATTTTTGGAACATGTGGGGGAAACTTACTTTGGCTACAATAATTAAAGTAATACAGTAATGCTTGTCAAATTTGGTTTTTAAAAAAAATCCAATTTTTTTTAAAGGACTTTCGTTCATGCTCAAAGTCAAAATGTTCAAGTTAGCCAATAGTCTTCCTAGATCCAGCAATCTTAATTTTAGGATGATATATTAATTATTGCATATGCACACATCTAGACCTCAGAAATACATCTATAAGTATAAGAAGTCAGATTCTGAAGTGAAAAAAGGAGGTCGATACTTTTTGTCTGTTAATAATATAACATGACTCTCCGGGTTAGACATGACTAGAGGGATTGGGGGAGGGGGAAGAGAAGATATCCGCAAGAGGCCTTCAATAAATTATCTGGATTTAAACATTTTTAATGAAAGAAGCCTTTGTTCTGTTTCTGTCGTAAAATAACTTAAAATAAATTTCGTGAAATAAATTGCGTTGAACTCTGCGTTTTATCATTATTTTTATATTTGCCTTGTTATTGTTATTATTGGAAATAACTCGATCCAATTATAAACTTCTTTTCAGCGTGGCATGAAAAGATGGTGTCAGAATTAGCCTAGTTTAGTTTGGGTCTCGAAATATGAAATAAAGAGTAATGAGATAATATATTAAAAGGCCTAAAACCTAATTGTTAATAAATCCGACTGTGCTTCGTTTGTACAAAACCTGCGTAAGACTTTAGTATAACCTTGACCCCGTGTTACCCCGTATAAGAAGCTGGTGTATAGACAGGTTGAAGTTTTAGTCTCTGGGGCGCCAAGGCTAGAAAGGTACATTTAAAACAGGACGAGTTTTCTAAGTATGCGAACTTATACAATATAAACTTCAGAAGTATCTCTTAATAAGGTATTTGGCCTTTATTTTGGTCATTTCTTTTGTATATAGACAACCTCGCTTTCAAGTATCCCCCCCCCTAAAAAAAAACAACAACAAAAAACAACCTCTTTTAAATTATATAATATCAATAGGAGAGTCAGGAGTACACAGTACACACACTCTGTATTATACAAATTAATTCCATCCTAATGAAGAATAACGTATTTTTTTCGGTACATCGATTTGCATTGCGTTTTCAAGCATCCTTTCAGATTCTTCATAAACATCCCCTACCCTTTTTTCCTTCTCAAATCTTTCACAGCATGCCACGCCTTTAAGTGTACAGCAGTCGAAGTCGTTCATAGTTGTACCCTTTTTATAAAAAGCTAATTGTATCATTGCGGATAGGATGATAAATGTTGGGCTAGCTCTTTAATAAATGATGGAACGCATGAAATTCTAGTTAAGGTCTTCATTCCAAAACAACTGTTGCGCTGTATCTTTAAAGAATAATTAGTTCGTGAACTTTAGCAGAGGTATGAAAAAAAAACGCCTCAACCTTTCAAATCTCTTATTTATAGACTTACGATAACTAATATAAATACATTTCCCTCAAGATTGTGATAACAAGAGTTTTAACTTAATAGTCAGCAGCAAGAAGGCAGTAATCGTTTGCACAAATGGAAATGGTGGCAACGTTACATGTATCATGTATTCGTATTACTTTATTTCTTCGGATAAAGCCCATCGACAAATTATAAAATATTTGCCACCCGACCTCATTATGTCAGTCCTCCTGTACACACAACTCCCTACAGTGAGATATAATCCACATTAAAACAGTACAGATTTCAGGAACATAAAGCGGAATAATGTATACATGTTAGTTTTGTTAGTTAATCTACTTACACGTATCTCACTATATACTATTTTATTCCACATTCCATTCCTCACCCTCATCTTACATGATTCATCTAAGAATATCACCAGAACATTTAATTCTTTTCCCCATATCATTGTATTTCTACAGCCTTATCAAAGGAAGCGCAAAATTGAACATTAATGAGTGTGCATACCTTCATCATTACATACCCCAAAACTGTTGCCTCAGTTTCCCTTCTCACCAAAATCGTTGTACATATTGTACATATGAGCGTAGGAAATCTTTAGTTCTGATGTCTCATCATGATTTACGAATATTGGACGTGCGTCGATGCGTGACATTTGATAGCTGCTCTGCAAATGTCACGAGAACGAATTTGCCATGTGTCAGGGATAGTTTAGTACTTTTTATATTATTTTTATTTTATTTTACGTAGCATGACTAAGACAAGAATCTACTGCTTCTCAATTGAACTGTCGCTATCCGAGTACATACAGTACTATTTTGTTAACACGTGTGTGTTCCTTCAACATAGTCCATAATATATGTTTGAAACGCATAGTAGTAATTGTAGTGTTGTCTTCATTATTATGAAGAATTTTTTGATGTACAATTTTTATGTACGTGTAACGTTGCTAAAATTACACTCCATCTTTTTGTGTGTCCGAAATCAGAGTCGTTTACATGGAGTCCAAGTCTCGAGGTTGTGTAGCTGTCCCTACCCCAAACCACTGATTACACATTATTCTCTTTATATTTTATTAATATCAAGTATAATCAAGTGTAAATTCAAGCTATTTAAGAAGGGCGTCTTAAGATTATAAATAAAATTAACGAAAAGATACAGTTAGACTTACGCGCAAGTATAATTACACACCATTAGTATTTCATATGCCCTTAATGGCTTTGATGATAATGATAGGGTCTTCATGATGCAACCCATGAAGACAAAGCTGTATGTTACTGTTACACAATACCCATTGTCAGTGTTTAAAAGGCTGTTAATAGGATCTTAAAGCAAGTGTAATACCGTGAACTATTGTGCCCGACTTGTTTGACATGGGAGCTAAAATGTCTGGGCATGTCATAGGAAATCGAATCTTCAACACCTAAACCAGGGGTGAACAGCCCAAACGCTTTTACGAGCCATTTTGATTGCGCGCCAAGTCTTCTCGAGGAACATGTATTAAATTAAAACATTCATGGGCAAAATGTCATTAGGGGCCCTCCATAAATGACGTCACGAGATTTTTGACTCCCTCCCCCCTCGTCACGCGTCGTCACAAAAACTTAGACCCCCCCTCTAAAAATACGTCACAAATCTTTGAGCAAAAAAAAACAATTAAAAAATTAAAAAAAAACACGCTTTATTTTCTATTTGAAAATAAGTATGTTTCAAATCACTTTTATTGTCATTTAAGCATTTATTATTTATTTAGTGGAGGTCTACATTGTAATATCGTAACCCGCTTGAAGCATTTTTAAAAAACGTTTAACCGGCCTTCAGAAAACGAACTGTGTTAACATCCTTAGATTATATTTTATTTTAATGCATACAAATTAAACATTAACTATTAATCATCACGGTTAACGTCTTTGTTTAGAAAATTTTAAAAAAAAACATTTTAAAAATTTATTTTTTAAAAATCCCTAAATTGACTGACGGGAATCCCGTAAGAAAGAGGCTTCGGCGAACAGAGGTAAATAACCTCATCGGGGTCAAAAAGGGAATTCTTGGGGGGTAATGCAGACTCATTTGGGACATATAAAATCCACTACAATCCACTAGATATATTAAAATACGTCATGTGTAAGTGTACGCTTGGAACATATGCCCATTATTGAACCGGTTCCTTCCAGAAAATGTATTTTTTAAAAATTTGACGACTATGTAGATTTCTTACCTACGTACTATACGAAGACACCTAAATCTACCCTACTTTCATTTATATTGACACGAGTGACAATAATCTTAATCCACATGACTTGTCTGTATCAAGTATCCTTTCTGTGATATTTAAAATTAATGCCTTAAAAACTGAGCTAAGAAGAAAAAGTTGTTTTGCGCTCCTCTCGAATTGCGATGTCAAGAATTTGATGCATTCAATAAAGTTAATGAATAGTTGACTAATTTTAAATGGGCTCATTTACCATTATATCTAGAACAGTGCTTCTCAAACTTTTTAGTATGGCGGACCGGCAAGAATTTTTTCCATTGCACCAAGGATCGGTGCACAATTTTCCCTGCACTGACAATTTTTTCGGTCCTTTTTTTTGGAGAACATCTGCGGACCGGCAGCGGATGGCCCAAGGACCGGCACCGGTCCGCGGACCACCACTTTGAGAAGCACTGATCTAGAAGACTAGAATGGCCAGGGGCGTTTGACCAAAAACCAATCGAACAATTATATCAAACTTAAAACGTTTTTAATTTTATCAAATAGATCCCGCCCCCTCCCCCTTTTAAAGAAAAAGGATATTCCGTGTCGTTTTGACTGAAAATATCTACACATAAACCTATTCAGATCATTTTTAGACACTAGTCATGCTTGTAAAAGTCGCCAGTAGCATTTTCGCTGACGACGCTCCCCCAAATCCCCGAGTCATGTGAGCAGGACCTAGAGTCTGGGGGTTGTGGTAACGCACACATAAAGTTGTATATTTTGGAGAAAAAAAATCGACGACTCCTTCCATGAGAGAACCAAACGGAGCTGCGGTTAGATCACAAATGCTTTGATGTCAACATCAAACGAAACAGTGTAACAATTTCATTCGTTATCTTGTGGATTCTCAAAGTTAAGGATTGTAATTAGATTTAATTTTCGTGTCTTGATAGCGTACGCCAACCAGGATCTGATGGCCTACCGACTGGCGCATTGAGAAGCACTGATTTAAAAAAAAATTTTAAAAAAAAGTCATTAAAAAATTCTAAAGGACCAAATATTTCAGTGGAAGTTTTATTTAAAGTTACCCTTTTGATGTGACGTCACATTTCTTCAACCCCCCTCCCTCCCCCTCGTCACGCATCATCACAAAAGTGTGACCCCCCTCCCCCCTAGGTGCGTGACGTCATTTATGGACGGCCCCTTATAGCAAATTGCACCTATTAAATTACCACACCAATTTAAAAAAAAACGCATACAATTTACAATAAATACATATTTATTTATTCATTTAATGTATGTTGATTATCAAGTAAAAACACCAGAAACATCTGGTCTCACCGCAGGTCAACAGATAATCTGCCAAGAGTTGTTAGAGTGGTATTTTTTGTTTGTCTTTGTTTCGTTAGAATTTAAAATTGATATAAATTTGGACCACCCATCATTTGAAATATTTATTCTGAGTGAGGGGACAGAACAAAGTACACTAACTACTCGTTCCTCACAAGAACCATCATGGTCTGAAACAAGCTTTCAAAAATGAAACATTTTGGCGACGACGCTCGTCACATTTGTGTCTATTGGCTCCTGACTTCCAAACTCCCGCTCTTGATACCCTCGCTCAGTAGCCCTTGCGACCATTTAAGTATCCTCTTTACAGATACACTTCATCTCCCCTCTCCCTTCGCCACATGCATCCACGCAAACATAGCCAGAAACGATATTACGCAGAGATTCTAATATGTCAGGATCTAATGTACTATTTTTTAAAAATTCAACTTTTTATTTAGATTTTATTAGTGAAATAAATAATCATCTCAAGTTGATTTGTATTCTAATTTTTTTGTGGCATTATTTCTTGATCTCCCTCAACTTTAAAATAACTTGCTTTCACTTTCACTAAAAATGTAACAATTTACTTGTCAATGTTACTCAGATTGAAAAAAAATAATTAAATAATTAAAAATGATAGATTATGAATTATAGATGGAAAGGCTTCGAAAATATTTAATTATTTGTTGTGTTATTTTATAAATCATGAAAATGAAATGAAAAGTCACAATAAATTAGAAGTGAAATAAAAAAATAAACACAAATATAAATCATAAAATCTAAAGCATACAGTCTTTTATTATATAACAATTAGCAACCACTTCCCCCACTTTTTAAATTCTTAGCAACCGCTACTAAATATAGTATAAAGGTTAAAGCCCGGTAGATTGTTGCCACAACTTAGACATGTAATGACGTAATCACGGGTCGATGAGGTTAAAATGGATGAGAAATGTTCCCATAGATGTTCATGTGGGTTATTTACACTCATGACCACATTGACAATGTTATGGGCTGCAGGAAAGCCTTATCGATAACTGCCGCCTCAGCACTGAAGGCCCATTTGGCCTACTTAACGAGTGGAAAAGTCCAGACAAGAAATTTTCTTTGATTCAAAGTTGATTAATAATTTTTGGTTTCTTGTGACTTGAAAACAATTTCTTAAAGGTGAAACGTTCCGCAGTTATTTTAAAATGTTTTATAAATACAATTAAAATGGTATCAATTATTGTGTTCTTGTCTTGAGTAGTTGAATACACATTATGTCTCACACCGGTGTCTACTACAAACACACCATTTAGCCGTGAGCCACTGATTGCTATTCATACGGGAAATAAAATCAATCTGCTAGCGGCCATTCTGTAAATCTCGGCTGACACACATGAGGGTGTGAGCAAAGGTTACCCCAATAGAATAAACCTGTAACCAATTAGTTAGCCAGCTTAACTAAGGGCACTTTTTGTCCCTTGCCATAAGTTATAGTGTTATCCATAGTGGTGAAAATACGTGCACGAACGAAATGTCGCTGATAATGTTCATGCTGTGGCTAAATCTGATAATACTTTATTAACTTAATATGGTCATATTTTGATAATTTTGACAATGCTCTTACTTTGACTAACTTTTTTGATCAGTACCGTGCCCATATCTATCAATATTGAGACCATATCGGTTCATAACTTTTCTATATCTGTCATTTCTGTGTAATTCACAAGTGGCAATCATATTCAAAGGGAAAAATGAAAGCGTTGATAACCCCTTTAATTCTTACAAATTATTTAAAGAAAGTTTAAACAATGCCATGAGTTTGGCTACTCTGTTATTTATTATGCTTGTTTGAAAGAGGACAGAGTTGCAGTCGCAGTGCTTTACAATAATAAAACAGCAACTGATAATATGCTATAAGAAGATAAAGACGAAAGATGACAGACACCAGAAGTAGAGGCATCTTAATTCCAGGCAACAGGAAGACCCAAGCGTACATGGAGACGGAGCATGTTGGACGAGGCTGGCTGGAAGGACTGGGAAGAGCTGAGAAGAACTGAAGCGACTGGCAAGGGACCGTGGCGAGCTTTGACAGAGGCCATATGTTCCACAAGGAACTCAAAGGACAAATGATGATGATGATGAACAGGTGGAGCACATATGACTGTTCCACCACTAGGGTCTTATTTTAAGTTATTTCATGACAATTGACCTATTGTGGTTAAAAAAATGATGAATGATTGCACTGTGCACACTCGAATACCTGCCATTTTAATCACACGGCAACTGTCCTTCATTTTTTGTAAAATCTACCTGTAACCCCCAAAGAGAGATGTGTAGATGCCAGTGAGGAATGGAGAATAAATCCATGTCATACTATTCTGCCTTCTGCTGGTTATCTCTTAAGCAATATAATGGCTTTAAAATTAAGGCTACTGCAGCACAGTGCACGCAATTAATTAATCAATACTTTTTTTACAGCGGCATATAACCGGCATATAACCGTACTTAACGGAGTAGTTCAGTACTTTTTACACTGTCGCCATTTTTAAAATGTATAGATCGGGTATGCGAATGGATACATTACATTTACATGCTCTTTTGTTAAAACTGTAGCAGAAGCTATGAACTATGAGTATGATACTAATATATTTTTAATAAGCAATTTGACTTGATATCAGAATCTAAGAAAGTACCCAAATGCCTTAATTTAACTTTTTAAGCCGTGCAATGTCTAGGCATTGATTAATGAATGTATATAATCTAGCCTTACAAATCTGATGCTATTAAATCTGTAAAACTAAACTATAGTTGATAAATAATAAAAGTATATGATCTAACCTTTAAAACTGTGATGCTATTAAATCTGTAAAACTAAACTATAGTTGATAAATAATAAAAGTATATGATCTAACCTTTAAAACTGTGATGCTATTAAATCTGTAAAACTAAACTATAGTTGATAAATAATAAAAGTATATGATCTAACCTTTAAAACTGTGATGCTATTAAATCTGTAAAATTAAACTATAAATAAATAATAATTACAAACAGGCACACTGCCAACATGATCTTTTCTATAAAAAATTCTTAAAGATACACGGAAGCAGCGCGCTCGACTGGCATACCGATGGTCACGGGTTCGAATCCATGTGAAGGCAAGGATTTGTCCCCGGGGCCTAGGGCGTCCCTGAGTCACACAGCTCCGAATGGGTACCTAACACTAGTTAGACGGCTGGGTAATGCGTGGAACCTTCATAGCCGAGGCCTGTGAACGCTGCATCACTTGCCAACAGATCATCCGTCATGGTCTGTGGACGCAATTATCTTCTGCATAGAAGGAGCGTCTGTATAGATAAGATAAGAATAATCCACAAATGAAAACTCACTGCGAAAAATAAAAATGCACTGCGACAACTTGCATTTAACGGTTATAGTGACTTTGTTTGTTTATATTTTTGGAAATACAGTAAAATCTATACTATAACTATATTCGAAAAAGCGTCGCAATCCACGCACGAAAATGACCGAACTATTTTAGTTGATGGTAACCTATTCAACGTGAAACATCCAAAATCTGCAATAGAATACAAATGCCTACAGTTGAAAGCCAACTGGCTCATTGATTCATACGTTTTAAAACATAAATTTAGAGTTAACACAGAGAATACATAATTAATAATATATTTTTCTCCACTTCTCTATTTGACCCTTCCCGCTAGAACAAATTGACGTGTATCGTCTACAGCAGTCGGAATAGGACATGTCACAGCTATTAAGCGCAACTTTTATACCACTATGGTAAATGGTAACCGATCGTCAACAGTTTCCCGAATGGTGTTTCCGGATAACCGTTGTCTACCATTAGCTATAGTCATACAAAGATCTTTCTGCTGACTTAGAGGTCACACACAAGTCAAGCCTAACGCGCTCTCACCATCGTTTTACTAAAAGTTTTAGCTCCAGAGGAATAAGAAAAACATACGAAATTGAAATGAATGACACATAATTATCTATCTTCTATAATACCGAAGCTCCTGCTGTACAAATGATTATTGCGTCCTACGCTTATCATGGTCCATGTGTAGTCTTGCATTTTTATATAAATTTTTGAATGTTGATAGTATTGTGTGTTTGTTTTCCTTGTTTGTTTAGGCAACCCAATCCTCACCGAATGGCAGAATGGTGTTCCTGCGAACGGTAGAATAAAAGTGTTTTTAGTTTTTAGTTGTTTTTAAAAAAAATTAATGTCCCTCTGCGTTGTAATTCCAAGCTAGAGTTTAATGCCATATGTATTTAAAAAAATAATAAATTGCTATTTGCTCTTCTAACATTGCTAACACAAATATGTTAATTTTACTATATTACCATTTCAATGTTTCATTAAAGCAAACCTACTTTATCACCATCAGCAAACCCATGTATTTACGGTACATGTGTATAGTGGATTATTCGGCGGATCTGGTTCAGTAACGCCCATGAATTGATACATTCCGTTTTTGTCGATGATATCAACATTTCGCTACACATCTGTAATGCCCAAAGCGTTCCTGTTATAGGCCATGGGAAATGTTAAACTATAGGTTGTGAAGGGTCAAGCTATTTAGACTCAGTTGCGTGAGCACTTGGTGACATAATAGATGGTGAGGAGTGGGGAAGAGAAAGACCCCGGGGGGAGGGTGGGGTTGAGTAACCTTACTCGAGAAATGAGGTCGGGGTTTAATGAGAGGGTAACAGGTTGAAACGTCTATTGCAATCCACTAGTGTATGGATCGGTGGGTGTTGTATGGTTGTTGGTGACCTTAACGTACAACTCCATTGCTCAGGCTGATAGACTTGTATTTGTAGCCTTAGATAGAATGGAAGAATTGCTCAAACAAAGGAAACCTGCCAAATTATATTTGTGGGGGCGGGGGTGGGCGCTGTGCAAGTTTAAAGTAGTTAAAGGTGCTTCACGACGGCCTTTGCTTATTTACAGTCTGTAATGGTATCCGACATCACGGACAAAATATAAGGATGTAAAAAAATTTATTATTTAAAAAATGATGTATTTTTGTTATTGATAAAAAGTTTACCATTTGTGAGTGGCGTTCTTGGTCTGTAACATGAATGAATTTGATCGTCCTTTTTTATTTGTAATCCATGGTTTCGCTCCAGCCGCTTTATTTCGTTATAATTGTTGAGAACCGAGGGAAATCTACATCTACAGCTGTCCAAAATTCCAAAAAGACACGCCGAGTACCCAATTACTCTCGATGAAGCAAAGTTTATAATTCACAATGAGTGTGAATAAAACGCTATCTTCATGTTCATCATGATTTATTTTTATAGTCTTTATAAACATGAGTTAAATTTAAATTGAAAGATTATTACTAGTACCAGTACTTTCTATACATATAAATTTCAATTAATTTTGCCGTTTCATTATCTGAAAAGCCATTCTAGAAAACTCAACTTGTTGTCGGTCACGTGCTCTCGTAACTTTTAACCAAGTATATAAAATAATCAACTTTGTTCAGTGGATTTAAGTGGGGTGAGACTGCAATCAGGCTGGGGGTGGGGGGGGGGAAATGTTATATAAAAAAGGTTATGCGTGAGCCTGACAGGACGTCACAAAACAACGAACGTGCCGGCAAATGGCCTTCGTTCGTCGGCGAACAAACAAAAACTAATAGCAGCACGAAAATAAAAATAAAATTAAGCTGCTGTGTTACGTCCAGGAATATTCATCAATCAGAAAGAGGAGGAAAAAAGTAGTACAGAGGTTTATATGTTACTTTCACGTACGGTATAAACACGCCTTTCTGGCAAGAACGTAGAACAAATTTTGCGTATGAATTTATGTTAATTTGAATGCTATTCCCTCGAGTGACAAGGCTATCTGTACAAGTGTGATTTAGGAAGGCGTCAGCGGTTAAAAGAGATGTAAGAGTTAAACATATAAAAAATGTTACTAAGAATTTATGACGCTAAAATTATATTTTCAAATATACCCAATAATTTCACGTCCTTCGTTGGATACCATTTCATTGGCCTAGGTATGTCCATCAGGTGGGAACTTCTGGAGGATGGTGATCTGACAATGCATTGGACTTAGACGCTAAACATGCTAAACACCTGGATTCACAACTCATATGCCGTACTGCATGTAGAGATACCCTTCCACATGCAGCTCTTACACACATTGCTCAAAGTGGAAAACCTTGGCCCGCGGCACAACAAGCACTAAACAATGTTTAGCACGTGATTGCCGCGAGCCCTTTAGCCATAGGATGCTACAAGTAAATAAAAGTTGCATACATTTTTGAACACCCGGGTGTGCCTAGGCTGATTGCTGTTTATGTCGAAATAGCAGTCTAATTTTAACCCCATTTGGCTAATCGTCTTGTCGCCTTACGGGGCGTGGTTTATTTAGTTTATTTCTATGAGGTTTAAAAAAACATTAAATTTTTGTTAAATCTTTACTTTTTCGCCGCTCTTTTTCCGATGTAATTATGCGTGCACTATGTGTCTTCAATGACTAGAAGTTGAACTTTTTGGTGGGTGACGTACTATAATAACCAACGTTTAGTGATGTCTGTGACGATGCTTCATTCGTCTCGTGCAGCACGTTTAGACCTCTAAACGTGGGCCTGACAAACACTAAGTCTTTACCAACTTAACACGCTAAATTATAAATGAACTTCCAGGTCGATGCTGGAAATAAAGCCACAGATCACAGCTACGGTACTCGAAAGTTTACACACTTGCTTAAAAGTGGGTCTTTTTACTGAACCTTTATTATTGTTTCGTGGATGTTCTTGTATAGTATAGTTTTTTTAAATAATTTTATTTTTAGTTCTCAAATTGTTACCCCGTTTTCAACCAATTTCATGATAGATACATGATAATTACATTACAGATACATACAAAGAACTACACCCCCGACGTTGATTATTACTATATACATGAATAGCTTCTCCATTGTAAGCTTTTAGAAAAGCCACTTCTTTCTCCATTAAATAAACCTATTTTAGTTCGTCACTGAACCATGTTAACGTGAAATCAGAAACGAAAATGATCTACTCACTTGTCATGCGCGATTGTGTTAATACATGAATGATGAGCATATACTTGGTGATGAGCGTTAACTTCATCGTATGCTCAAACGATACACAGCGTCCTGAAAAAAGTTTAGATGCGAAGCTGCTACTCTTAATGGCGTAGCACAGCAATCGTCTAATTTTGTAACATGTTTGGACAGTAGCTGGACAGGTAAGAAGAAAAATAATAGTTGATCATTTGTAATCCATCATACTCGTACTGTTGTGCAGACATAATTGATCACATCTATGCATAGTCATTGGCAAAGCCATACATCGATTTGCGGTGATTTGAGGTATATCCAGAAAACTGTCCGATACGTTTTGTGCAGAGGAATGTTATAGAAATAGATATGTGTTCCCATGTAATTTGTTCTAAACAAAATAAAGTGTTTTTGTTTCAAAGTGTATACTTGAACTATTTCTCATCGCATCTTCTCTTCAAAAACATTTGTTAAAAAGTCTGCATTTCATACCACATCCGCGCTACATATCTTTTGTAACATCTGGCGTCAACAATCTCAAACCCATTTAAAACCCAACCGTTAATTTTTTAATTTTTACTTCAACTATTGAGACCCAGCATCAAAGTACGCCGAAACAAATTTCCCCCTACATTGTTGTGTCACATGTTGACATTAACTTCTAAATGATTTTTATCAAACTGAATCCCAACATGTCACTTGAATCTGCATGTTGTGCTTTTGAACAGAAAGGAAATAAATTTTAATGTCAATAATATTTGAACACATTAAATATCAGTGTGAGAACATTTTTTGAACAGCGCCAAAGTGGCTTAATTTGCAGCGAAACGGGATCATGTGACATGACAACCCGGCGCCATTATAGAGCACCCTGTCTCAGTGCTATGTCTCTAGGATTGCGATCTCGTGTGAAATACATCCTACTTTCAAACCGGTTGCATTCTTGTTTTCTCCAACTCTTGTGCTTTACGCAGAGACGGACTCTCGAAGATGAGCTGAGTGCCCGGCCAAAGTCATTATATGCTTATGGCCTAAAGCGGTTTTAAAGGAGACATCTCTTCATCCGCTCATAAATTGGGAAAAAATGGCAGAAAGCTTTCAAAGATCAGACTTGGAATAATGTTTCTATAGCAGGATTAGAGTCGGACTGGCTAACCTTCCATTCTGGTCTTTAAAAATGTATTTGTGTTACTCTAGAGAGCGACATTTATAGACACAACCAGTGCCCTTTATACTAATGTGGGGAAAAGAGCAGAAAAGGATAAGTACGTACAAAACCAATGAGTCGTTGAATCAAATAAATAAAAATGCATCAACAGAAAAAGTTTGATAAAAATGTGTTATGTAGGCCTAAAATTTACCACAGGAATGTAACAATTAAAAGGTCAACAGAGATATGAGAACACTCTACTTGTCGGAAATATGTCTCAGCGTTTATTTGTTTTTTTTTAAATTTTGTAAAATAATTTTAAAAAAAAATAATTTAAAAATATTTATTAACAAATTAAAATCTTCAGATAAAATACTTTGTGTAAGTGTAACTATGAATTATTAACTAAAATTCCTTAAATATCGGGGGGAAAAACATTAATTGAAACAGACTATTTAATTTACACCATGGTTATCCTCCTATTATTTTAAAAGACTTTCTCTCTATCTCGCAAATTCCGAAGTGGTTTAGGCTGTTATGTTTTCTTGTTACTCGTACTCTCTCGCTATTTTTTTTATTGCCTAACTCGGTTTGACATGTAAAGTCACATTCGAGTTGATGACAGGAGCTAGAACTCCGGTATATTTGCTCGAGAAAGAGTGGGGGGTCGGGGGTTAGGGTGATGCGGGAAGGGATTTATTGGGAAAATTAAGAAAAGATGATTCAAATAAACCAAAAACCGTATCCCAGGCTTACAATACCATTATCATCACCATTAGCGCTACAGTAGCACCAGGTCTTAATTGTACGATATGGGATGAGGGGGCGGAATGGGTTGGACGTTTATGCCGAGATCCAGATGGCAAACAGTAGTTGAATGCTGCGTCTCGTGAGATCATTTCTATCCTCATTAACTCATTCTCATTAACATATTTTTGTTGCTTCTCGAAATATGTTTTAGGTTTAATTTTAAGATGTTCCCTTTAAGCTGCGCGGTCACACAATGTCTGACCAACGCCACGCAGCAGAATTACCTCACAGCAAATTTTGATAAGGATAATATTCTTGTTTTTAAGAGGTGAACAATTTAGCACAAAAATGGATGCCGTGCAAACTTTGCAAACGAGTTTGTTATTTTGCACACGGACCAACGAACCTTAGAGGGAACATGGTAGTTGAACCGTAGTTGACATAAAATCTTTCTTTAGGTCAACGCTTTCTTCAATGTGTAGTGTTGATTGCGTTCGCTTCATAGAATATCTGGTGGGTAAAGGCGTTTAAACATACATTTTAGCCGTATGCCAAAGTGGTGAAAATATTGATTTTAACAATTCATATTAAAAATGATGATAATAAAAAAATATGTAAAGTTTCTTTAAAACTTTTTCCTAGCATGTAAAAAATGTAAAATTCTCTGCACCCATTTGGCTGAAAATATTTTCAAGTTAATCTGTTACACTTAAATTAATTGTCTAATGAACTTAATATTTAGTTCATTTGTATTAAAAAAGCTCTTTCAGACGAAAGTAATAGAAATATTGCCGAAACAATTTTTGTCTTTGTGATAAGCAATGATGATATCTATGCCACCGTACTTAAAGTTAATGCAATAATATCAATTCCTACACTTAGACCGAGGGTCAGATGCCCTAACAGCCACTCGATTAGGATAATAATAGCCTAAAGTTTTCTGTGAACTTTTCTCACTTTGATCCCTTTTGCTTTATTTAAATGTTATATTGTCCCATTATTAACTTTTATGCACATCTGCCATGTGTTCTTTTTCCCTATCGATCGATTGTATCGAAACGCCCTTCACTTTTCTTTTGTCGTCGTAAATACAATGTCACTTTTTCCACTTTAAATTCACTGTTTGCGCATTGCAATTGCACTGTCAAATTAATACTCCGCTATATATAAGACTCCATTGTTTCAGTACGCTGGTAATGCGAAGTCATTTCCCATTGGAGCTCAATAACAAAAGTTAAAATATATTAAGTTAGAAAGTTAGGGACTATTGAACATGAAATTTTTAAAAATCAGTAGTTACATTAATAATCTCCCAAGTTCAACAGCTCTATCTGATCTAATGATCTACATTTAAACACGTTCTGCGCGCACAGATAAGGATAACATAATAATAATTCGTCCGTTGAGGATCGATCACGACCATTGTAAACACCTGTTCAAGGCTGAGACTGAATCTGCCTGTAGGTGAGCAGATGGCGGGTGATCTGGCTGATTCTGACTTGAAATGTTCTTGTCCAGCAGGACCACGGGGTGTATCGGACAACTCCTGGTACATTGATAACTGGGGCTTTTCTGGCTTGTCTCTTTTTGCCCCGAAGGAGCTTTACGTTTCATCGGGACTTGAGCTTGGCCGAGGGCTTTGTGGCTGATAAGGTGGAGGTAGTATAGTTACCTTTCATGACGCTGATAAACTGTCCGAATTTTTCGTGGTTTCTGTAACGTTCGGAGCACAGCGGCCTTGAAGACATTTTATTTTGGTTTGGGTGCTGATGCTTCTACCTATTCATACATATTGGGTTGGCAGAACCTGTCATTTTAGCACTTTGTTTAATTTTATATACTTACTAAACCATTATTTTAGTTTAAAGCTTTTAAAATTTGACTTTCTCAAAGCCGCACTGCCTTGTTATCAGCTTGATACTCTAGCTTATCAGAGGTTATAACATTTATCATCACCGATGCAGTCCTCTTGACTTCAAAACTTGTTTAGCGTTCTTTCCCTATAAAATGCAAAAATCCAGAATTTCTGATTCCTACATGACCGTTTGACGCTGTCTCTTGCAGTCACGGATTCTGCCTCAATTTCACTAGGGAATTTTGATCTAAAACTAAACTTAAACCGCCTATAGTCTATGACATCTGAAGTGTGAAATAAATGAAATAAGGCACTAACTTTCCCTCTATTATAAATGTATCTTTGCTCTTCACTGAACCACGCCAAAGTGAAAATAGGAAAAAAAATGTCTCACTTCCGTTCCATGCAGACAAGCATATGTCAATGACGTTTCCATGGGTTTTTTCACATTTCCCCGTCTTTTTCTGGTCCGCTTCCATATTCACCTAATAGCTTTGTCCACGATTCCAACCGGCTTTATAGCCTTTTTACACTTGTGTAAGCTTCTTTCCGGGGGAAATATATCAATAAGCATTATTATAAGCCTGTCATGTTCCCATTGAAATAATACAGAGAATATAGGACACGCCTTTACAACCACATGCCGAAAAGATGTTAACATTCAGTCTTTTAATCATTTGTTTAACTCTATTCCTTGAGTTCATTATTCTTTTCAGCGTTGAATATTTAAAAAAAATAATTACAGAACTCACAACAAAACTGGTACTCCTGCTTGCTTTGTCTTATGCATTTATTCATCATGCATTTAAAGGAGGAAACAGTTAGTAATGATGCCTTTTACCAACGTGAAAAAAAAATGTATTATTATTATTATTGGTCTTCAAATCAACACAACCAAAACAAAAGTCCTAACCAACCAACCCAATGATATTATACTTAATGACCAAACCATAGAGAAAGCAACCAACTTCACTTACTTAGGCAGCAAAATTGTCATATGATTAAGATGCAACATCAGAGATAATGACTCGAATTGCGTTGGCGTCAAGTGCTTTTAACAAACTTACAAATATTTGGAGATCAAAGACAATAAGCAAACACATAAAACTTAGGCTATTCAACTCTTGCGTAATCATTGTACTAACATATGGATGCGAAAGCTGAAAATCCACTCAAGCTATAGAAAATAAATTAATTGCCTTCGAAAACAAATGCCTCCGACAAATTTTTAATTTAAAATGGAGTGATTTTAAATCAAATGTAGCAAGAAGAAAAGAAACCAACCAAGAATATGTGTCAACTTTTATAAGGAGAATACTTTGGAATTATATCGGTCATGTTCTTCGAATGGACGAGAGAAGACTGCCCCGTCAGGCCTTCATATGGACAATAAAAGGTAAAAGAAAACAAGGAAGACCAAAGGAAACCCTACGTAGAACAATCAAAAGAGAAAGCTCAAACATGGGTCTAAGATATAATCAAGACCTAATACAACTGGCGACGGATCGTCGTAAATGGAAATCCATGACTTCTGCCCTATGTGCCGGCTTCGGCCCGAGAGGAACTAACTAAATTATTGACTGGGTGCTGGAGGTATTTTTAAAATTACTTCCATTCTCATCACTTTGCTGCATTTCACTCAGAATTTCGTCCGACTCTCTGTTTGAAACTTCCCCATTCTTAACTTCCGCGTTCAATCAATTTTAAATATTCCTGAGAATGTTCATATCAACGTACAAATCCTCCCTCTCTTGCGGCATTTTTGTGGAAATAGCTCTCAAACTTTTTGACGAGTTTACGAACCACGGGCCTCGTATGCGATCTCCCTTGCTCCTCGCATCATGTCCTGCTTAAACTTAGTTGAGACTCCTCGAGCGCAAAGAGACAACATGACGAGGTCGTCACAGGTTCTGGCACTGGGTTCAAACTTGACACTGAGACGATAGAAGGTGAAAGAAAACTCGCGGGGATATTTTATCACGTAACGCCACTGCACGCAGATGGGACAACTGAGCAGGGAATAATTGTAATCATTACGTTTATAGTATAATACGAATTAGGCATGAACGTATTTATTTTCGGGGTAAATGTAGCCTTTGTCGTTGAGAAATTCAACTTTAGAAAGCAGTTTTTAGCATGAACTTTATTATATACATTGACTATGTTACCATCTTATCTACACTTCCTTCAATTTTGTTTCAACGATCTTTGCCTCCATAGCGATTTAAAGACTGACTTCTAGTGCTGTCCACTTGTGTCAAAAGCAATTATGTTGTAAAAAAAATCAAAAAATCAATTTTATGATGGTTTTGGCCCATGTGAAGTGGGATATCGGGTGCGCATTTAACTACCAACCCAGTTTTCGTCGTCCACTTCTTAAAAGTAGTTTCATGTCTCACATCAGCCATCTTGAATTAGCTCTGCAATACAAGCGCCTATATGTTTAGTTTTAATACCTTAGCTTAAATTCTAAGTTAACCTACACGTTTCACCCGACACACTCAATGCATCTAAATTGAAATCGATAGTGAGCTGTTGACACAGAGTTTGTTTGAGCTGACATATTTGGTACAACTTCGACATTATATTGAGTGTTTCAACTTTTAAAATTTTGATTAGAATAAAGCATGACTTTAAAACTTGGCATTATATCTTTGCCTGAGCTGTTAAATTTATGACAAGAATACAACACAAAGTTAATTCGGATCATTATATAGCTTTGTCAGAGCTGTTAGCTTTATAACAAGAACTAGCAAAATCCCCGCGCTCCGCTGCGGAAATTAGGATTTCAGTTACCGTTGACATCCCGCGTAACACAAATTCAAAACACCAATTGATTTCAATCTGGATCATGATGAATATAATACATATTTTAACTTCACCGTCTTGTCTGTCTGTCTGTCGTAGTCCCGCAGAAAAACAAAAACGAAAAGTAAAAAATGACACACTCCCCGTGATCCCATCGAGCTGATAATTTAAATTTTTTTTCGTCTGCTACTATTGCGGGAGGGTACTCAACAACTTCCCAAAGTTTCGTGCTCCTAACTACACGGGAAGTTAGATATTTAATGATGAGTCGGTTATATGTAGCTCATATATGAAAAAAACTACATTGTGGCCCCCGGCCCCCTAGTGAATAATAATTTTATATTTGGTTGTGATTGTTATCATCGCGGGAGGGTACTGAACAACTTTCCAAAGTTTCATGCTTCTACCTACACGGGAAGATGAGGAATTAGTGTTCATTCAGTTTTATATAGCCCATATAGCGGGAAAAAAACGGTTTTGGAGCCCCGGTCACCCATGAGTGAAATTTTAAAATTTTCTTTTCGTCATTTATCGTCATAAGAGTGTACTAATCAAGTTCCCAAAGTCTTAGCTTCTACATTCACGGGAAGTTGTAGAATTAGTGTTGAGTCAGTTTTTAATATTAGAAAAAACTAAATTTGGGCCCCCGGTCCCCAGTAAGTGATAATTTATATACTTTTTTTTACCTGTTACCATTGCGGAATGTTACTTAACAACTGCCCAAAGTTTCATGCTTCCACCTTTACGGGAAATAGAAGAATTAGTGATTTTTAGTTTTTATATAGCTCATATCAGGAAAAAACTACATTTAGGCCCCGGCCCCCACTATGTAATAATTTAAATATTGTTTTAGTTTGTTACCACTACTCAGAGTTTCTTGCTTCTACCTACACGGGAAACATAAAAATTTGTGATTTTCAGTTTTTATATAGCTCCCATAAAGAAAAAAACTTTATTTGGGCCCCCGGACCCCAGTATTTGAAAATTTAAATATTTATTTGCCTGTTGATATCGCCGAAGTGTACTCAACATCTTCCCAAAGTTTCATTCTTCTATCTACTCGCGAAATAGGAGAATTAGTGATTTTACTTTTAATATTGCCCATATAAGGAAAACAATGGTTTTGGGCCCCCGGCCCCAATGAGTGTGAATTTAAAAATTATTTTATGCCAATTTTTGTCGCGAGAAGCTACTTAACAATTCCCCAAGGTTTCATGCTTCTTCTACCTACACGGAAAGTTGGAGAATTAGTGATGAGTCAGTTTTTAATATAAAAAACTACATTTCGGCCCCCGGCCCCCATTAACTGATAATTTAAATATGTTTTTCACTTATTAACATCGTGGAAGTGTACTTATCAAGCCCCCAGTCTTTCATGGTTCTACCTACATGGGAAATATGAGAATTTGTGGTTTTCAGTTTTTATATAGCTCATATAATGAAAAAACTTCATTTGGGCCCCCGGCCCCTAGGAAGTGATAATTTATTTATTTTTTCGCCAGTTACCATTGCGGGTTTGTACTCAACAACTTCCCAAAGTTTCATGCTTCTGCCTACTCGGGAAATAGGAGAATTTGTGAGGTTCAAATTTTATAAAGGCCATATAAGGAAAAATAACTTTTTTGGGCCCCCGGCCCCCCATGAGTGTAAATTGTAAATTCTTTTACGCCAATTTTCGTCGCGAGAGGCTACTCAACAACTTCCCAAAGTTTCATGATTCTACCTACACGGAAAGTTGGAGAATTAGTGATGAGTCAGTTTATTTTATCTGAGAAAAAAACATTTGGGCCCCCGGCCCCCATTAAGTGATAATTTAAATATTGTTTTTACCTGTTACCATCGTGGAAGTGTACTTAACAACTACTCCAAGTTTCATGCTTCCACCTACACGGGAAATAGGAGAATTAGTGATTATTAGTTTTTATATAGCTCATATAAGGAAAAAACTTCATTTGGGCCCCCGGCCCCCAGGAAGTGATAATTTAAATATTTTTTCTCCCGTTACCATCGTGGGATTGTACTCAACAACTACCCCAAGTTTCATGCTTCTACCTACACGGGAAATAGGAGAATTTGTTATTTTCAGTTTTTATATAGCTCATAAAAGGAAAAAACTTCATTTGGGCCCCCGGCCCCCAGGAAGTGATAATTTAATTTTTTTTCCTCCCGTTGCTATCGCTGGTTTGTACTCAACAACTTCCCAAAGTTTCATGCTTTTGCCTACTCGAGAAATGAGAAAATTAGTGATTTCATATTTTACATAGTCCATATAAGGAAAAAAAGCGGTTTTGGGCCCGGGCCCCCAACAGTGTGAATTTTAAAATTCCTATTCGCCAATTATCGTCGAGAGAGTGTACTCAGCAAGTTCCCAAAGTTTCATGCTAATACCTACACGGGAAGTTGGAGAATTAGTGATAAGTCAGTTTTTTATATAAGAAAAAAACTACGTTTGGGCCCCCGGACCCCATTTAGTGTTATTTTAAATATTTTTTTCGCTTGTTACCATCGCGGAAGTGTGCTTATCAACTACCCAGTGTTTCATGCTTCTACCTACACGGGAAATAGGAGAAATAGTGATTTTTAGTTTTTATATAGTTCATATAAGGAAAAAACTTCATTTGGGCCCCCGGCCCCCAGGAAGTGATAATTTAAATATTTTTTCTCCCGTTACCATCGCGGGATTGTACTCAACAACATCCCAAAGTTTCATGCTTCTGCCTACTCGAGAAACAGGAGAATTTGTGATTTGTAAATTTTATAAAGGCCATATAAGGAAAAAAACGTTTTTGGGCCCCCGGCCCCACAAGAGCGGGAATTTTAAAAACAATTTTCGCCAATTTTTGTCGTGAGAGGGTACTCGACAACTTCCCAAAGTTTCATGCTTCTACCTACACGGGAAGTTGGAGAATTAGTGATGAATCAGTCAGTGAGGGCTTTGCCTTTTATTAGTATAGATACAGCACATTTTTAATACTGGTCATTATAGTGATATGTTTGAATGTTTTGACTCGTTTCAAACTGTTAGTTTATAATATGTAAACTTTTGTTTTAAATACCTACAACATATTCATCACAATCATTTGCAACGGTATTTGTTTGCTCAAGGGTGAAGCTAAAGTTCTGTTGGGGCACATGTCTAGAATTAGCAGATCCAGAATGAGACGTATTTTACGAGCATGACCATGGTTGTTGCGCGGGGCATGAACGAGGGCAGACTACTACTTATATTTTGAAGCGAAACTTTTAAACTCAACGATATGGAAAAAAAAATTGTGTATGGTGTACTCGTACATTGTGATTAAAAACAAAGACTATAGAAGTTGCTTCACTTGACCATGTTAAAACGCGTAATCCGCCTCAAATGATGGAAGAATGAAGAAATAAATTTAGTTCAGCTGAATAAGATTTTCTTTTTGTGTAAAGAGCCATTGCAGTCACCGCAGTTTCTCTAGCGAGGTACAAGTATGTTGCCGTATAAAACAGCTTTGTGATCACCGCTGTGAGTGACGTTGAGGCATGAAAACTGCACAACCTCAAAGCAATTTTAATTCCACTCAACTTGTGTGGCTTTCTGGTTGACTGAAGGGTGTACGGTTTCCGCGCTCCATTTAGTGGTAACCAAAACGATACACCTCTTTGTGTTAGCCACGGTTGAAGGCACGTTTTAAAAGTGAGGATATTCATTTATATAATATAAATACATATATATGCTTGTGAATTTGATCTAGGAATTTCTCAAATTCACTGGTGGAATTTTCTCATTAACGTTGAAAATGTTTCATGTTTATCGTTCTTAGTTGATAAAAGATTCATTCAGAAAGCCACATAAAATGTGTTTAATATTAAATGAACTACTTTACCATTAACTTTAAGTATTTCTTGATAGCACCAACGAAGAGTTCCTTAAAAATAATCGGTTCCAAAAACATTGATGAGAAAATTAATGTGGATTGATTGTTTTCTTCACTCCTATTATGAAATCCCCATTATTGAAAGGAATGTGTCACTATCATCAGTGTCTCTTTAGTAAAGTAGGACAAAGTCCCCCCTCCCTTTTTTCAAAAGGGTAATGACTGCTATGCCATGTTTTATGATAATTTGTATTATAAAAAGATCCACATGAATATTTGACAGCTACGCCTTTTTAAAATCCACTACTTAACACGCCCATTATCCCGTCTATCCCCACCTATTAAGTCATGGATTGATGCTAGCTAAAATTCACTTTGTAATTCAATTTGATACGTTTGATATTTGAAGCATGATTTGCTTTGTTTTGAAAAATACCTTATGGGAACACTTTCGGGTTTACTGTTCCAAAGCCTGAACCACTTAACTTATGGGAAGTACCATGTGCTGAGTAGATCAATATGGAAACCCTCGAGAAGAAACTAAACATTGCGGTCAAGTATATAAATAGGCCGTTATGAGGAAAATGGAGGAAGGTCGCCCAAAGAATCTGCTGTATAGAGAGTTGACAGAGGGGCCAAGACACATTGGACGGCTACGTCCCCGGTTTAAGCACGTTTGCGGAAGGTAGAGTGAAGGAATCCCGCATTGAAAACCAGAAATGGGAGATGAGAGCTTAGCACCGTTTCAGCGAGAGCTTAGCACTGTTTCAGTGAGAGCTTAGCACTGTTTCAGTGAGAGCTTAGCACTGTTTCAGTGAGAGCTTAGCACTGTTTCAGTGAGAGCTTAGCACTGTTTCAGTGAGAGCTTAGCACTGTTTCAGCTTGTGAACAGCGGTTATGAGTGAATCATGAGGTTGCGTGAAACAAAGTCCTTAAAACAAAAAGAACGTCGGTGGGCCTAAATGACCCTGTACACTCACTCCGGCGAGAAATTCAACATAGACTGTCATTTTAGGATTAGCATCATAAACCGTCGTCTCTAGAGGAAAGATGGAAGCTGTATTTGACTTATGAAATATAGCATCTGTCGAACATGGTATCTTATACGATTTATTATGTGACGTTCCGACTAAATAGACAAGAGTATTGTCGAATGGAGTTTTAATATTATTAGAAGAAATTCAAGACACCTTGATATTTGCAATCATTTTTTAAAACAACCTCACAACCGGATTCCATGAGCGATAACGAGGAATATCTCAGCAATTCCTTCTGTGTTTAACTTTTGTGACACCACCTCAGGTATTGTGACGCCGTCTAAAGTACTGTTACACCACCTCTGGTATTGTGACGCCGTCTATAGTACTGTGACACCACCTCTGGTATTGTGATGCCGTCTAAAGTACTGTGACACCACCTCTGGTATTGTGACGCCGTCTATAGTACTGTGACACCACCTCTGGTATTGTGATGCCGTCTAAAGTACTGTGATACCACCTCTGGTATTGTGACGCCGTCTTAAGTACTGTGACACCACCTCTGGTATTGTGACGCCGTCTATAGTACTGTGACACCACCTCTGGTATTGTGACGCCGTCTATAGTACTGTGACACCACCTCAGGTATTGTGACGCCGTCTATAGTACTGTGATACCACCTCTGGTTTTGTGACGCCGTCTAAAGTACTGTGACACCACCTCTGGTATTGTGACACCGTCTAAAGTACTGTGATACCACCTCAGGTATTGTGACGCCGTCTATAGTACTGTGATACCACCTCAGGTATTGTGACGCCGTCTATAGTACTGTGATACCACCTCTGGTTCGCCATCGGTTATTTCGTCTTTCCCGTTTCCCCTTGAGTTTCTTATTCTATATAGTTTTCATTTTAAAAGAGATTATGTTGTCCGTGTTATCAATTTCGAGTTGTATACCCAGTCTCTTAATGTTCTATCCTATTGCACTTTAAACCTATGCCACAATCATTGTATTTATTCATAAATACATATAAATGAAAATTAATTTAGTAGACACTAAAATCTGCACACCGTCATCATTGGTTTAGTACGTAAAGCCCATGTTCGTTTGAGTAAAAATAACTGTCATAGAAGGCTACGGTCTCACTATAAACATAACCACCGCTGTGTATGTGTACTCAGGGTCCTGGCTTTTAATCCATATTCCCTCATATTCTGTTGTTTCTCCTATCACATGGCAGCCTGTCAAATCAATCAATAAACAGCTATGTCTTAATCCGCACACCCTTCTCACCCCGTCCGTAAATGCCTCTGGCTCTGTCATGATTGATTCGCGCCCTTAAATAGAAACCTTGCGATCCGCAGAACTGTGAACTAAGTCAAGAGTCAGATCTAGGCAAATCGGTTAATGGGGGGACATTGGAATACGGCACACGTTTCCGGATGATCTTTGGTTGCAAGTTGGCATAGGTCAAGTCTCCTTCGCTTGGAGTCGAATTCACCTCTCTTCGTTGGTGTCCAAGAGTTAAGGATGGGAATTCCCCTTTGGAAAAATCACCACTTGTAACATGCATGTGCCATAGTCTCGATTTGAAAGTATAAATTCGTCTTTTTATGTAATGTGTTTATTGAGAGAAAACATTAGGATGCTAAATTAGCAAGACCCGTTTTGTACATTTGTTTTGAAATAATGCCACAGTGCAATTTCACATACATTAATTCTACGTTTAAACTTGTATTTATTTTAAATTGTTTTTATAGCCTATTGTTATTAATAAACATCCCTATAAATAAATAAATTATATCAAATGAACGTAAAATGGTCTTAAAACTTGAAAATCTTGATGGTGAAAATAGCAATGTTATATACGATGACCTTAATAATTGTCACAAAGATAAAATAGAGTGCTCTATTATTATTATTCTTAACTTTGCTGTCTGTGGTTAATTTATTTCTATCTTTAGGCTACTGATCATTCATTCAGTTCTTGAAGTAAAGAGCTAGTATAAGCAATTTAAATTGAGATACGCTTTTGTTAAAAAAATTAAAATTAAAATCAAAGCCATTCATTAGATCAATTATCCTATCCCACCAATTCAAATTTTGTTCATTTATTTTAATAGTTCTCGTAAAATTGTCAGCCGGTCAGCGGTATGTTCAACTCAGCGCTCTGCAGTTCTTTCAACTCTGTTTTGTTAGTTTAGCTACTGGGTATTTGTACTTATGTTTACTTATAAGATTAAAATCTTAGCACTTAAAATACTTAAATGTTACTAATGATAATTATTAAAGACAGTTTGTAGTTTATTCCAAATGTAGCATAGAGCTTAGAGTCGCCAATCGTCATACTTTCTCGCCATTTTCTCCTTAACATTATATCTTATGAAGCTTTATTGGTGTTCCGTTCAATAGGAAATAATGTTTGTAAAGCTGAAGCGATATTCATTTCCATTGATCATGGGGCTGGTAGCGAGTGATACGGGTCAGAGAGTTAATATCATTCTGTCAGTTCACAAAGTGCTTTCATCAACACCGATATGTTGTCAAAACTTGAAATGCTTACATACTTAACAATGCTTTAAATTCGCTTATTGACCCGGATACATCAGAAATAGTTTGTATCATTGGCCACCTCAGTTATATTTATTGACTAATGTCTAGAAATTTAAAGTAATATCATGAAGCAAACTGAGATCAAAGTGGGCAGTCACTTTGGTTTAGTCAGTAGCCACGTTCTGACCCCGGACGCCATAAATGCTACAATAAGGTTAGCCACAGTGAAGCCCAGCAGTCGACAATGACACACTGATTAGCTTCACGTCTAGTTGGCGGTCATTACGGTCAAACCTCAAATGGGAATGTCGCGAATAAATTCCAAGCTATTAAAACCGACCCCAATAGACCATGAAAACTGGTAATTTCACATTTAAAGTTTTCTGTGTGATTTCAGGTCAATATGATATTATACAGTCAAACATAACGTGATTAATTCGTTCCAGAGTCTTACTCGTTAAGCGAAACACTCGTTAAGCGAAACACTCGTTAAGCGAAACACTCGTTAAGCGAAACACTCGTTAAGCGAAACACTCGTTATACGAAACAATTTTTCCCATTACAAATTAATGTAAAATACGACAATCCGTTCCATGCTGAAAAAAAATATTCATTTAAAAAAAATAATTATTAATATTTATTCAAATAAAATTACTTATGAATTTTTAAAGAGTGAAACAACTAGAATACAATTTAGATTTGAAACAACAAACTAGGGCTGTTAACGATTAATTTAAATTTAATCGTTAAATTTAGAAAAATTAACGATTAATTAATCGTTAATTTCGATTAAAGCCAAAAATTAAAATTTATGATGTCATAAGTAACACTTATTAAACGTTCTTGTTGAAAATCTAAATAACACTGGGATGTCTCCTTTATATGTCATATTTTAACCAACTACGCAAAAAGACAAATGTGTTGACATTGTTTGGTTCAAGTGATGAGCGGGTCTAATTGATAATATAACCAGCCGAGCTGAACAACCATTCACATGGAACTGAGGTCACTGGTATGAACAAAACGGTCTTGGCAAGGAATGACATTATCGGATATCGGTGTTCATTAAGTTTCCACCATTGTAGAGAGTTAATGGACTCAGGAACTTTCAGCTCCATTTTGAAACGCAGTATTTCATCAGAAGAGCTGTCGTCATTTTCTGTCTTTTAGTCAAACTCCATTACTGCCATTAGCTTAATACGCTTTTCATTTGGTTTGATAAGTAGGCGAAGTTTTAAAACCACGGTAGGCAGACTTTATCAAAATTTTGAACATTCCCATCAGTCAATAATTTAAAACCAAAATGTTCGTGTAATCGTCAGGAAATTTATTATTTATCGGCAGCTATTTTTTATTTATTTATTTGTTGTTTTTTTTTACTTTTTGACATCCAATAATTTGTAAGTGATGGGTCGATTAATCGTTAAAAAAATAATTTAATCGTAAAAATTTTTAACAATTAATTGAGAAAAAATATCTAATTTCCGCAGCCCTAAAAAACGTAAACAAAAATATGAATTTATGACAAATAATTATTCCTTTTTGACTAGAAAACTGTTAATAATTTGTTTTTGCCGACGCTTCAAAATTTGACGAAAATGTGTCGCAACCGTTTCGTAGACATTCTTGACACTCCATTTAAAGCATCCATCTCCTTAATTGTTCTTTAGGATAGTTCAGATCGTTGATTTTGGCCGATTGTAGTTGCGCTCTAGATTAGCCACCTTGTTCTCGCTTTTCAATGGTTTTTCGTTTCATTTCAAGTTTTTTTTTCTCTTATGATTGTCTTCTTGTGTTTTTTCTTCGAAGACATCTTAATACAGATTATTGCACTTTGCACATAAAAAAATTACGAATACTGTCTGAATACAAAATTTGTAAAAACGGTTGATCACACACGAAAACAATAAGCTAATAGACCGAGTGCTTAACACAGAATAATACATCAGGGCTGAAGTGCCGACTCATTCATGAATTTCCAGGAAAAAGGGACGTTCCCTTTCAGCGTCACTCGTTATGGGAATCTTCGCTCGTTAAGGGAGCAACTTTTTCACCAAAAAAATTGCTCGTTATGCGAAAATCTCGTTATGAGAAGTGTTCGTTATGAGAGGTTTGACTGTAATATAATTCTCGCTTTTCATATTTCTAAAATAAACAAACTAAAGAAACCCATCAATCTCTCCCACCCATCCTCATGTCTTGGTTGCCTAAGGGTCATAGAATCATAGAATGTTAACAATTCTATTTTCACATTTTACAATGAATGATAATGAATAAGAGTATACTATTAACTAACTAAAGGTGAAGTAATATCGGTTTTTTATATTAAAATATTTTTTTAATGTCTCAATGTGTTTGACGTCACATTGTTTGATTTGTGAAAATGATTAACAAGAAACCTCCTATACAAATATTACTGATATGCTTTTGTTGATGATCTATATGCATTGCAGATGTTTCTTCTTTCTCACATCGCTATACACCGTATACCCTATACGTACATACTGTCCGTGTAAAGCATTTGGCTAATGTTTTACGTTTTTAAAAAAATCTCAATTGTTCACTTACGCCAACTAATGCCATGAGTGCGGCGTATTTGAAACGGAAGGAGATTCCCAGACAGTGAGTAGAGTTTACTGAATAGTGTCATTATCTACCTCATACTTCCTGTATCATTGGCACCATGAGAGATAACTAGTCATATCACTTCATTTCCCATACAAATTTCTTAGCTCTTGAACCCTTTGCCACTTCAGCCCAGGCGAAAATAAAAGAACCTAAAATTTTAAGACTTATCCACACACACAGAAACACAAAATATATACTCTGTGTTTACAGTGTTGTGTTACATTTCTTTGTGGATAAATATCTATTCAGTGTGGTTTTACGTATTTCTTATTTTATACATATCCACCTATTGTGGCGTTGGGCATCTGTGTTGGCTGCAGACTGTGTCAATCGACTTATCTCACTGAAACAACCGCTTGTGTTACTGGCGTGTTCTTTGGCGACGTATGAGGTGCTCAATTTTACACTAAAGCGATATCGAAGCCATCGATCTCTTCACTCAATTCATCAAAGAGTCGCATTACCTTATTTCAGTGACTAGAATTGGAGTGCCTACTATTTCCTGCTACTATCATGAGGGCCCAGACAGGGCTACATCATAATTAACAAGGGTAGCTATGGACTAGACTTAAACCGTCCCTTATTATGGCACATACAGATGGGGTACTGATCGATCCAGTAATAATGAATAGTAATCATTAACGAAAGCTTAATAGGTGTAATAAAATGGGAATAGTGCCACTGTCTGGTCGCACACATATCATTAATTAGTCTTTGGTTTTGTTTGCCAGATGCAAACATCCCTCTGATGCAGATAATTGAGTTTTTACCAATAACATGCTGACCCCACCCTCCAACCCCTCAAAACTGCCGGCTTGCTGACGCGGCTCATGTGGATGAAACACTGCCTTCTAACCACACCAAATCACACTATAGCGTAGATGGGAATCTTTGCCTTCCCGCCTTTTTGTGTACACAGGTTACCATGACGTATTCGAGTTTGTTTGCTGAGCAGCTCGCCCAGAAAGGGATCGCCGTAGAGAGATAGAGCGTATCGATTCTTGCCTTGAAATGTGTCTCTTGGTCTCTGCCGCAGCGCACTCAATAAACACGTGCGACATTGCAAAATAGAAAATGATTGGGAAAGAAACAGAGCGTGTACGATTTTAAAAAGAATCTGATGAATGATTAATTTAGCCATTGATGACCAATACGTCTATTTAGTAAAGTAATGTTTTTTTTGTCCCCGTATTGCTATACACACAATTTAGATATATGCTTCTCTTGCCACTTTTATAAAAAATATATATATATATTTGATATACCTCAAATAGAGTTTAACTACACACTTCTTGCCATTAGCAGTAACATGAACACACATGTCAGATGTATACTTTCGGGGTGGCTCTACCGTTTAGCGGTCGCGTATGTCGTGGGTCTCTATATGCAAGAGACTGGTCGATGATACCTGTGTGCTTGTTGAATAATCCCGCAGGCATCTCTATAAACATTGTTAGTGATATTAATAGAAAAGGCTTCGATTCTTTGGTGCGTCATGTCTTGTTCCGAAACATACAGCCAACGATAAACTCAAACTGTTGAAGACCAACTCACATTCCTGTATTGGCGTTTAGAGTTAGTTATTAAACATGATATTTAACTACCTACAGATTTAAATCTTATCCGTTTTAGTAGCTGGCATACAACCGTTTTAGATTTTTTAAAAAGCTAACGAATACCGTTAGATATGAAATGGACGTTCCTATGACTGATGTTTGTTTCAAAGGTTTTAATGTCGGGCAAGAGTAGTTTTTTTCTCTTTCTAGAGTTTTCCAAAATTTAATATTTTTATTTCATCTGAAAACGAATTTAAAAAAAAGACAAGATTGTCCTCAAATGAAAAAATCAATGATAATTAAAAATAAATAAATAAAATGTCGAAGCTTTGTCTGCTGACTCAACATATTCCCTTAGCAGCACATTATTTATTAGCAAACAATCATAATGCATTTCTCAATTGTTTGTGGGAGTCTAAAAGGAAAGCTGAGATGCACTTAAAGTTAAAAGTTCCATCCAATAATTTTCAGTTTGTTCAGCAACAAGGATATAAAATTAGAGATAAAATTTTCTTAAAATTATGACATATTGTTTACATATTAAATTTAATGGAGTTTGGCATCGTTATCCTTCATTGACATCAATGAGTCGGTATATACTAGTACAATTTATCTAGTGTGTTTGCGAATGCGCAGTAGGTAGACTGCATTTGTCTATCAATGAAACTCTAAAACTATTATTATAACCATGGGATTATGCGCTTGTCATTTATCTGGTATGAAGCAATTATTGTAATTTAAAAAAAAACTTTTTAAAATTTCAAAAAAGAAAACAACAAAAAAACATGCTCCACAATGACGCAAATTCGTCAAACGCTGTGGGTGTAAAGAATAATTCTAGTCCAGCCTGAACTAATTACTCACATATGGCCTTATATTTCATTTTTTATTATGCTGTGTTTCATTGTTTAATTTTTTTAAAGAAATGTAAAGGTTGGCAACCCTGCAACAGTGCTCTCTGTGTTTATAGCATGTATGTATTAGCTACAAAAAAATGATCTATAGTTAACATTTGACACTTGGTAAACTGTGGTACTCTCCGCCGAGAAACCATTAGGTGCTTTTATTAAAACTAACCACCTATAGTCCTCTGTCTCCGCCCTTGCACAAGGTCAGGATGACCTTGCATGAACGCGATGTTTTTGTTCAGTGTACTGCAGTACAGTACATTGAGTAGGCTATGTGCTAAACGCTTTCCGTTTGTGCTCTGTTGTCTCCCTTGGGGTTTTGAGGGCATGTGATGTCCTTCGTGAGTTATGGGCCGTCATTATTCCAATCAGGAACGGGAGCCAGGGCCAAGTCCTCCAAGCGACGAACAGCAGATAACTCCCGTGTCGGCATGTCGGCACATTGCGTGTAAGTGTAAGTATTTGAGGTTCTGGACAATGTTCGTTTGTCCTAACAAATTTGACGTCATGCTCATTTCATGGTAGGAATTTCTATTATACTATAATTATACTCATTTAACTCGGACATAAGTATGCAATTCTGATCTGTCACAGATTAGAAAGGAGGGTAATTAAAGGTCATGATTTTTTAAATTATTATTTTTTTAATTTTTAATAACGAAATACAATAAATATTCACATGACTCTATTTTATTAGTCATCATTTTGAATTAAAAAGCCGGACTATTCTTAGCACCAAATGCTTAGATATTTATTATGTCAACCGATTTGTTTTAGATGTTTAATTCAGTACTAGATACGACCCGCGGCGTAACATATGCCGTAGACTTGCTCACACATAGTGCAAAGAACGGGGGGAAAGAACGGACACAAACAGCAACACGATGAAATGAAAACAACACGAGTGAACGTCGTGGGGGGCAGCCGACGCATTTTTGGTCTCGAGACATGCGCACTGCAGTTGTTGTTACCTGCCCCCCCCCCACGCGCCTATCACCATCACTTGCCAACCATAAATTGTGATTGGTCGACTCTAGCAAGGGTCATTCGTCATGCTTATTTGCACACATCTTGTGTTTGTCCTGGCGAGTAATATATATATTATATATAATATATATATATATATATATATATAATATATATATATATATATATATATATATATATAATATATATATATATATATATATATATATATATATATATATATATATATATATATATATAGATAGATTGGATAGCTGGGCGTTGATGAATGTCATGCAATCGCTGTTATCAATAAGTTATCAGACTCAACTGAAAAATTATCATCATTATTGAAGCAAGGAGTATTAGGGTTTAAAGGAATATTTTCTAAGGATGATTCTAATCCGCTTCATGGGAAGATACGACTAACTTTTTAAGGCAATTTAAAACTGGTCAGCTCTGTAGTGTCGATCTATCACACGCTATCATTGAATGGGGCTTTTAGCAATATGTTCTCACAGAAAAATGAAGGAATACCATGCACCATTAGTCTGCAATAATCGCGTGTTATCTCTCACTACACCCGATACTGCTTTATATCACTGGGGGTAAAAAGGGGGGGGGGAGGCGTGAAGTCTGGTAAAGGACTTGGCTACTTCCGTCGGATAGGATCTGCAGGATGTAAGATGCCTCGTTGAACCGTTAACAAAGCAACGTTTACTTGTTATCTTCATTTTTCAAGGGTATTGTCGCTGTTACAACAAGCTGTTATTCTTGGTGCATTATAAATCAGTCGTCCAACGTTTTATTATTTCAATAGTGCGAAGAAAGATGCAATTCTTAACAAGTAATCAATACATAGGCTTCTTTAAAATTAGGCTGTTTATTTAACACTTCCACGTAAGCATTGGCGAAAAAACATCTAAATAACTTCAACCTCGCCAGTTTAAAAAGAGTATTATATTTTTTTTAGATTTAATATTACTAGCAAACGTTTATTATTTTGAATGCAAAAGAATTAATGTTGAGAATGCATATAACTATCATGCTCTTTTCTCGCACCAAATTCAATGATCGCTGGTGGATGTTTGTATTTACACTAGGATTCCTGCACGCCGTCCATCACACTGGCATCAGGTGCACTGACTCAACTCACGGCCAGACATGGATTCATTCACTAAACACACCATCTTGACACACCTGTCTAACTCTTCCTCTCCCCTCTATCACTAACCTCAGTTTTTACCTCCGTTTCGGTCTATGGCAACAAACGGCTACCACAGTGGTCCTCTACTTGGGTTTCGTTTTTTCCCCTTCCGAAATTTTGATTTTTAAAACCGGTTTCTACTTGAGGGTTTTTCAGCAACAATAAGATCATGCGGAAAAATTAAATTAGGAGGAAAAATCAGATCCGATACATTGTGGCCTGAAATTATTTCACTCACGTTACATTTAGACCCGCCTCTTCACCTCTCCCAGATTTCTGCGGAGCACTAACTTGAAAACGTGATTTAAAATAGACAAAAAAAACGCTCGATTTCCCTTGAAAAAATACTTTATAACATTTTTTTAAAATGTATGTGTACCCACTTGAAAATTTAAAAAAATATATATATATTTCTTAAAGGTGTGAAATAGAACACGAGAATGGATATTTTTTTTATACCCATTATTAACCATAAGCATTAACAAAATATTTAGGTTAAAAATATTAGAGCCGAATCATAGGGAGAAGTGAAAAATAAAACAGCTGCTTTATACACAAATTAAACAATTTAAAATTAATTATTCCCAATTAGATCTGCAATAGCCATGCTAGAATTCTCTTTCTTCCATGTAATTAACAAAGCTTGAAAATGAAAGTTTTATAAACTTGGCGTGTTCCATTTGTCCTCTATAAAACACTTAAAACGCATTTCTTTATTTACGATGGTGCTCAAGTTGAATTCTTTGTGAATCTTTAAAAATCCTTGGTTAAGATTTGTTTTCAAAACCTCAAATTTCTGTTTGAAGTCGTTGAGTTTATCGGAGTTTGATAAATATTTGCACATTTCATCTCATAAAGCTTGAAATGAACATTAGTAGACCGCTGTGAATTTTCGTTGTTTAACAATATTCTTTTAAGACGTCGTCATCAAGAACAAATACTATGATCTATGCTCGCTTCTAAATATCTGTTGTCTCATTCATTTTGAGTGAGCATTGCCCTATAATTGTTGAACAAGTTTTTCCAAAATATCACTTAACTTATCAATTAGTATCACCTGATACAGAGACCTTTCCTACTTTCTTAGCATTGCTAGCCCCAAGCATTATTCACATCTTTATGCAAGCCTTTTTCTTGAAGTATTTTATATATTATTATTATATCATATGGGTTTGGCTGATGTCATGTCAAATACTTTTCGCAAAGAAATTAAATTATTTTTACGTTATGTTAGCAATTTTGAAAATATTGAGACACACCTAGCACAGATTCGTCTTATGGACCAGCAAGATATTTATTGTATTTTATGCTTTTATATGATTTTAATTTTATTTTAAGTACTTTTAAGACATAGTCCCGAAAACGGTTTAAATGGGTTAATACTACACCAAATCTATTTTCGGAGGATCCCTGTTGCCGATGAATTGAAGCACCACAAACAATGCGTTTCCTATGGACAGTAAGCACGGTAATGTGAAATATGTCAAGTATGTGAAAGTGCATAGCCGGTGGTCCTTTTGTTTCCGGGTTTAGCCCAGGTGCCAGAATTGTGTGATATACAGTGCACTAGTATTTTTTGTACACTCAGTCTTTCAACTACGTTACCCCGTTTTACTTCTGGCCTTATCTAAGATGGATTAAAGGAATTTCAAGGCAAGACTCAAGGGTTTGAGTTATGGATAATATCAGTATTCTAATTTTATTTTAGGCTCCAGATAGTATGCCCGCCTATATTATCCAATAATTGCTTTCGTTTTGCTGCTAGTACATGTATTTGGATTTTATTTTATTCAGTGTACGGCTGAGTTGGACACATATCTGTGGAGTGTTGTGTTATAGTATAGCTTTTTTAAATTTCAAATATTTTTTTTTCATATCTGGAGTATAAGGAAATGTGGGAGTTGTCAAAATATTTAACATTTAAAAATAAGAAGAGATGAAGAAAAAAAGATATGATTTTGAAACAACTAAAGTCGAATCGAGCGATTTTGCTGTTGCAAATATACTGAGAAATTAGAAAGCCTCGTTGATGTAAGGCAGAGTTCACGTATGATCAATGTACATAATTTGAAATCTCTGTCACGTCTGTCGTGTCTGTCCGTGACGCTAATAATTTTAGAAAGCAGCGCACCAAATTACTGCATCAAAAGGTGTGCAAATTAAAAAATGCGCTGTAAAAAATATTATATGACGTCATTGTTTTAGCTCATATTTTAATTTTGGAAAAGGGAACAATGTAAAAAGAGGATTCGATGATGGTTAATTATAAAATAAAAAAACAAAGGGGGCGCCGTAGGCGCCCTACAACCCATATTATAAAATACTTTGTGTGCATTTCAGAAAGTTTAATATTTCGTATTTATCAAACAAGGACATGTTAGTTGGGCTTTTGAAAAAGGTCGGCGCCGTAGCCGAACTAAAAAAAAAGTGCATTCTTTCAAAATAAATAGATTTCAGCTGAAAACTTAAGTCATTTTTGACGGGTAATACACTAGTAGCACATATTTGTTGACGCCTGATCCCGACCATATAACAAAATTATATGTCTCCACCAAAACCCAGTCGTGTCAAAGCTAACAATATTTCTCATTTGAAAAAACAAAACCGGAATCTTTCGCTGTCTTGCTGGAGATTTTAAAATTCAAGTACGTGTGCCCTTAAAACATTTTATATATTTTTCTATCGAAATTAAATATTAAAAAGCCTTTGATGGCGTTAGCCAAGTATTGGAGAATCACACCTGCTCGTTTCAACCAATCTCTACATTAAATACCAGACTATCAACGATCAAGCGTGAGGTAAACATTGCCGCATAGTCTCGACTTTGAGACCATACTCAGTGCTGAGCCGTGTAACAGCTAAGCCAAACTATAAAGAGATAGCTTTTCTCTGATTATGCAAAACGAAATCATGTTTATTCTATTTTATTAAAAATATTGCGACACTCATGGTAACTATTTGTTACACATTCCCGTTCAGCGGCTTAGGGCCTACCATTTGATAACCACTGTTGTGGAGAGCGGAGGAACTGCTGTGAAATGCTCTGCACGATACCACCGCTAGTTTGCACCACGAGGTCCGGCATGTCCGACATGCGTTGTTAACTGTTAATGAGCCGATTTCGTGATTTGATATTTCTTTTGCACCGCGCATATGCACTAGCGCTGCATGCCATGTCTGTGTATGTGTGCGTGCGTCACTGCGCGTGTGATGTTCATCGCCTTCCCGAGGGATGGCCTAAGGAAATAATTGTCTAAACCTATATATTTTCGACATAAACCATTTCTGTACGAAGCCTTTAATTAGTTCAGTTTTAACTGTCAAGGTTGTTGCTTTAGGATCCCATGTCGCTGTGTTCTTTTCAGGGCGTTAACTGTCGGGGTTGTTGCTTTAGGATCCCATGTCGCTATGTTCTGTCTGGGCATTAACTGTCGGGTTGTTGCTTTAGGATCCCATGTCGCTGTGTTCTTTTCAGGGCATTACTGTCGGGGTTGTTGCTTTAGGATCCCATGTCGCTGTGTTCTGTCTGGGCATTAACTGTCGGGTTGTTGCTTTAGGATCCCATGTCGCTGTGTTCTGTCTGGGCAAATTTGAAATGGGACATAAGTTATGGTCCGTAATTTCAGTGTTTTTAAAGTCATAGGATAAATAGCCCCAATAGTTCATGATAATTACATTTATAAATCATCTAATACTAGCGTATCACCCGTCAAACATGACGGAAGTTTTCAGCTGAAATCTATTTATTTTGAAAGAATGCACCTTTTTTTTAGTTCGCCTACGGCGCCGACCTTTTTCAAAAGCCCAACTAATTTATCCTTGTTTGATAAATACGAAATATTAAACTTTCTGAAATGTACACACAGTATTTTAAAATAGGGGTTGTAGGGCGCCTATGGCGCCCCTTTTGTTTTTGTTTTTATAATTAACCATCATCAAATCCTCTTTTTACATTGTTCCCTTTTCCAAAATTAAAATATGAGCTAAAACAATGACGTCATATAATATTTTTTTTACAGCGCATCTTTAATTTGCACACCTTTAGATGCATTGGTGCAGTAATTTGGTGCGCTGCTTTCTAAAATTAGTAGTGTCACGGACAGACACTACAGACGTGACATTGCAAATTATAATATATATTTAAATAGTGTATTACCGTCAAAAATAACGGAAGTTTTCAAAATGGATATATTTCAGTTTTTGTAATTGTCCCTTTTGCCTGAAAGCCGCATAGTAAATAATCAGAAAATGTAGGGACCAAGAGAGAAAAATTAAATCTCCTTTCCATATTGAACAATTTTATGCGGACGTTTGAAAATAGTTTTTTTTTCTTTTTTTTTGCTGTATTTTTTCAAGGCTATTTTTTTAGCGGTGCGCTTTCTAAAATCTAGCGTTACGAACGGACATAGCATAGTATATATTTTGATTATATATACGAAAATATGTGTTATGAGAAAACCTCTAAGCTTAGGCTTCGCGTTATATAAGATTGCATGATTAATAATGATATAATCATGATAATAGTATATGCATAGTGAATTACACACATCATACATTGATACTGCAGCAAAGAAGTTTGAAGTTCAAAGCGTTAACAAATATTGCTGAGGAGTCAGCCGGACGTTAACTTGCGGCATTGAATCGTTCGCACCCATTATCAGTGCACCAATAATACAACACAGTGAGTTAAAAATAAATTATGTGACTTTAATGTGATCCACATCAAGCACATCTGTGATTTGAAGCAGTTTAAGCTTCATTGATGATTATGACTTATCAGTTTATTCGCCCATTTGTCCATACATTATTAGCACAGCATGACCAAAACATGTAAAAAATAAAAAGTAATTTTTACACATGTTAATAACAAACAATTATTTATTTTGCATGAAACGTAGTAAGCAAAGTTCGTCACAGGATAACAGGAAAAGATTAAATTATCAACTGTTAATCATATTTACAATTTAATATACATGATTTAGTAATTCATATAAACGTTTTTATTATTGTCAAGTCAACACCTTTTCAAGATCTATTATGACTTGTCAGTTTATGCGCCCATTGGTCCATACATAATTACCCACACATGTATCAAAAACATGTAAACGAAAAATTGTAACTATTTACAGATATGAATAACAAAAAACTATTTATTTTGCATGAAACCTTTGAAGTAAACTTTATCACTGGATAAAAGAAAATATTAAAGTATCAACAGTTAATCGTATATACAATTTAATATACACGTTTTTAGGAAGTGAAATAAACGTTTTCATTATTGTCGAGTCAGCACCCCTTCCAGTTATATATTAAAAGCAAAGATTTTATTTCAAAATTAGCTTAAGACGCATTAAAATATTACATGTAAATAACAACCAAACAAAAACTATTGTGGGGAGGAGTCCGATTTTTAAATATGTTATTTTTTTAATCATACAAATATGCAATCTCAAAGTGTATAAAAGAAAAAACAAACAAACGCTAAACTAAAGCATAAGTTGACAAATTTCATTTGCAGTGATAAATAATGGCTTTTTAGTTCAAAACGCATCGAAACTTGACAACCAAACGACAACCAATTGTACATTTAATAAAGCGAAAAAGGAATGTTATACATTGATATAGAAAATTAAATTTATAATTAGGTACGTAATATTTACATGGACACATACACAAAAACGGACATTTAATACAAAAAATATATATATTAAACACATAAAATAAAAAAATGTCTCTTTTTAAATCCTTTATATTAACTCGTGGTGTCTGCGGCCGCCCGACCGACCGACCGCCCGCCCTTGTCGCAAAACTTTTGAGCGATTTTTAACCCACTTGCTCGTAAGCTAGCGAGCTGAAATTTTGCAGGCAGTTTCGTACCGATAATAAAAACAATGTATCAAAATTTCAGATCGATCGCATGTACCGTAATTAAATTATTGATTTTTTAGATTATTTTATTTATTCCTATGTATCATGCTATTTTTTGAGATAGAGCCTCGCGGTGCGTATTATATTGAACAACCTTTCTGTCGCGCAATAAGGTGCGTATTTTATTGACAGCACTTTTTAAAAACATATTCCTGATCGGTGCGCATTATATTTAACACGTTTTACGACACAACTGCAATTTTGTATTTTTGGATGGTCTCATACGTAAAGGATTTATAGTCAAAAACTTGGTTTTTTACGGGTTGTTTTTATTACTTCGTTCCCTTCACACAATAATAAAAGCTCAAATAATGACGTCACGTCACAATATTTTATGGCCAGAAACACATTTTGTTGATCTCCAAAGCAACATTTTTACTTCTATATTTTTTTTTATCGTGAGTTACCTCGCATAGCGTCACGGACAGACACTACTTGCGTGACAGATTGCAAATTATGTTATTTAATTATTTTAAAACAATTTTTCTATAATATCTTTACCTTACTCCTACTTTAATTTACACCATATCTACAATAGGTTATGTGACTCTAGGGTTGGAGGTATTTTCATTTATTTTATTGATTCTGTGATTTAATTTTTTAAAAAAATGTTTAAAAAATAAATATCAAAACCCTTTTCCAAGATGCAGAAAATTTACCACATTTCTGATAAGTTCGTTTCGTAAATCCGTAACTGGAAATGTTTTTTTTTCAGCAATATCAAAGTGCGTTTCACTTGTAACTGTCTGTGCACGAGATTTGAGTTTGTTGCCGATTGTGACATTAATTTTTTGACGCAAGTCTTGGACTCCCACAAAAATATGTTCGCGTTCTGTTGCCAATTTGTGGTAAAATTTCAAATCTAACATCCATTTTCCAGTGTTTCATACTTTGTCCATTATTGTGTTGTCACTGTCATGGTGGCTATGTATGTTGTTTGAAACTTATTATAAAACTAGTGTATCACCGCTCAAAAATGACGGAAGTTTTCAAAATAAATATATTTCAGCTGAAATCTATTAATTTTTAAACAAAAAATAATGTAATACCGAACTTTCATTTATTTTATTTATTTTTATTTTATTCATTTATTTTCATATTGAACAATTTTATGCGGACGTTCGAAAAGAGTTATTTTAGGTGCAGTAATTTGGTGCGCTGCTTTCTAAAATTAGTAGCGTCACGGACGGAACAGACGGACGTGACATACATTGTAAATTATGTATATTGATATTTTAAAAAAATTGTTACATATAATATCGATCTGGATTAATAGGCGTGAAGCCCTGTAAAAGATAATTTGTTTTTTTTGTTGTTTGGAAATGTATCTTTATACTCTAAACTCTAAATACAGAAGGCGCTTAAACATGTTGAAATTTCACTTGCTCTTTCTGTAGGCCTTTAAATGTTGAGAAAAGTTGAGGATCAGAAAAGAAAAATTAAAGTTATTTATTATTGAAAGCTATGCCTATATCGATTTTCGTTGGTTTTGGTAGTTATTAATGCAAAGGGGTTCGATTTAAGTGAACACAAAATAAAAGGCTTCCAATTTATTACAAGTCTGACAAATTTTTCGATACCTTGGTAGGTTATTGAACATCAATTTGCCAGACTTTGACACCGTAACATAGGACCTGAGTGCAACCCCAGTCTAGTTAGATACTTAAATATCTTTGTTTAACTCGCACTATAATGATCAGCTGTGAACAAATATGTGTCTTTAATAACTTTGTGTCAGTCTTGTGGTAGGTATAGCTAGCTACCAATCTATTATTTATGCAGACAGAAATCACACGTCGGTCACCTTCCCCAGCCTCTTCCTTATCCTCAGATTCCCCACCCCACGCCTCAACGTCTTTTTTCTCCCCCAGCTTCCTTTCTGACCAGAGCCTCCTCCCTGCCCTCAGATCATTCTCTTCCACCTGCATCCTCCCTTTCAAAGCCTCTTCACTGCCCAAATCACCCATCTCCCCAGCCTCTTCAAGTCACAACCTCTTTACTTCATCATTCTCTTTACTGCCTCAGTCATTACTGCCTTAATCTCTACTGCCTCAGCCTAATCACTGTCGCAGCTTCTTCACTTCCTCAGCCTCTTGACTGTCCCAGCCTCTTTACGGCTTCAACCGCTTTACTACACCATATTTTGACCTTTTAGGATCAAAATTACATAATTAAATACTTGAAACCCGTATACGAAGATATGACAATACCAGAGCTAGCGCTATTAATGAATATGAATTTATTTATGCTATCAACTCAGCTATCAAAGTACTCAATTTTAAGTTAATGCATATGAATAAAAACTATAAATTCAAAACGAAATTAATAATGCTGGTATAAGGATGACAGTATAATCTACATTCACAGTGTTAATAGTATAAGGCGCTTCGGGCCTTGTTTTGTTCATAGTCAGTGAACAAGTAGCTCCCAAAAAGGAAGTCTAGAAATTTAATCGCCAAGGAGTATGTTCTATAAGTCATATCACCTTCTGGACATCGTAAATTACACAATCAATGGGGATATGATGAGGCACAATGTTACCCCAAGATAATTAGTGAACATGCATACAACTAACATTCGGGACGTTCAACAATCAGTTCATTACACATTAAACTGGCCCCAACCGTATAATTATGTTTTCTGATTCTTTTAAATCATTACCCGAATACCTTTATTAAAAAACTATTTGCTATATGTATATTTATATTATATATTTTTTATATATGTTTCAATATAAGGTCAGCACTTAAATTCACGTGAACTATACATGATGATGTATCTCATAAATGTGTTTTTCAATTCATCGTTTACACATACAAAGCCAATGGGAAAAATAAAAAAAAGAAACATGGATAATATCAAATAGCAATGACGTTGAATGATAAATGATACATTAATTGTAAGATGTTAGCTTCACTGAATGTTTCAGCGGCTGTCATTTAATATCACGATTTCTTCTTATCAACATCCCGGCCGAGATTTTTCAAATAATTGGTGCAGTTTTTATCGACGTCTCTTTTAACAATTAATCTGCCGTCTGTTATAGACACGCCTTAACATTGAATACATTTTTAGAGAGATTTGAGCGGAAACCAGTAAATATAACTTTTTATGCAATAGAAAACTGTCGGATAAAAATGTACAATATATATATATATATATATATATATATATATATATATATATATATATATATATATATATATATATATATATATATATATAATATACTAGCAGACCCGTCGTGCGTTGCAACGATCTCAGTAAAAAGGAATACATATATAAATTTAAAAAAATTACTTAAGGGTCACATGGCCCATCAGCTTAACATATGACGTTCGAAAATCTGTTCATTTTCATTACAAATATATAAATATATTTATCTATATTGCTCAACATCGTGTAAAATTGAATGCGGAATACAATATACTAAAAATTCAGTAAAAACACATTTAGGGCCCCCAGCCCTGAGGAAATGGACATCAGGAGCTCAGTGCCCTACAGTTATTTTATATATGATCTTAAGTTTTAATATACCAAGTTTGTTGAAAATCCAGTTATTTTCTCATTACATAACAATTAAACTTATTTCTATTTAGCTAATATAAGAAAAAATACGTTAAGGAGTCCCCGGTCCCATTCGGTTGAAGATGTACATTTTGAAAACATGTTCATTTAAATTCAGATTCATCATAGATATATTTCGAAAAATCGCTAAAAACTGAGTTGGAAATAATATCTTAGAGTATACGACACAAAAAAAGACATTTGTGGCCCCCGGCCCATTCGATGTAAAATGTAAATTTCAAAATGCTGTTCATTTTAATTCAGTTTCATCTTGGATATATTTCTCAAGAATGTTAGAAATAGAATGCAAAATAATATCGCAAACAAATATGAAAAAAAGACATTTGGGGCCCCCAGCCCTGAGGAAATGGACATTAAGAGCTCAGTGCCCTACAGTAATTTAATATAGGCTCTTAAGTTTTTATATACCAAGTTTGGTCAAAATCCAGTTATTTTCTCATTACTTAACAATTAAACTTATTTCTATTTAGCTAATAACATAAAAAATACATTACGGGCCACCGGGCCCACTCGGTTCTAGATGTACATTTTGAAAACCTGTTTATTTAAATTCAGTTTCATCGTGAATATATTTCTTAAGATCGTTAAAAATAGAATGGCAAATAATATCTCAAACATATTTGAAAAAGGACATTTGTGGCCCCCAGCCCAGTCGATGTAATATGTAAATTTCAACATGCTGATCATTTTAATTCAGTTTCATCATGGATATATTTCTCAAGATCGTTAAAAATAGAATGGCAAATAATATCTCAAACATATTCGAAAAAAGACATTTGGGGCCCCCAGCCCTGAACGGTTGGACATTAGACGCGCAGAGCCCTTTTTTATTTTAATATGGGCTTCCAACTTTATATATACAAAGTTTGGTTAAGACCCATTCATTTACTCAGTAGCTATCACATAAACAAATTTTTATATAGCTCATATAAGCAAAAAAAAACACACGACATTAAGGGCCCAAGGGCCCAATTAGTGCAAGATGTCAAGTTCAAAACACCTGTTTATTTCAATCAATTTCATAGCGGATATATTTCTTTATATTTATCTTGATCTTTAATACTTGAATATGGAATACAATCTTAAACGTTTATGAAAAAAGACATTTTGGGCCCCAGCCCCGAAGAAAGGGACGTTATGAAATTAGTGCCCTAAAGTATTTCAATATTGGCTACCAAGTTGTTACATACAAAGTTTGGTTGAGATCCATCAATTTACCTAATAGCTAATGCTTAAAGTAATTTTTATATAGCTCATATAAGAAAAAAATCATATTATGGGCCCCCGGCGCCCCATGAGTGTTAAATGTTGCAAAAAAAGTTGCCAGTTACCATCCCAGGAGCGTACTCAAAAGTCTCCAAAAGTTTCATGGCGATCGGATGAATGGTTTAGTCAGCTATAAAGGAGATGCATACATGCATACATACATACATACATACATACATACATACATACATACATACATACATACATACATACATACATACATACATACATACATGCATACATACATACATACATACATACATACATACATACTTTGATTTTTATATATATGGAATATATAACCTTGCAATCTACAATACATGTATATAAATTATGACAGCTCATTCAAACTATTTCATAGAATGATACCGAACAGCAACTGGTATGAAATTTATTTTGTAACTCGTGTTCCCGAAAGGAGAAAAAAAAATGGCCACCACGCTAAATGGAATAATCACACGACTAGTTTGTCGGGCATAAAGAACTCGAGCATATCCTTGTTCTTTTGTCCAACTCCTGGTATTCTTCCGACTCTGACTATAGTTAAAAATCGACAGACTCAGAAACTTCGCTTTTATTTCCGTTTACTGATAGACTTTATCAAGGATGTCGAAAAGTTAAATAAATTGTATAACGTTTTTATCAGAGGCCCCCCGCCCCCAACTTTTGAGGATGGGAGTGTTGGTGTGGCCCCACCTTTATACATTGACACTCACGTATATATCCTCAACTCTCCTTACCCATCATTGCCCATGTATTGCGGACACGACATCAGACACCAACAGCATTTTGGGAGCCAATGTATTCATCTGTGTGTTTTATTTGAACAGTTCAAAAAGCGTGGTTAGAAGATTAAACGATTTGACAAAGATACACACGCATTTAAACTGATTGGAATCTCCGTTACAAAGATGAATCCGTATCACTGATTACCACGGAACTGTGATTTCTCTGATTGTAACCCCGCCCTCTGCCTTTGATCTAAAATGTTACCCATGTATTGATGTGAATAATGATTTTCCAACTGATATCGTGTTGGACAGCGAGACAGTCTCTCTTTTTTCAACAAAAGAAACCGGTACACAGGTTTTACAATTCATGACCTAAATAATACTCAGTTTTGATAACATTGCAGATGCCACATATAAAATAATTATGAACATAAAATGTTTTGCTAATATGTACTCATTAAATGTGAAGTTTTCTTATAAAAAGAAATGAAAATATAAATGAATAGGAGGATTCACACACACACACACACACACACACACACACACACACACACACACACACACACACACACACACACACACACACACACACACACACACACACACACACACACACACACACACACACCACACACACACACACACACACACACACACACACACACACACACACACACACACACACACACACACACACACCACACACACACACACACACACACACACACACACACACACACACACACACACACACACACACACACACACACACACACACACACACACACACACACACACACACACACACACACACACACACACACACACACACACACACACACACCACACACACACACACACACACACACACACACACACACACACACACACACACACACACACACACACACACCACACACACACACACACACACACACACACACACACACACACACACACACACACACACACACACACACACACACACACACACACACACACACACACACACACACACACACACACACACACACACACACACACACACACACACACACACACACACACACACACCACACACACACACACACACACACACACACACACACACACACACACACACACACACACACACACACACACACACACACACACACACACACACACACACACACACACACACACACACACACACACACACACACACACACACACACACACACACACACACACACACACACACACACACACACACACACACACACACACAAAAAGAGTCGTCCTTGGTATTGGGTCAACTCTTTGTTGCATATATAGGTCAAAGGTTCATAAGAATACAACTCGTTTGAGAACCATATCATTTTTGTCTGGAAGCCGATCGGTCTCATTTGCTCGGATGTATGCATTATTGATAGGAACGTTATTTTAAGTGCATGTGTGTCCGTGCAATGGTAAAGCTGTTTCAGGGCTAGAGTGGCCAGGGCGCAGTCTCAGGGCTCGAGAACTCCGATAACTCGATGACATGAAATAAGGGCGATGGCTTCACGCGAGGGTTGTCAAGTCAAGTCTGTTCATTCAGACGGCTCACTTTTTGGATATTCCTCATTTTTGGAATATGCTCTTATTATTGTCTCATAAAACTCTTTAAAGGTCGAGCACCTGAAACTTCAAGTATAGATATTTAGAAGGGATAAATCCCAGGGACTGTTAAAAAAGTTTGGACCCCACAGTTATCAAAATAACTTGAAGCCGAAGCTTCAGAACCACCATATCAATTATCCGAAAAAAAATTCCGTCTTACTAATCAATATCTAATAGCATATGAATGGCATGTGGAAAACAAAACTTAAATCCACTTCTAGGCATGTACTGCTCACTATGATGTTGATTCGTCTATTATGCATTAATTGTTTGAATAAAATATTTTTTTAAATGAAAATGTACAACCAAGAAAGGGAATTCTACACGCAGCGAGTCAATTAGAAATGTTTGTGCTGCAGCAGCTCTGATAACGAGGAGTGCCGGTCAAGCTGGGACTGACTCCAAGAGATTCCAAGTCTCGTCTTTTGTTCTCGTTTACGTCACGTTAAAATGAGAAGTTGCTGGATTTACCTCGAGGCTGTAGAATGGAGAATGGTCTCGACTAGAAATGTCACGATTGTGTCAGATAACATTCCAATTGTTGATATTGGGCATCAGTGCGTCCTCAAAAGGCTTTTGGTTCATAGTTGAGCCGTGGTTTTAACACTAATTTATAGAGTTATCTCATTTACTCATCAACTTACCTGGGCTTAATTCTTATTTTTATTAAGAAATAAATTGAAATAATTTTAATACGGTACTTATGTTTACAACTGCTATTTAAAGTTAATTGGCTTAATTGTTTCAAAAATTATAATTGGGAAATGTCATATAACAGAACACTTTAAGGGATGGGGTAATGGTTTGATGGAAATCATTACTGGATGAAGAATTCCACCCTCTGCCCGCCTTGACTACTTATGTAAATATCTTCGTTAGCCACGCCCCACCAGCGAAATTAACAATAGCACTTAACTGGGTAATTAAATACCATAGCTGCAAGGGCTTCATGACCCCCGGTCCCATTCTAACTCCCAACATCAATAGCCTGGACTAAACGAGCAAACGGCCCTGTGCCTCAACGCTAGCAAATGCCAGTCTTCATGTGAACTAACTCTTTAAAAAAACAACACACACACACACACAAAGCTATCGAATCGATTATGTCCCTGATGCGAAAGATTAATTTACGTGGAATCTAGTGGAGCGGAGTAGAAAAAAAAAGTTGAGTAACAATTTTTATTTCTGACTTGTACATACGATAGTGGTTAGAGGAGTTTTGAGGAATGTACCACTAAATGCATGCATACGCCTATGAATCTATGGAGACTTTAAATGTTTATGCTTTTGCTTGAATAAGTTATGTTATTAGGAACAGTCAGTGAGCTCCTAGCAAACCAGCTATAAAGTGTCTTTTTTTACTCTTCTTGTTGTCCACACCATTTTTAAACAAAACAATGGTCACCTACCCGTGTAACCACGGAGTGAGGAGCTTACCTTCTATCTGGTCAAGCTTCCCCATCAATATGTTGGGAGCAGCTGGGGGTTGGAACATCATGTCTTAATCCGTTACCCTCGTTTAAGGAACTCCACGATTTAATATATAGTGTAAGGGTCATTTTAAACCAACTGCCCAGCGTTATTTGAGTATCCTGTACATTAATTCTTGGGGTATCTGCTCCCTTCCAGCCGACCTTTCTTATAACTCGTGATTGGTGGAGATTTGACACTACGCTTCTTCGTAAGGATAAGCGCAACTTTGTATTGGATAAACGTCATCAAAGAGAGGGTATCTATGGAGCGCTGCATAACATTGCATACAAGTTATAAATTGCCATTACAATGTGGAGCCGGGTTCGATTCCCGGAAGTGTTTTATTATATAGATATATTTATAATAATAATTGTTTTCATACTAACATTTTTATAACTTCAAAAGTAAGGCCAAATCATAATCTGCTGCATTTTTTCCATTTGGTTCAAGGTATTCCTTGCTATATTTTGCAGTCTGGGTCCATTTTATGATAAAATATTTCAATGAGTTTTGGTTGATTTAGTATTGTTTTGCAGTGACCTATTTTCAAACTGCTACCTATTGTCTGAATCCCTTGTTTTCTCCTCATTTTGATGTTTGATGACAGGGAGCTGGGTAGAGAGAACCAATGCAACCAATGGTGGAGTAGAGAGAGCCAGTAAAACCAATGGTGGAGTAGAGAGAGCATATGAAACCAATGGTGGAGTAGAGAGAGCCAATGAAACCAATGGTGGAGTAGAGAGAGTCAATGAAACCAATGGTGGAGTAGATAGAGCTAATGAAACCAATGGTGGAGTAGAGAGAGCCAATGAAACCAATGGTGGAGTAGAGAGAGCCAATGAAACCAATGGTGGAGTAGAGAGAGCCAATGAAACCAATGGTGGAGTAGAGAGAGCCAATGAAACCAATGGTGGAGTAGAGAGAGCCAATAAAACCAATGATTAAATGTGAGGCATTCAAACTTTATTTCACCCAAATACACTAACACCTCTCTCGATTAATGTTTTTAAATGAAAATAACAGCTATAGATTTGCCTGGGGCACCATTCCTGAAACCCACATTGTACGCCCGTAGATGTCTTGATAAGAAATATATTTACATGACGGACACTCATTACTAACAGAGTAAAGAAACCGTATGCGGTGAATGTAAAATAAACAATTAATTGGAAGCATGTGCCGACAACGAACAGTTACATCACATAAGCTTGATATTAATTTTTGGTGTCGAATTTTTCTCTCCAAAGTATTATTAATTTTTAGTTTATGGGGTCAAAGTTGGGTAAATAGAGTAGCAACTCAATACCAGTTTATAGAGATAGACACCCCCCCCCCTTTTATATATCTCCATAATCAAAATACTCCCAGACCCCACATTTGCCTTATCTAACACGGAAGTATTTGCCGCGATGTGCGATGCTAATCTGACTGGCCAGTCTGATTGCTATTGCTCGGACGTTCCTGGGTTCTCCCATTCATAGGAGAGCTGTTATATTTGTAGCCAATGCAAATGAGACTGTTAAATATTGATCTAATCCCTACATGGGGCAGTCCACCCCGACGGGACTGGGGACCACTGGAAAACCTCTTTATCTTGTAGATTTCCCTTACTGGGCAGCGACACAAGTGAAGAGAGCTTCATTAAAACAAGAGGAAATTTCACATGAAAAGTCAACCCAAAGAAGCTTATTGGTTGTTTAATGATGTTTTACAAAGTACGAAAAACTCGATTTTTTCAATAATGTCCATGGGCGTTAAATTTAAATTTCATGGAAGGAAAATAAAAGAAATTAGTGTCATTATTTCATAATTCTATTTGTCAATCTTCTCCTGTGCCTTTCCACCATTTAAAAAAAAATGCTTTAATTAAACGTGTTCCTGAGGTTAGGTCCAAGCAAGTGCTCGATTTTATCGCCTTAAAAATGTTTGATTAACTGTTAACTGAATAATCGAAACCATATTTATAATATATTTGACGATGGTAGTCATGAATGTAGTGCTGAGACTTGTTTCTTAGTTTGAGGTTATACGTGGTTGTGTTGAACTTCTTACAAAATATTTATATGAATATAACTAGTGGTGCCGGTATTAAATACTGGTAAAAATTCCGGATGAGAAGTCGGATCAAAGTGATTGAGCATTATATTGTGATGAATTTGAGTGATAGTCTCTAAAGTCCGAAGCCAGAAGAAAGTAAACTTCTTTTAGTCTTTTAAAAATATTTTAAAAATCATTTTTATTATAATTATTATTATTATGTTTCATTAAACAAAATATATAGTGTTACCAAACTGTTAAATTACAGCTACCCGTAATTATCTTGAAGGTACAACACACAACTTCATACAGATAAAAGTCTTGGTGTCTGACATTAAATCGGAAGAATTTTAAAAAAGGAAGAAGAAAAGCAAACCCAAGTGTCTCTGTATAAAGTGCCACCAGCTAGTTTAATTTATATTTTCCACCAGAGTCGCTCCTATATATAATATTACGAGGCCCATCTGGCATTGGTTTTTGAATCCCTGTTACACAAGTCAAAGCGGAAACATGAGCGATCGACTGGTTGACACTGTGGTAAATGGACATGTCCAGGAATCTCCAGGGTGCGAGACCCAGCCAGGCCACGGAGGCATTGTGTCATCTTGTTAACAAGTTGGAGCCAAGAGAGCCAAATGCCACGCTTGGTCCCATGGAGAGATCAGGGTGTGTGTATAGTGTATACAATAATTGTTGGTGCCCAGCCTCCTCTTAAATAATCATCAACTAGCACAATGTTTTTATTGCTGAAATAAAAGAGAGACACACACATCTAGTATAGAATAATTGTTTTTATAGGTTGTGAAATGTCTCACATATTGTCAGCGGATTAGGTTTTGATCAATTACAAAATGGCACAATTTAAATATATTTCCCGGGTTCTTTCTGGCATATTTCCAACTTGTATTTTTCCTTACACAATGACTGCTGATTTTTAAAAAAGCCTTTATATTAACTCGTGGTGTCTGAGCCCTTGCTTGTTTGTCGAAAAAACTTTGGATCGATTTTTAACCCTTTTCCTCGTAAGCTAGCGAGTTGAAATTTTGCAGGCAGTTTCGTGCCGATGATAAAAACGATGTATCAAAATTTCAGATCCATCGCATGTACTGTCATTAAATTTTTAGATTATTTTATTTATCTCTATGTATCATGTTAAATATTTGAGATAGAGTGTCGCGGTGCGTATTATATTGAACGACCTTTTTATTAACACTTTCCTGTTGCGCGATTTGGTGCGTATTACATTGACAATACTTTTTTATAAACATATTCCCGATCCTTGCGCATTATATGAAACACGTTTTACGAGACATAACTAAAATTTTTGGATTGTATTATAATGAATATTCTTTTAGTTATGTCTCGTACATAATGGATTTATAGTCAAAAACTTGGTTTTTTTACAGGTTCTTTTTATTCATTACTCATTTGAATTAACCTTCTTAAACTAGACGCGATCGCACTAATCACATTCACAGAAAATGTATATTATTGATTTAACCTGACCTTTTTATTCACAATCACTAGTGGACAAACGAATGGGATGGCTTGAGGTGCTCGTTTGATCGATTTGGGAAGGAAACGCGATGATTGTTAAAAAGAAAGTGGGTTTCGAGGATAGTGAAACTCCGCGTGTTTTGACCGAGATTTCGGACACGTCCTATAGCAAAGGTCCTCAAACGATTTTACTTTTACAAAAAGCCGTACCACTGTTGTCCCCCACCCCCATCCCACAAATAAAATATAAACATAGCAAAGATTTATTTTTGCGAAAAATCTGCTTTACTGTCTCGATCCTTCAGAAGAGATTATTAGCTGGTATGAGAGAGACTTCACAATGGTGGTGTTATGGCATAAAAGCATGTCTTATTTGTTGATGTTGTTTTTCGACAGAACTCCCAGTTGGGCACTCCTGTGACACTCCGAGTGGATGAGAAAGGATATATACTGTACTGGAAAGATCAAAACAAGGTCAGTATCTCACACCCATGTACAACAAAAGTATAACGCTTTGCATATTTAACGCACGAAAACTAACCCATCAAACATTAATTTAAAATTCTATTGACTTAACAATAGTTTCAAAAAATTCCCTTAAGAAAATTACCCCCTAGATGCGCCGCGGGGTATCTGCAATGCACAGACCAGAGTAATCGACTTGAAATTTCTTTTCATTGGCAACATAAAATGAAAAACCCTTACATTTTAGATCATGGATAAGCACAAATTTTCCTTTAATTGTCATTTAAATGAATTTACAGCTAGAATTCTAAAATAATCAGGTTCAAGTACAGTTTTGTTACTTGGCTTGGTAATAACGTTAATATTTTGTGTAGAGTATCAAACTAAGACACATTTTAATATGTACGCTTTCAGTATTTTATAATGTGCTTCAACATAATAGTATTTGTAGATCTTTATCTACGTCTGTAATCAAGATAAAAACGACACCGTTTAAGTCGCAATGATTGATCAAAAGTCTTTTTAAAAGTTACACAACTCGGTAATAATTTCGTATGTCCGGGTATTAGAAATTGAAAGGTACGGGTATTAGAAATTGAAAGGTACGGCTACTTGAAAAGTAAATGTTGTCATCATGATTGCGGCTCTAACATTATTTTCCTCTCGTATCCATTTATTAAAGTCTTCCTTTGTGTGAACCCCTAACCTCATTGATCAATTGAAGTAACACATTATTAATAATATTTTTTAAAAACTTGTTTAAAACAAGTTTTAAGGTTTCCCCTTGTTTTTAATGTTATTGTTTCGTGCCCATAGGGTTTTGGGTAAATCCAACTAGGGTTGTTTTTAAAAACACATGAAAGTCTGTTGAGATAGTCTTTAAATACTAGTATCTATTAATTAAAATCATTTCTAGAATTCCTTTTCTTTTTCAGGAAATGGACTTTCTTGATATTTCTCAAATTAAAGATACCAGGACCGGAAGTCAAGTAAAGACACCTAAGGTAAGAAGTAACAGATTTATTTATTTTTTTGGACTAGATGTTTCGTCCCTTCAAAGTAATTTTGTTAATTATGCAATAGAGCTCTAACGTCTTACAGCTAATTTTTTCCAACCTTGAAATACTTGCTAAAAGATAAATTTTCGTTTTTTAATATTCAAATTGACTATAAAATGTTTGAAAACGGAACTCAAAATTTAGTTTCAAAATAAAATATTTTGAAAGCAATGAAATTAAATAAACTTTAAAGGTAATAGAAAATTAATTGATATTTCGTTATTTCATCTCCTCTCAAGCATTCTTTACAGTCCCTAAAAGGGTACCCTTTAGAAGGTAAAATTACGTTTTTAGAGAGAAATGCTGGCGCTGGGGGAAATCTTTTGTTACCCAGAACCCTTCCCGCCGCGAGGAGTCACAACTCAAGAAGTGTCTGAGTATAGCCGTTCGTTACTTCTGCTGCCTTGTGTTTAGTCCCCTAAGCTATCACTAAAGTCATAAATCTTGACCTAGACAGTAAGCCTCCGCAGCACAGTGTTGGGTCTAACACGCCATACATTAGCTGTATGACTTAAAGCTGGATATGACTTCCCCAGAGACTTCACACTAGAACAACCACCCACTTAACCATGAACCCTAATACACAGCTTATCATGGCATGAGAAATAAGTACAAATTGTGTTTTTTAAAACATGTTTGACTTTTACAACCACTGATCATTTAGCCGCACATACAAACAATAAGTCATATGTCTTCAAAAACATCAACTTTATAAAAGTTTTCACATATTTTTATAAAATTTAAGCAATCTTTAGCTTTGTGAAACTACAGCTAGATTTGTTTTATGCATATTTTAATTGTATACTTTTGATTATTATGTTATTCCTGTGGTTTATGTTCTTGAACAATAGTTATTTTAATGAGTCTTGTGTATTCTTTTGGAAGATACTTGCATCTAAAATATTTTCATTCGTTTGAAGGAATTTTTCTCTATATATTTCAGTGCTTATAATTCGTGTATCCAAATATATTTTATTGATCTCATGTTCTTGTCTTATATATCAACACCAAGACTCTCCGCTGATACCTTGGCCTCTGGCATTGAATCCTTTTATTATAAGTATTCAATTTTCCATAAAAGTTGTTTTGTTTGTTAAAACAGTATTTTAATTCCCATAACGCACGCAAATTACAATTTTCTTTCTTTTGTGTCTGCTTGAGTTGCTTTCTGAAAAAAAAATAAAGTGATTTTATGTAAACCATATTAACACGATATCCTAAAAGCGTGGACCTCTTGATTCTGTAGGGCTATATGGCCTCTGTTTTCTTGTCTTAAATACCAGTTTTCACTCTATATGTATCAATCCTTTTGTTATCTCTGCTCATTACTTATTAGAATGTTGCCCATTTTCTTGAGCCCGTCTGTTTGTATCAAATACGTAGGTCTGGAAACAATTGCAGGACTTTGACAATATAAGGAACGAAGAAAGAAATGGATTAAAAAAACAACAGAAATAAACGCAAGAACTAATAAATGTATGTATACCAACAGATGCAAACCCTGCAGCAAGCAAGGAAGCAATGGATTGTTATCAATGAACGCATTTAAATGTCGCTCAGTCCTCCGTGTCCCAATGCATCACCGCTTTCAGTCCTTGGCATGTGTTAACATTTACTACTTCGATTGGTATTCGGACCACGCCCTCCCATTTATTGTATTGATTCGCTCTTCTGTCCAATCAATATTTAATCAGCCTATTACAACAACAAGGTTTTCAAATTTTCTAATTCTCTGTCCACGCTTATATCTCTGGGACATATTTTTGCTGTAGATATTTGAAAGTCATCTTGTTTACGCATTATTAAATCCTATTAATTTTCGTTTAATCCAAGCAGATTATTTGAATGCCTAAGTCTGTTAGAATTTTGTGTTGCCTTCTCTCACTGACAGAATTAGGTCTCCGAGTTTTAAGTTTGTTAAAGTAATGGGTGTGAGACTGCAATCAGGCTTTTAAATTAGTAAATGTATAACATATAAACAGGGTATTGGCTAGCCTGACAGGACGTAACACAACAGCGAACGTTTCGGCAAAGAGCCTTCCTCAACGGACAAATAGTACACAAATAAAACGAATATAACGAAAGAGTAAAAACACTTAGCTGCGGTGAAATCCAAGTAGTCCAGTAGAGATAAAGTAAGGAGAGAAAAGTAAGAGCTTATATAGGAAAGGAGAGGGTGGGTGTAGTCAATCAATCAGGTTGTCAGTGCAAACACAACATTAATCCCATGTGGTGTATGAGTCCTATACTCTTGGATTAGTCTATTCTCCAGACTGACCCTGCCGGGTGTGTTTGTACAAGAAACCATGGCGGTGACAGACATGTCATCGACGCCCATGTGGTCACGTCCATTGAAGTGTCGGGAGACAGGACACTGTTTGTCTTGTTTAATGGCACGTACATGCTCAGCGATACGGCAGGAGAGTAACATCCCCGTCTCACATATGCACTTCAAAGGACAGCGCTTACAAACAATGGTGTAGACAACATTGCGGCTGGTACAAAGATAGCCATTCCTAATCTTGAATATGCCCTTAGGGAAGACAATCTAGAACAAGCAAGCATAGCTTGGTCCCATTTTAGTCCCCATGGCGACCCCACTGATTTGGTATAAAAAACTGGCCATTGAACTCAATCGAGTTGAGGGTTAGGACCAATTCCGCCAAACGTAGTAAGGCATGTGTAGGTATATTTGGGTGAGGTTGTCTGTCCAAAAAGTATTGCACAGCCGGAAGGCCATCGTTGTGAGGAATGAATGACTATCTTTGTTACTCTCCTGCCGTATCGCTGAGCATGTACGTGTCATTAAACAAGAAAAACAGTGTCCTGTCTCCCGACACTTCAATGGACGTGACCACATGGGCGTCGATGACATGTCTGTCATGAGACTCTTACACCACATGTGATTAATGTTGTGTTTGCACTGACAACCTGATTGTTTGGCCACACCCACCCTCTCCTTTCCTATATAAGCTCTTACTTTTCTCTCCTTACTTTGGACAATTTAGATTTCGCCGCAGCAAAGTGTTTTCACTCTTTCGGTATATTCGTTTTATTTGTGTACTATTTGTCCGTTGAGGAAGGCTCTTTGCCGAAACGTTCGCTGTTGTGTTACGTCCTGTCAGGCTAGCTAATACCCTGTTAATATTGTTATACATTTACTAAGTTTTTTAAAGGTGGAATTCGTCGTCCGAACATTTTCTATTTTTAAATTAAAAATATGATCATTATTGAGATTTCTTCATGGTGGCATTTTTTGATATATTTTACAAGAGCCATTCAATCTGCCAAATTGCAAAAGTCTGTAATGCATGGTCATATTTTGTTGTCTTCTGATTAAAGCCATTTTTTAAAAAGATTGCCACCCCCTCCCCACACACACGCACACATTTCTCCTATCCTAATTCTGTTAAATAATTAATGTGGAAGGCGTGGTGTGGTGGCTATAGTATCTCCAAGATGCAGCACAAACACGACTTATAAATTGTTGGACGAATCTAAAACCTTCAAGGCTAACAGACTAACAGGTTTATTATTGAAAGCTACGATTGTTTTAAACTCATGCCTGCTATTTTTCGCATCTCTGTAAAGAAGCAACAAGTGTTAAATCATGGAACAAAGTTGTAAACAAAATGCATAACAAAAGATGTGAGTTTACACATGCCTTTCATTAATAAAAAAAAAGTACACGTTTACCACATAAAAATAAATTTAAATGGCGTTTTAATCTGAATTTTTAACTAAATTTACACAATTGACTCGTTTATTCTTGAATGAAAACGGGTTAATTGGAAGGTCATTGTATTCTTTCTTGCGTTTGCAGGCACACGTTGTTATGCCAAGACGGCACAGTAAATGCCAGAGTACCATCTTTACTGTAGTTCTTCTTTTGTTTTACTTCGTAGAATCCGTAGTATTCAAACAACCAAGTCCTTCAAGACTGCACTTAAGGCACATTGTCATCTTTTCCAAATTTATTTTCCAAATTAATGAAACAACTATTCTTTTAATGATTAACGTTGCTTTTTGTGCCATTTACTGTAATTAATGTGGTTGTTATGGTATGAATGCTAATTTACTACTTATATGTATGTTAATACCTTCATGTAAAGCGCGGTGAGCCCAGTTCCTTACTTGGATACAGCGCTATATAAATTATCAATTTATTATTATTATTATTATTTTTATTATTATTATTATTACTTGGTTTACTGCAGTACGCCTTGCAATTCTAGTTTTCTCTTGATTGATGCTAATCTATTTTCATTGACTACTTTGTGCTCGCGGCGCAGAAACTGAAATAATCGATTGAATCCGTCATGTCCGCCCCTGTGCCTTACATTAATTTCAAGCTGGCAGTATGGGGAACAACTGGCCATCAAAGCGCCTGTCAGTGTATACAGGGGCGTTATTGCAAGAGGGGCGGAGGAGGTAGTAACCCGGGACGGTTAATTTTTGCCCCTTACACGGACAGATTTATGATTGGCCAAGTGCGGATAATTTTTTATATATTTTTTAAGTATGTGCTGTGTGTTTGTGGAAGGGGCTGTAAACGTGTTCGCCCGGCCCGAGCTTCTCAGTCACGAGTTACGTCTCAGAGTACATACCAGGGGTGGCCAGACCTGCAGTATCTGAGAGCCATTTTTAAAATTTAAACAATCGGTGAGAGCCGCATTGAAGCGCTATGGTTCACGACCACACACACTCGCAATCAAAAATTGCTTTAGGGATTTATTTATTTTAAATGAATGGTTTTTTCAAATTCAATTATTTAAATATTTTAAGTTGTTTTAACCCTACCCGTATGTTGAACAAATTTCAGTTACATAATTAACATATATTTAAAACTGTAAAATTTATGAATAGAGACGGATAGAAATAAAAATAGATGCGGCTTCATAATTGTAGTGAACATTAATTGGTATCACTCTGCTGAGAAGCCTTTGAACTACTAGCAAGTTTCTTTAAATCTGGTTGGTATCAAGTAGTTGTGGTCAATGTAACCTCTAAGGTTCGCTGATCTGTCTGCAAAGTAAAACAACTCGTGTGCAAAGTTGAACAGCATCCATTTTTGTGCACTATTTTGCCAAGTTTGCTGCGCGGTAATCCAAAACTGCTACGCGGCAGTTGTCAGATATCTGCGCGGCCGCGCATTGACGCAGCTTAAAGGGAACATTGGTTGTGGTGCGAAGAAATTATTATGCTGGCTACTGGTTACATCTCTGTACTTTGATTTTATGAACTTCATTGTGGAGTGTAAAGATTCATTGCAATTTGTGTTATCAGTCGCCAAAGTCTGGAATTATTTTGATCTAATATAAAAATTACTCCTTAATATTTTTCTTAATTAATTCCCCATCAGCACAAGGTTGTTAAGCACGAGCAATATTACAAGCGATGTGATAACTTGCCTCAGTTAAAGTGACACCTCTTTTGCTGAAAGCAGAAAGTAGTGTCTGCTGCTTACACATTCCAGACTTCAACTCAGCAAGCTTGATTTTTCTTAATTCAGATGCAGTGGATACTGCGATGAAAACTCTTCATGACTTTTTGATAGTGTCACTTCAAATTGATAGCTTAGTAATTTGCTTGCAGTTAACTTGCAGTTGAAGCTTTTGGCAAAAGAAGGCTTATCGCATATATTATAGATAAATGCGAAGCCCTCTTCCCACTTGGTGGGAAACTTCTATTTTGTTCTGTAGTTTACATTTTCTGCAACTTGTCGCTATATTTGACGTAAAGTTTTAAATAATAAGTTACTAACTTTATTGTTTGTTGTTGTTCGTCCGTCGATTCGACGAAGACCACTCTAGTCATCCGAGGGTTGCTGGGAATGGCTTTGTTTGTGCGTGCGCAGATGGCTGATGAGGCCGATCCTAGCACGGAAGGTTCGGGAACAGAAGGGACAAGGGACGAGTGGGACATCTCCAGGAGGGTTCACAGCACGGGCCTTTCGGGCTTGCCTCTTCTTTTCTGCGGAGGTGATCCTGTTTGCCTCACATGACTTGGCACCTTCGTGGATGGAAGAACGCCAGGTGGAACGGTCCTTTGCAGCAAGTTCCCACGTGTCTGGGTTGATGGCAAACGCTTTCAGTGAGACTTTCAGTGTGTCTTTGTAGCGTTTCTTTTGCCCACCGTGGGACCGCTGGCCATGCTGGAGCTCGCCATAGAAGAGTCTCTTTGGCAGTCTCTCGTCTGGCATTCGGACCACGTGCCCTGCCCAACGAAGCTGGGACTGCACCAGGAGTGTGAATATGCTGGGGAGACCTGCCTTGGTCAGTACCACTGTGTCTAACTTTATTAGAGCTCATAGCGATGGTAAAATACTTCGAAATGCTGATTTTACAACAAAAAAAACCAAACATAACAGAACCAACAATTCACCAACTAACCAGAAACTAATTCTTCCTTCAACTTTTTAAATTTAAATCAAGCAGAGATTTTTTTCCCAAACCCTTGTTTCGGTCATTAAAAATAATAATTCATTTTTAAAAATTATGTTATACTAGTGTATCACCCGTCAAAAATGACGGAAGTTTTCAAAATAAATACATATCAGATTAAAAAAATAACGTAATACAGAACTTTAATTAATTTAATTTATTTTTATTTGATTAATTTATTATCATATTGAACAATTTTATGCGGAACGATCGAAAAGGGTTATTTTTGGTGCAGTAATTTGGTGCGCCGCTTTCTAAAATTAGTAGCACTATAAAACAAAATCGATCGCAGCGCCACCTAACAGCATTACATCCATACAGACAACGGGAATTATGTATATTGATATTTCAAAGTTCTAAATTCATAAATTTTTCGGGAGCCGTAATGTGAACACAGAAGAGCTGCATGTGGCTCGCGAACCGCAGTTTGGCCACTGTAGGTATATACTCTTTAATCAAATAAACGTAATAACATTTCATTAAAAAAATTGTTTTGAAATTTTAATATAGAGCACATACAAAATTTCTTCTCCCTTACACAACCCATTAGACAGCTAATGGAGTATATCAATAACTGTAAGATCATTCAAAACCATCTGTTATAGACAGTCATCCGTTGATGGGGATTACGAAATGAGAAATGACAACTCATTACAGCACATTTAAGAAGTAAAATAAAAGAAGCGCTCTACTTAAACAGTCGTATGCAGCCAGAAGGGGTGATAATCGATGAACCGCTCCACCAATGTGTGTATAGTATTATGCCTGTAGTTGTTACTAGTTATGTTAGTTTTTATCCATACTGTTTCTGTCTTTTGATATTTGTAGAAATTCCGCAATAAATCAATCATAACATTCAACATTAGAAGAAGAAAAAAAATTACGACGGGGTGCTCGTTTTAAGCTATTGATGTATCGACCCATGCTTTTCTACAAGTTCAGGCAATCACGGTCCACATCTCACAATGTCTATTGATTTTCAAAGCAGTTCTTCCGCTTAATCTAATGTGCGCCCTATAGTCATGAACCCAGTGGCCACCAGACTCACAGAAGCCGTGAGGATCTACTGCCCTACAAACTCGTTAGGATTAGATGAGGAAATAATTAAAAGTCTTGGCGTAAATAAAATGACGCCTATAAATTATGCGACACTGGTAGTACTGGTTGCCGAGAGATGCGTATAGAATGCATACATCCTAAAGTGGCGTTTTGGTTATTTGCTTTTTTCGTCTTATTTTTAAGCGACAGCGGCATAGTCTGAATCTAACCTGCTGGCAGTCGAAAATTCAACCAAATGCACTTCTCAAGTCATTAATACAAAAATATAAATGACATTAAATAATTCTTCATCTCGCCAACTCACATTGCATGAAGTCCCCGAAGAATACCGGCCATACAAAAGATGTCCTTATTTCTAAACCATTGACTTAAGATGTGACTGGTCACTAGTTCGCTGCTCTTGACAACTGGCTTTGTGTGTGTGTGTGAGAGACTTGTCAGTTCCATTAACCACTTCTCAAATTTTGGTGGGCGTGTAACCGTTAGAATTAATTGACGTTTCTGAAGTCATTCATTGGCCAATTAAGTTTGACGGATAATTATATGACTGCTCTCTTAACTCGTATCTAGTTTAATTTCTTGTTTTTTACGGCCTTAAAGTTCATTATAAAAATCCCGTTTCTTAAATCATCCTGATCTGCGTGGGTGAGATTTAAAACGATTTCTTCGTTGTATCATTTTCTTAAAATGCAGAATTAGATCATGATCCAATTTAGTTAAACTAAATTTTTTCCCCTCTGCATTAAAAAAAGTATTGTTGGCGACCAGTGCATGTGACCTGTTTAATAGCACAGAAACATCTTGAACGTACACAACCTATGTAGGAGCTAGAATGACCAATACATTTTTCGGGGGCCTTTAGATAAAGAATAATAATAAAATTAAACAACCTCGTAAAAACAAAGTTTTTGACTATAAATCCCTTATATATGAGACATAACTAAAAGTATTGATTATGTTCAAACGCGACAAACATTTACAGACTGACACCGACTGATATCCCCTGGCTTTAAAACCGGGGGAAGGGTAGAGGGGGTGTGGACATCGATGGGTGGCGTCAACGCGTGAACTCAACTGGCACGTGGAAGAAAAACAACTAACTGTGAAATTTAACTACATATGATATATAGAGATATACTAAAATGCATTAATTTAATTACGGTACGTTCGATCGATCTGAAATTTTGATACGATGCATTGTTAGGTGACACGAGTCTATGTGCCAAATTTCAGCTCGATAGCATCACGGGAAGTGTGTCATTTTTAAATCCCTTATATTAACTTCACGGCCGTCTCTGTCGTCATCTCTCTCTCTCTGTCGTTCTGTCGTGATCTCTGTCTTGGGCGGGCGGAAAAACAAAAGTAAAAAATGACCCACTTCCCGTCATGCGATCGAGCTGAAATTTGGCACAATGATCCGTGTCACCTAACAATGCATCGTATCAAAATTTCAGATCGATCGAACATACTGTAAATAAATTAATGCATTTTTAGTTTATCCTTATATAACGTATGTAATTCAAATTCAGGGTTTGTTATTGGTTTTTTCTCCCACGTGAGAGTTTGAGTTGACGCTTTGACGTTGACCCATCGAAGTACCGGCGTGCTTTTGTTTACATTTTACGTGTCATGCTGAACTCGGTCCCCCCGTCTCCCCTAGGGTTATGAAGCAAAGTTGAGTTAAGACAGATTCAGTCTGTAAATGCTTGTCGCGTTTGAAAATAATCATTACTCTTAGGTATGACTCATATATAAGGGATTTATAGTCAAAAACTTTGTTTTTACGGGTTTGTTTTATTTACTTTTGTTTTTCTGCCCGCCCGCGAACGACAGAGATCACGACATAGATGATGACAGACAGAGAGACAAGATTTCGAAGTTAATATAAGGGATTTAATAAATCCCCGCCTTGCTGATATTTGTTTGTTAGATTTTAACCTGTAGGTCATGAAAGAAAGGAAACCATCACTGATAACAAACCAGTAAGTACTTCTGTGAACCAATAAGTGCCGTTAATTCTACTAGGGGCCATTCACTCGGAAACAGTTGGTCATTATCTAAACTCGTGTAGATGTCGTGCCCCACATGCGGCCCATGGGTGAATGTCAAAATAGCCGTCCCCCATCCTTGTCCACAAATTGCTCATAGGACATAACTCGGTTCGTGAGCATCATGCGATCCGCATCAATCGTCAGCCTAACCCCGCCCGTAATAGCCTGTATTTTTTTTATCTATTATTCATTGGGTTTCTCATTTCCAGCGGTGTTGCTTATCCTGGACAAACGGCAATGTAGTTTTCTGCATTCCAGGATTTCTCGACAGTGATAAATCTAATTGTAAAATAAATATTAGGCTACTTAAACAAAACTAACTTGATTCTTATAGTTGTTTAATTCTCATTGTGTATAAATGATTTTTTTTAAAGCAATTAATCCATTAGCTTCTCAATTTTGAAGTTAATCAGAGTCAGTTGCTACCAGTTGCTTGATTTGTCACGGCTTATGTATGTATATAGAAATGGACAGCTATAGCTAATAGTGTGTTAAAGATAAAGTTGGGTAATATTTGAAAACATTTATCAGTTGATTTTTATTGTTTCCTCTTGCTTGGAATCAACCACTAAACAAAATATTTGTTAAACAATATTCCTAATAACTTGTGACCAGAGATTCGTTTCAAATATTAGAAGAGAAAAAATGGAGTTTTTAACATATCTGTTTTTTATATGTTGATTTTGGAAAGTCTAAAAAGAAATAATTTTGACTCCTAAGCATCTTGGCATAATTCATAATACAATTTCTAGAGCTTAGGCTTCCAGCCCACGAAATGGAGCCATTATGTATTGCGGTTAAATTAATTTAAGAAATTTTAAGAAATAATTTTCCATGGAGATTAAAATGACATTTGAAGGGATATAGGATAACGTATTTTTGTCGAGATTCTTCTAATTTTTTAACTATATATCTTTATTAATTATTAATGATAATTAATTTTTTAGTAATGTCTTTTAGTCTGTGCGCAAATTAATTATAATAAATTAATGGAAATATTTTTTTTATCACGGCGAGTACTCATCTAAACTTTTGCAAATAATTTTTGTGTGTTCACCACACATACCACATGCTATATGGAAGTGGCCCATTTCTCATGGTAGAGATTAATTGTTAACAAGCAGTCGATATTTACAACGTGCAGTCTTCTTGGCAACAACTTCTAAGATTGCTTAACAATCCTTTTTTCTTCTTCTGATAACTCTTTTTTTCTTATAAAAATATATTTATTTCATTACAAATTAATACTTTTTTTTAAAAAAAAACACTTTAAACATCCATCTTCTCAGAATTATTGCACCCACTCATGGAAAACACTTCAATCTGACAACACATATTTTTGAACAAACAGAAAAAGAAAAAAACAACAACAAAAAACAGTTTTACCGCTTTACGACTCATGCAGCTTCAGGGGCGCAACCCCACATTCATAATCAGGTGACGTGATCTAGGTCCTGCAACTCTGTGGTAAATCCTGTAATATATAAAATGCCTGTCCTCGCAATGACAGAGCCCTATCTTAATGAGCTGCTCCCCACAAAGTAAACCCGTCTCCAGCCCACCGACCCGCCCTTCCATCGGGGCCTCTCCTTGAAGTGGTGGAGACCTGTCAATGAAAGTCTCGACTTGTTTTCTTGTATTGATCTCTGCCTTAAGGAACCTACAGTGTCGCGTGTTATACTTGTAGATGGGTTTAACTCGAGGGTCGGGAGCTGCTTGTGGTAGGGTGCCCTAAGGAAGCTATGTATAGATGGGTTTAACTCGAGGGTCGGGAGATTGTTGTGGTAGGGTGCCCCAAGAAAGTTATGTGTAGATGGGTTTAACTCGAGGGTCGGGGGATTGTTGTGGTAGGGTGCCCCAAGGAAGTTATGTGTAGATAGGTTTAACTCAAGGGTCGGGGAATTGTTGTGGTAGGGTGCCCCAAGGAAGTTATGTGTAGATGGGTTTAACTCGAGGGTCGGGAGATTGTTGTGGTAGGGTGCCCCAAGGAAGTTATGTGTAGATGGGTTTAACTCGAGGGTCGGGAGATTGTTGTGGTAGGGTGCCCCAAGGAAGTTATGTGTAGATGGGTTTAACTCGAGGGTCGGGGGATTGTTGTGGTAGGGTGCCCCAATGAAGTTATGTGTAGATAGCTTTAACTCAAGGGTCGAGGAATTGTTGTGGTAGGGTGCCCCAAGGAAGTTATGTGTAGATGCGTTTAACTCAAGGGTCGGGGGACTGTTGTGGTAGGGTGCCCCAAGGAAGTTATGTGTAGATGGGTTTAAGTCAAGGGTCGGGGGATTGTTGTGGCAGGGTGCCTCAAGGAAGTTATGTCGTGCAAAGCTTTCAGTCGATCTAGTCTAATTAAAAATTACATAAAAATAGTTTTCATATCATGTGATATTCCGTGAAAACTCAATAGTTGACGATAGAAATTGGAGGCATGCGACTTCTGGCCTAGTTAATTAAATTGGAACCAAACATAAACCATGCCAGCGTTAGGTTTCTTAAATCCCTTATATTAACTTGACCGTCTTGTGTGTCTGTCGTGGTCCCGCGGAAAAAGAAGAGTAAAACATGACCCACTTCCCGGTATCCTATCGAGCTGAAATTTTGCACATAGACCTTTGTCCCCTAACAATGCATTCTATCAAAATTTCATATCGATTGAATGTACTTTATTAAATTAATTAATTTTTAGATTATCTCTATGTATCTCTATGTAGCATGTACATGTTTATGCTAGTCTGTCGCACGGTGCGTATTATATTGAACATACTTTTATAATATTTTCCCGATATTTAAATGTTTTTGCTAGTCTGTCTCGCGGTGCGTATTATATGAAACAAAATCAATACTTTTAGATGTACATTCACGAGTTATGCTCCATATATAAGGGATTTATAGTCAAAAACTTTGTTTTTACGGGTTGTTTAATTTAAGGCTGAATTTGTATGATTTTGTTTTAAGGAGCCTCTTCATAAAGTTATGACATCTGAGATCAAACAAGAATTTTTTAAACTTGTTTTGGCATCTGCTCTCTTATGCTTAAAAGAGTCTTGACTATTAAATCGGTTGAGTGTTGATAATTAAAACAATATAGTGTGTATCATTAAATGCGGATTTGTGTGGAGGCGTTTTCATATCATTTACAATTTGGGTTGTTCCCGGAGACTGGTAATAACTTAAATGCTTGAGTTGTTGTGAAGTTTTGTGGACGTTGTTTTGATAAATGTTTAACTAATGCGAACAGTTCTTGTTCCATAATATATTACAACTGCCTTCGTTGCCGTTTAACGATTTCCGCGCACGGACTAAACAAACAATAGCTAAGAATCAGCTTCCAAACGAAGCTCAATTGTATATTGACTCATTATAGAGGAGCTGACTAATTGTCATCAATGCGACACTTAATCTCCAATTCCTCTCCATCCCCCTTCCCTCTCTATCCCCCCACTCTCATCATCATTCTCTACCCCGCCCCACCCCTCTAATTTGTTCTATTCATCGCCCCATCAGTCATGGGAAAGGATATTTATAGCTTTTAATGGTCATTTAGACTTTAAGGTTCTCATCGAATTGATTAATCCATTAGCTTCCCAATTCCGTTCCTTTTCAAATTTCCCCACCGTGGACCCGGCTTCCTCGCGGGATTTTAAAATCTTTAGTAATTGGATAAAACTGTCACAATTTCCGATATCTTGGGCCTTACTGTTAAACAATTTAATAACATCAAAATATCTTAACGTTTGTTTTGTATTGTGGGGTGGGGGCGGCTAGGAAATGGAGCCCGTACATATGTCCTGGGCCAGTCTTTTGTGTGTTGTTGTGGGAACTTGTCAGGGGCGAATGCTCATCCAGTTTGTACAATTCTTGATGGACCAGGTGGTATATTCTGTCAAAGAATAAGGTAGATTCGTTTATAAATGGGCAATGCAACCAGGGTTTTATTTAACAAAGTCCTCGTTAAATTATTGTTAAATTGTGAGACCCTTTGCAATCAGCGACCTCGTCCTCTTTGCCCCCACACTTGTTGAAAAAGTATTTGATAAATTTAAAACTTGTTAGGCCCCCCCCACACTCACATATATTGTATTGACGCATAACTACGGTGAAAACGATAATAATGTACTTCTGACTGCAGGACGATTACTTATCATTCTCTACACACTTCTCCATACGCTTTGTTTCGGCAAATTCAAACACGTTATGTTCAACTGAATTTTTTTTTCGGCGCTTAACTAAATAGTCATCATTGCCCCAAGTGCTGAAACAATTAGGCTGTACGTATTGGTTTGATCGGAATTGTCTGGGTTTGAACAGGATTGTCCTGGTTTAACCTGGATTACCTGGATTGTCATTTTTTAACCTGGGTTGTCATTTTAACTGGATTGTCCTTGTTTAAACTTCATTGTCCTTGTTTAACCTGGATTGTCCTTGTTTGTTTAACCTGGATATTATCCTTATCATTATTAGATGGCATCAATGTCAGCATCGTACATGTGTTTTAATCTGAAAATTACATAACATTGTCCATCTCTACGTGGGGATAACAAAATCCAAAGCGAAATGCTGATGGAATTAAATGAGTGAGCAGTGCATGGGGAAAAATGTATCCCCCTTATTATTTGTTGTTTCTGCATTGAAGCCTACATACCTCCTGAGTCGACAGCATTGGGGAATGTTACTGTCATTGTTAGTCAGTCAGTATTAATATAGTTTAACATTAATACAGAAATATGTTTGATTTAATTCTACTGCAGTCAGTGCATATTAACGGACGCGGTGGTCGAGTGGCAGCGCGCTCGACTAGCGCACCGATGGTCACGGGTTCGAATCCATGTCAAGGCAAGGATTTGTTCCCGAGGCCTAGGGCGTCCCTGAGTCACCCAGCTCCGAATGGGTACCTAGTTAGGCGGCTGGGTAATGCGTGGAACCCACAAAGCCGTGGCCTGTGAACGCTGCATGACTTGCCAACAGATCATCTCTCATGGTCTGTGTACGCAATTATCTTCTGCACAGAAGCAGCGTCTGTATTGATAAGATAAGATATTTAATTAAGTAAATATTTTTATTTTATTTTGACTAATTGTAAATTGTGTTTTTTTAGCGTCGCCACGCAATGTGGTTTCTTAAATTTAGCCCCACCTCTACCCTTCTTTTTTTAAATTTGTGTATCATTCGAACTTGAACTTAAGCCTTAAAGGTCTCTGGAAATGATTATTGTACGGGAGTAGTTTTTTTCCGGGGCGGGGAGGACAGGGACGCATCTAATTTCATGGTTATGAGTCGCATGGAAAGGTTAAAGATTAGTTTAATTTAAGTCTTTTTATTTATGTATTTTTTTCGTGTTCTGTATGTACCATGCATCACTTTATTGGTAATGACAAGAGTTTTTGTCTTTTTACAAAAAAATTATGTCTAATTAATTATTTTTATTAACTCTTTTTTTAATTTATAGAAATTTAGTTAAAATATGAATCTGCCATTTAGTTGAGCATTGCAAAAATTTATTAACAGGACATTTGAAATCGATTTGTTACCATGGGTGTCAGCAATGAGACATTTGTTTGTAGCTACATTAGCGTATTATTTTCTAGCCTTCATATGGTGTCCTGCAGCCATTTCTCAAACGTTGATGACCAGACTAATTGGCAGTGGTCAGGGGGTCTGTTCGTTTGCCAGTAGGCATTGAGGTTGCCGTCCATGATAATGGTGGTCCAATTGTCCCACAATCTAGGGTGGAAAGCTCGAGGCTATGGATGTGGTGTTGTGCGTGGTTGAAGAAGTATGACGACTTCCTGTCTCTAATTCAAACGTTTTTTCTCCAAATAAAGACTTAGACGCGATGTTTAGACATTAACTATGCAAACATACACCCGATTATATAGATCGGGATTTATAAACGCAAGCTTTCAAATTATGGAGCTAACTGGCATTTAATAAATAACTGACTATTTATTCTTTTATTTGATGTAATGATGATTACGTTCAAGTCGTGTGAAGCAAACAAATAATGGTGCCAGGTATGTTTAGTCTTTAAAGATAGTGACATAAGAAATGTGTCTTCTTAAATTTAGACGCTCTCTATATTTTAATGGCCCTAGATTCATGCCTACTCAGACCTTTGGGGAAAACCTACTCTGGACAAGAGTCGTGTTGTTGTGGACAAGACCATAATACATTTTGGATGACCGTTCAGGAGTAATACTGCTGGGGATAGAGCACGAGGCGATGTTGGGGTGTTTGAACAGAAGGTTGTCCGAAATGAAGTTTATTCGGCAGAGACTTGTTTGGATTCAGGGATTTTGTTTACTGAATTTATAAGAAGGAGGAAAAAACAAACTATTATAGTAATTCCTTCACTATTTGCTGAATTAAGTAAGACACACTGAACTTTTTCTTGAAAAATGCTTCTGACATTCTCAGCTAGCATTTCTTTGCTCCATCACTTTTTCTCAAAACGCTTTTGTTTCGTCTCCATGACTGAATTTAACAAGATAAATCTTTTTAGGATCAAGTAAATTATTGGTTGTGGTAAACACTTTATTTAATAGTTGTATTGAGTCAGGTTCAAGAGTTCCTTTACTTAATGAAAGACCCTGTAGATGTTGTAGACAGCAGGACCAGGTGACTTGGCCAAATCAAAAAGCAAACTGTATTTTTTTAAATACCAGCTTTTGTAAACATTGATTAAGAGATGTACTTTGTCTTCGTCAGATTTCAGTCATTAAGTCCCAGATACAACAGAAAATTTTTTAAAAATTTGTTTTTTAAATTTAAACACTCAAGAATCATCAGAATTTTTGTCAGTACAGTTGCTTAAGGGACTAAGAGTTTTTAACTTAAATGTGAAACAGATGTCTTTAAACCCTCGTTAAAATTAAAAATTTGGCAGTGTGAGGATGGATGGGCCATAATTTTGTTCTACGTATTATGTCAAAGATGCGTGTGCAAGTCGCTTAGTGATGAAATACATGTGATTAGTTTCTAAATTGTCGAATTACGTGTAAGACAATATCTAATGCATGTACCTTCTGTATACTTTCAGGCGTAAGTATCTTATGCACGGCACCTTCGGTATACTTTCAGGCGTAAATATCTTAAGCACGGCACCTTCGGTATACTTTCAGGCGTAAATATCTTAAGCACGGCACCTTCGGTATACTTTCAGGCGTAAATATCTTATGCATGACACTTTCGGTGTACTATCATGCGTAAATTCAACCTCAATGCTTGATGACACGCGCTTGTGTATAACTATCACAACGCCAGGGCGACAGTGCCATGTCTGAATGGGATTCGCCCGTAAACTGGCCTCAATGAGTGTGATAAACAAGACCTCGACTTCACAACGCTTTTCACCTGTCAACTTCCTTGTCACCTGATTTGCGTGCTACCTGTTAACACCTTTCGTCTAAAATCGCTGTCAGATCTGACAAAACTTGATGGACCAAGGCTGATCAAATTATCCCGTGACAGATCTATATCCGCGGTGGTGGGGCCAGGAGTGATCTAAACATGCGGTTACCGGAAATTTGTACTACGTTTATCTACGGAGGAAGACACTTTGTACCAAGGGGGTTGTTCGAGCGGAATTTATTTCGAAATGTAAATCATTCGATTGAGATTTTAAAAATATTTTTCAAGTTTAGAGGATGAAAAAGATATTATAGAAAATTCATTATTATGGTGCGAATTGTTAAAAAAATTTTTTTAAATAATATTTTTTTAAAAATTGCTATCACAATGAAGTAAAATTTATGGAATACTTTCGATAAGTTTTGCTATCATTGGGAGATAGATAGGCAAATTAAGATTTGTTGTGTTTTCACTATACAAAAATCTTTTAAGTCCAAAAGAAATTCCAGAACTATTTGTAAAAAAAAATTGTGCGGATGCTAGTGGCAAGTTAGGCTCTACGACAACCGAATGACAGCTATTAGCAAGGTTGACTCAGTCTGTATCTTGTTTTACTCTGCCAGCCGTAAAGGCCGTATGACCATGACACTGGAGGCTGTGGGGAGATTTCTAGGTGTTAACTATAATGGTCGTTTATCCTTAATTTATTTGTGTGTTGTTGTTTTTTAAAATCCTTTATATTAACTCGTGGTGTCTGCTTGCTTGTCGCCAAAACTTTGGATCGATTTTAACCCACTTCCTCGTAAGCTAGCGAGCTGAAATTTTGCAGGCAGTTTCGTGCCGATGATAAAAACTATGTATCAAAATTTCAGATCGATCGCATGTACCGTATTTAAATTATTGAATTTTTAGATTATTTTATTTATTCCTATGTATCATGTTATTTTTTGAGATAGAGCGTCGCGGTGCGTATTATATTGAACAACCTTTCTGTCGCGCAATAAGGTGCGTATTTTATTGACAACACTTTTTATAAACATATTCCTTATCGGTGCGCATTATATTAAAGATGTTTTACGACACAACTACAATTTTGTATTTTTTGGATGGTCTTGTGCTGCGTTTTATAGGGAACATTCTTTTAGTTATGTCTCGTACATAAAGGATTTATAGTGGAAAAACTTGATTTTTTACGTTTTAAAGTTTAAGCCACATCATGCCAGTTTATCGATACGGTACAAGTTTTTAAAAAATAAAAAAAGAAGATATAAAGAAGTCTTTAAAAACAAATTTTTTCTAAGCCTACTTTTTTTTGTATACAGAACTATGTCAATTTCAGTGTTTGTGTCACTGACCCAGCTACCCACCTGGGTCAACGACGGAAAGCCTACAACCAGGTAACTCGGAATGTGTCTACTCACATATGATAGACCCAACCATTGACAAGCACCCGAAACGGGCATAAACATAGCCATACAAATTGGCCTCTGAGCACCGATCCCTGGTAAAATGGAACAGGCTATCGATTCGCATGCTATCCAAGTATTTCCTCTGGTCGCATCGATTTTAGACCACAACAAGCTTGACTTCGATTACGTAAATCTCAACGTGCAACTCTCTCTTTCTTAAAATAAAATAGTAATAATAGTTTTTGTTTTTTTTAAAAATCAATGAATAGAAACAAAGCAAACAAAAAACGTAAAATAATAATAATAATAATAGAAGAAAAAAATTATAAAAAGCTTCCTTTTTTACTTAAAGAGCTCTCAAGACAGAGCGATTGATTGTACACATCAGATTTCTGCTATCCTCCCCGCCCCTCTCCATCGGTTTCCAGTGTTATTTTCATCAATACGGGAGGAGAAGAAATCACGTGACTGAATAGAACAAACGTGAGCCGTGTTAGAACCGGTGAACAACCAGACCAAACTCTCCTTTACCACCCCCCATCCCACGTCTCAAATGTCAGGGAATACACTCTATCGTAAAGTCTTCCATCACTTTTTCTCACACTGGCGATGGTGTATTTGTGTTCTTTTCGAGACTTACGCCACCTCTTTAGGTAACATGATTCCAACCTTTATGAATTGAGAGCATGTCATTTGAGTTAGTGCTCAGTGCTCAGTTAGTTGTCAATCAATGCTGTACTTTTTTTGCTACTGCAGGCCGCGTCAATAGACCATCCTTCATTTCTTCGTCATGTTTAATAAACCTCGTTAACTTTAAGGATAACATCTATATTTTGATCCTGCTACCACCCCGTCCCAATTTGTTGACACATTCCGAGATCAATTTTACAAATTTTATCTTCCACGTGCTTTTCATAAGAACACACATTGAGAACAAATTGGCTTAGATGTGGGATCAACCTCAAGTCAATAAGCGGTGGGCGCACCTTAGATTTTCAAAGTGAATACAATCTTAGCGCCCCCCCCACCCACCCATTTCTATTCCTCGCATCTTGCGCTCCCCTCTGTCTCTTCCGTGCATTTTAAGATTGTCAACATTTGTTTACATTTATTCTCAAATTCTCAACTTTTACACCTTTTAACGCTAGTTGATAATGAGTCGATCAGCGAGATGCCCCCCTCCCCAAACAAGGGAAAACTAATAATTGGTAAAAAGGTAATAATTGGTAATAATGCCAAAACTGATTACTGGTACAGCCAAATGAATGCCCCCCCCCCTTTTTTTTTAAAAACAAGACAAAACTGATAACTGGTACAGCCAAAGGGAATACCGTCACTATACCAGCGCTTGACTGTAAAGCAAGTATTCGTGATGTCCCAAGTCCTGAGTAGATCTGTTTCTATTCTACTTGTCAGCATTTATCGACCGCTTTCAACATCGACAACGCGGGAGCTTCGTGAGAAGGTTGGGGCGACAATAATAGAGCACAATGCCGGAGGGGAGGGGAGGCTGGTGAGGTCAAATTGACAATAAAACGCCAACTTTACGCCGTAAGTTGGTGGATTCTCCTGATCTCCCTAACTCGATATGATTGTTTTACAGCTCTAGAGCCATCAAGTACACAGCTGCAGTCGCCGTGAGATCAGCGCACACAGATTACGATAACATGCTTTCGTCGTCTGCTCACACGGTACCGCCTCGGAGGGGAAGTGAAAACACGACACGACGCGTGAAGGCCTTTAAAACGGCATTAATTCATAAAACAAAAGGGAGGGCAGTCGAGAGTTGGTTCGTTCAATTAATTATAAAATATTTGGGATGGCCCCAGAGCACCAATCAAATAGTAAAAGGCACATTGTTGCTGAGGGTTGTCAACTACCATCTCATCATGTCTTCACTGCATCATGGCACTGTGGTGAAGTGGTTTGTCAACTGGTCGCAGGGTGGCGGCAGAGTTAAACCGTTCATTAAACCCATGACCATGGCAGTAACTTAACTTTTCTGTTATTTATTAAGTTCTTATTTTGTTTTATCGCCGACAAGACTGCATCAAACGCTCAAATATCATTGACTTGATGTTATACTGCTGAGTCATTTCCATGACAAGAAATTCGTCTTATTTAGTCTTAATACTGGATCTCGCCTTGCATGTTAAATTCATTGCAGAGTTAAATCACTTCCAATTTCAACTTATCCCTTTATTTTTCAACTTATCACTTTCTTTTTCAACTTATTTTCTTTCTTTCGTTTATTCAGAAAAAGTAAATTTTTCATTATTTTTCAATGCAAATTTATATTTTATTATTCTTAAAGGGGTCAAATTTGTCAGCTGCTGCAAGTGTTCTATTGATTCTGTGTTAATTTTTTAACTTAAATTTATTGCGTCTCATTTCTATAAAACCCCTAGTCTACATGCTGATGTATAAGTTATTTTTGTTTAGGTACGTTATTAATTCACCAATAAATCCTAAAATTACTTGAACAAACTTTTGTTCAAACAACGTGCGTGAAAGTTCTACACACAATCTACTTTCTCATTGACTGTTTACGTGTTCCTTGTTCACTTGCCCGGTAACATTAATTCCCATCATTAGTCATTCAATTATCAGATGTAGTTTACTAACAACTGGCCTTGTTACAGCGTGATAATTGTTGCTTCACTCGCCAGTCCAATACTCAGCCGCGTCTGGCTTGATGGTAGTTATCACCAAAATCATCGTGTGAACTATTCCAGGAATGATAATGGTACCTCTGTCTCAGTGATGAACTGAATCCATTATTGAAAATGACTTTTTTGTTTGTTGCTCTCTGGAATGTCCTCGTTGGATACTGGGGACAGTTAAATGTTGACAGATAAACATTTGATAAATGAGATCTTTTTGTTATTAGAAGTTTGACCTGGTATAATTTAAGTTGTTTGAGTAAATAAGACAAATGGATAAATAGAGCGTAGTTGTTTGAGTAAATAAGACAAATGGATAAATAGAGTGTAGTTGTTTGAGTAAATAAGACAAATGGATAAATAGAGCGTAGTTGTTTGAGTAAATAAGACAAATGGATAAATAGAGCATAGTTCAGCCCTCAACGATATAAGGTTGTCATTTATAACGTGGTCAGCTGAGCAATGTTCCCTCTAAGGTTCGTTGGTTCGTGTGCAAAGTGAAAAAAGTCGTGAGCAAAGTTGCACAGAATCCATTTTTGAATGCAATACTACACAATTTGCTGCGTGGTTATTCTAAACCACTGCGCGGCGTCGGCCAGAGAACTGCGCGGCCGCGCAACCGCGCAGCTTAAAGGGAACATTGGTCAGCTGGTATATCTGTAATATGTTTTTAATAGGAAAAGTTTTCCATGTAAGTAAAAAGCACACAATTATAAAATATTTTTTGTAAAAAATAGCTATGATAATAACACTATCAGCATAATATAAACCGCACCAATAGAATAATATAAATCACACTAACATCACAATATAAACCAAACCAACAACAAAACATCACATATGTTACGGGGGGGCCTTAACCCTGACAACCTTATCACGGTGACACCTCTGTAATGTCATAACATTGATAGCTCCCATGATGTCAGTGTTACCACTCTAATATGGTCAGCTTGACAATTCCCTGACCAGCTTGGCAGCCCTTACTTAGCCAGTTTTACTGCCCCAGTAAGGTTAGTTACATAGTTAATGGATTCAGCTGAATTACAAATGCTTGTCATAAACGAAATCCTGTTAGTTTCTATCTATTATAACTAACTGGCATATCACGTAATTAAAATATAAAGCTTTTATAAGCATATAGACATAGATGTTTTCAAAAATATAATTGAGGCTTTGGGGATAATGGAGATCAGTATAACATCCTCTTATATGCGTCATTTATCATGTTTATTTTTGAAGTACACAACATTGTTAGGGGGACTTACTGAAATACACACTAGTGCTGCCCGATATGTTCAACTCTAGTCAACCCTGTCACTTATTTCCGATTGTTTTTTGTGATCTATGCATATTATGAACAAGTGAAAAAGTAGTGCGTCTACTCATCTCATCTGGTTGTTTAATATGATCAATGCATATAATGAACAAGTGAAAAAGTTTAAAACTGTTGTGTAGTGCGTCTACTCATCTCATCTGGTTGTTTAATATGATCAATGCATATAATGAACAAGTGAAAAAGTTTAAAACTGTTGTGTAGTGCGTCTACTCATCTCATCTGGCTCAGCTGTATCAGTTACCTTGGTGTAACCCCCAACAGCTAGCCAAAGCTTATTCAACACATGGCTTATAAACTGGTCCTTATTGGAACAAGATAAAAAATATTAAAAAAAGCAATGATGAGTGAACACAACATTACAGTTTCAACTAATAATATTTGGAAATGGGTTGTTTACTTTACAAAAATGTTAATGAAGAAAAAACATAATTTGCAGGATCACAAGCTGAGAGAGTCGCTAATGATTGGTCAGATGGATGTCCCCCTGGAGGAGAAGATGGTCACAATCGTATACGGCACAGACATGGTCAACTTGGAGGTTGTCAACTTTGTTTGTGCCCATAAAGAGACAGCACAGGTAAAATTTAGTAATACAACAGATACTTAATGAAATGTCCAATGATTTTTGCATGGAGGTTAACTACATGAGCTGATCTTTCTTATTCAGTCTGGGTGTTAAGAACTAAAACACATCTGTTTAACCCAAGATGTGTTGATAAAGTAGAATACGTCTTTTTTTTATTAATTTTTTTTAAAAAATGATATTTTGAATGCACTTGATTAATTTTTTTTTAAGGAATGGGCAGATGAACTGTTAAAATACTCCATGAACCTGTTGGCCTTGAATAGCAGTGCCTTGACCTACTTGGACAAGTTGTTTGCACGTTTTAACCTGGTCCTTAACAATGAGGGGAAAGTTTCCATGAAGAAGTAAGGCACACAATGGTTATCTCATCTTATATATTCTTTTATACCAAACTTCCAAAGCACTAGAAAACATTAATCTTGATATAAGGAGTCCATTATTAATTTGTTGTCTCAAATTTTGTGAGAATTTTCTTTCATTAATTTGATAATGTTTGCTTTACTGTCTGGTTATCCTTTTAAAAAAAATATTTAAAAAAACTAACTTATTTTGGCTAAACTAAGTTCAGCTTATTCATGCTAAACTGAGTTTAACTTTCTCTTGCTAAACGTTAGTTTGTCTTTTTCATACCAAATGAGTTTTTGACTTTATGACATTGAGTTTAGATTTCTCATGCAAAACTCAATTTGACTTTCTGATGCTAAACTAAGTTTGACATTCTCAAACTATATTAATTTTAACTTTTTCATACATAATTGAATCTGACCTATTCACGCTATTCAAACATTTGCACTGATGAATAATTTCAGTAACCCATAACTTAATGTTTCATAGTCATGTTGGCTTATACAAATACCATTTGAATAAGGTTTACCTTATAAAGGTAGACCATTTCAAAATTAGCCTGTTCCTTTTATTTTGCAATAGATGCATACACAACATTAACATTTTTGACTTGGCAGTAACATAATTTTTAACTGATTTATTGAGTGCAAATTACAGTTGAGAAAAGTCTGTTTTTTGTTGTTTTTTTTATTGTCATTTAAACCATTTCAAATTTAAAAAAAAAGTTCATTTCAATGTTGATAATGTTTTCAGACCAAAGGGTAAATAAGTAAGATTAATTAAGCTTTGTGTACTTGGATGTGCATCAGGCATCAGGGGTTAAAACTTGAAGTAAATTATAACTATAAATTCCAAACTATTTCTATTCAGTATTACAACTTCTACACATCATTAAAATCAAAAGATGTATAATTTTAACCTTATTATTAACACAAATAAATCTAAATTTTACTTTGTGGGAATAATATGATCCAATTTTTAAAAACTATAAAAAATCTGTTCTCAACACACTCTCTTACAATGATATTTCCAAGCTGAATGAATGGTGATGCACAAAAATAGCTTCTCTGCAAGTCCATATATTATCTTGAATGCCAAATGAAATCAACTAAAGGGGCTGTACTGCATCATTTATTACCTGTGCAGTGATGGATGCCATTTGTGCAAAATCAATAGTAACACTACACTGTTGACATATTGAACAGATGACAGATTATAGAAATATCTCATACATTGATTGCTCAAAGTTAAAGGAATATTATTGTAAATCATAAAGTTATTAATTAAAGAAACCTTAATCTTGGAAATTTTTTTTGACTAACGCTATTATTTTGCTATATTTTGTCATTTACCTTCTCTGTTTGCTGCCATTATGGTCTATTAATTTTTATGCCAATTTAGCTTTTTTAATGACCTGAGTATGACATTACTTTGCCAAAAACGTATGCTACATGTAAATATTTCCTCTTGTTTTTCCGACAATGATACCACAATTACTTTATAACTCTTTAATTCAATGAAACAATTTTAAGAATGTGAAATGTAAAAATAACATACAGTAAAAATGTATGCCTTTAGTCACTTGAAAATGAATTTTTTTTCAAATAGTTTAGTTTGGATAATGTTTCTCTATTTCTCAAAAGAAATAAACAAATTTACTAATTACATTGTATCACCATAATCCCACGAAAGTGGATGCTTCCCAAATTGTTTTTTAAATTTATATTTCAATACCTGTTCTTTAAACTTGTGATGTCTTGTCAATTTTAGAGCTCTCTGGTATGTTTTTTCATGCCCTGCGACACTTTTCAATGATAGCTTGCAAATTTTTTTACGGCTTCCTTCCATTCCAGTATTGTCAAGACAGTAGCCAACAATAGAGATGACAGAAAGAAGGTTGAGAAAGCTTTAGAGAGTGTTGGATTCCATGCCGGGAAGGTTGGTTTAGAGAAGGGTTCGGTAAACGACAGCCCCAGAGCTGCAAGCGGCTCTCATTTCCCAAAGTTGTGGCTCTTTGATCAAGTAAAAAATCAATATTCTCTATAAAAAATAATAAAAAATAAGTATGATTAAAATTAAGCATACACAATTTTAATGGAGGAGATGAATAAACATAAACAAAATATCTTAATTTTTATTTTAATTGAATTAAGTTGTTAATCTCAAATTATGTAAAAGCTTAACTCTTCAGATTTATTCTTGTAAATTTGTTTTTCATCCCAGTGCTGTTAACTCAAGGTGCCAAATTTTCCCAGGCAGGAGTAAAACAATTCCCATATTAGACTAAAAATCCCCAAATGCATTAAATTCTCTTGGCGAAGCAATCTCAAATATTCCCATATTTAAGGCCAAATGCTCATAAATTCCCATTTCTATAAATTTGCGTAATTTGGCTTTAAAAAAAATTCCCACGATTTGGGAAATTTCCCAGGAGTTAACAGCACTGTTTCATCCCAGCCCAGAATGGGTTTTATGTTACCTCTAAATTGATTTCTCTTATAAATGACAGCAGCTACGAAACTTGTTCACCAGCAATATACAAGTAACTTCAGATGATCCTGAATGGCAAGAAGTAGATGTTACAATTAAAACACAAGGCCAACTGTTTTCAATTATTATATTTTTATACTACTTATGATGAGATACATTAAATATTAAAAAAATTTAAATGAATTTTTTTTTCCTTTCTCAGACTGACACTATAAACCCACAGAAATTCACATTTGACAATTTCTTCAATTTTTACCGGCATCTAGTTGGCAGGACAGAGGTTGATAAAATATTTGATGAGTTGTAAGTCATTCAGCCATTCATATTTTGTACTCTTGTGAAAATAACATTTTTTTTTAAAAACTGATACAGATTCATTATAAAATATGGAATATTATAACTAATTCAAATGAAACAATTCCCATTTTTTTCCCAAGGGGAGCTAAGAAAAAGCCCTATCTAACTTCACAACAGTTTTGTGATTTCCTCAATAAACAACAACGAGACCCTCGTCTCAATGAGATCCTCTACCCCAACTATACACTAGCTCAGGCTGACCAGCTGATACACAAGTATGAGAATAAATCAGGCATGGCTCAGAAAGGTAATCTTTTTTCTCAATTTTCATGGTAGTTTTATCTATCTAGGGGTAAACGGAATTACTAATGTTATAAATCTAATCATCTGTAGTATCTTTTCTTGATAATTTGTGGGTTCAATGGACACCTACCTAAAATATCTGGAGGAGGCTAAAGATTTAACTGTCAAATTATAATTTGTTTCTTAACACCATGCCAATTAAAATTTTACAAAGTGTACTTGTTCAATTTTTCTATCAATGAAACAGCAATTATAACTATTCAAATTACTAAGAAATACTTCCTTCATTTATCATAATTTTCCTTCAAATCTCAGATTATAAATGTTTAAAGTAAGACTTATTTCTTGCTGAAAATTTGTGTAAACTACAATTATGCCTTTCTGTGATAGTTGTCCTTATTCATTACTTTCACTTTGTGTTATCTAAAAATGTTCCAGTCGATTATCAAAACTGTTTATAAAGAAAAAATGGTGTGTATTTCTTTCTCTCTCAGTTAAAAAATATATAAATATAATTCTAGTTATTTCTTTCTCTTTTATTGTCTCTATGCTGCTATACTTAACATTGTTTTTCTTAAATTAGTTATCATTAGGGCTACTAGATAATAAAATTTAGCTTTTAATGCTTAGCTGTAAAAATAGTAAAGGGAATTGATTTTTAAAATATTAAGTCAACTAGTCTATTTAATAGCACTTCTTTATTTGAAGAAACAACGTAGATCTGTAATTGTAATTATTAATTGGTAGCTTTTGACTTTGCAAATCTTATTACTTTTTAAAAGAAGAGGGATACAAATAATTTTATGAATGAGGCTGAAGAATGACAAGTAGAAATGTAGAATACCTATTTTTTACTTTACAAATGACATTAAGATGTGATACAAAAATTTTTTTAAAGCAATTGTTATCATGAATCCAGGTTTTTACTCTTAATGAGAAAACTATATGTGTCATTCACATTTGATCTTGCTGAAAAAAATAACCAAATAACCTCAAGGGCTTGAAACCAAACCCACCCTGTCCACTCCTTTACCTTGTATGTTTTAATTTATGATACAAACTATATATTTATGATTATTCTAATGCTAATATTTAATGCATAAATCGCCATTGTTCAGACACTAATGGTTTTATATTGTGTTGGGATTCAAGATTTTCTGATTAGATATTTGGCCCTGTAGTATGTTCTTTCATAATATTTTTAAAAAGCACAGAATTAGAGGATTGATGGATACACTTGGATCCAGAAAATGGAACCTGGCCAAAAGATGGCCAGTAGCTCAATAATTGTCTCATGATTCACCAAGAATCACCAGCTTGTTGAAAGACTGGCAATATCAATAGAGCTGATGGCCAAACATAAATGGCATCAGTATTGTGCCGTTGCCAAGAACCAACTCCGGGATAAATGTAATGAAAACTAGTATTATCTATGACGCCTTTATAAGACCTAACTGTGCAATTCTTTGATTTCATCGCCACAACAAATTTAAAAGTTTCACAAAATACTTATATAAATAAGACATTCACTTTTTTGTACGCAAACTAGATGTATGTTGCTAAGTTAAGATATTTGATGGATTTAACCTAAGGTGTGCGAGTTAAAAGTAAATATTTCTTAGCTAAATAATTTTTTAAATACATAAGGCTTTGAAAAAGTTAACACACCATACCTACTACTACTAAACTATAGTTGTACACTAGAGAAGTGCTTAGAAAATACTTTGAAACAAGGTCCTGTATATTTATAGTAGGGGTCTACCGATATGCCTTTTTTCCGATATTGCCGATACCGATATTACCAATATTTTTTTTGCCGATATGAGTATTTGTTAGGACAAAAAACAGCGGTCATATTTGATGACGTCATTCTTAAATTTATCACTCGTAATTATTTATCTTTCAAATTAGGGTACTACCGATTTCATTTTTGCTGATATTACCAATATTTTTTTTCCTATATGAAAGCCGATATGAGTATTTGTTGGGACAAAAACCAGCGGTCTTATTTGTTAAGACAAAAAAAAACAGCGGTCATATTTGATGACGTCCTTCTTAAATTTATCACTCGTAATTCTAATGCATAATCGCCCTACCTGTGCGTGTGTCTCCCCCATCGAAAGGCGCGCAAAAAGGCACGTGAAAGGCGCGCAAAAAAGGCGCGCAAAATTATTATAAATAAATTTAAAATGTTCGCAGTAAAAAAAAATTCTATGACGTCATTGTTTTAGCACAGAGCGTCAATTACCGAAACAACGCACGAACTATGCGTGTGTGTGAGCTTTAGCCTTAGCAGGCTTTTACACTAGTTATTTATATTTTGTAATTTAGGGGTCTACCAATATGCATTTTTGCCGATATTACCAATATTTTTTTCTGATATGAGTATTTGTTAGGACAAAAAAAAACAGCGGTCATATTTGATGACGTCATGTGTAATTATTTATATTTTATAATTTAGGGGTCTACACTCTACGGATGTCCAGTTATGCCGATATTACCGATTCCGAAACGATGTTTCTGATGTGTTTACAAGTTCCAGATCATGACTTCATAGGACTCATGACAAAACGAACCGTCCTTTATGAAAATGTACAAGCAAAATTAGGTACTCCTTTTGAAACTTCAACTTTTGACTCATAATTATTAATTCTAACCAATAGTTTAATGGCTTTTGCACACGGCCACCTTTTATGAATGAAACAATGAGAACAAAGCAATAGTAATAGAGTGAAATGAGGTTGAAGGATGAAGGGTTGCCCATGACAACAAGTCTGCACACGGTACATTTTGTTATTCCATACGAAACTAAATGTTTTAGACATCTGCGATTCTGCGTGCATCTATTAGAGCAATTATGTGAACAAAATGTTTACATGTTATCCATTTATTAGAGCAATTACGGTATACTTGGCATCGGCACTATTTAAACAGTATTTCCGAGCATACGAAAATCGGCCGATACCTAAAAATTATCATAGCGCATGGCACACTGTATCGTGGCTGTAGATATTAATACTAGGACTCTTTTGGCTATTTCAATACCGGTATCGGGATCGATATATTAATTTGTCGAGATATTGTAAATCTAAATGATAGTTTTTTTTTGTGTTTTTTTGTTTGTGGTCAAAATATCACTTATTATGAAATATCGGCGACGTCAATATCGGGACCTTTACATGCTACCGATACTGATATTGCCGATATCCTGATATCTGTGCCGATATATTGGCCAGCCAATATATCGGTAGACCCCTAATTTATAGTCTGATAAAAGCAGCAATCAAAAGATCTAAGCGAATCCAAAAGAAGTGAAATTGGAATAAAAAATGAAAATTGGGAATTCTTTTCTGGCAATATTACAAAATAAATTCAACCTTACAAAAAGACAAGGACTAAAATTATATTTTTGGAATTTGTAAAAATTTTTTTTAAACATCATTTCTTCTTGCCTTTTATTGACAATTGTAACTGATTCCATTTTACACTTTATTTCAGAGAAAGGTAAGGGTTGTGTTGTGTCTTAATTTGACCACAGTAGAATTTTAACAAAGCCATATCGCATCAGCATCCCTCAGCTATATGACCTGTAGACAAGATCCCATTATCTATAGTGCCAATATTTATTTACATCCCTCCCAAAATTAAACGCATGTATTATGTTTCAATTCAAATATTAGTGTCTTTATCAGTTTTTTTTTAAATACTTTTTTTTTCTTAAGCAATACTATAATTTGAGTCCTACTGTTGTTTTGAATGCACTTATTAATAACATGATGATTTTTTATAATTTTTAAATAAAAGATGTCATTAATTGACCAAATCTAATGAAGTCAATATTTACCATTCAGATGCTGAGAAAAGCATTATACAAACAATAATCATTTAAAAGGCTTTTGCTTGAAAATGTGTGGGTTATTTGCTTTATTATAGTTTGAGCATTGAGGGGGAACATTTTACCAAAATAAAAAAAAATTACACGTGTGAATTTTACAGGTCTCAATAATCTTGTCTCTTCCTTCCCTTTCCTAATCAATAAAAACAAAACAGTTTGGAATCTCATCCACAAAAAAAACTTTTCTAATTTAAACATAACAAATACCCTAACAATTAATATTTCAGTGTTATTCGCATTTTTTTAAAACAATATTTTTGATAGCTTGATTTTCTATCATAACAGCTTTGAGACTTCAAATAATTCTTTATGTAATATTAAAAAGATTTCTCAAGCAAACTAAGAGGGGAATTTTCAGTATACGTGGAAACACTTTTTTCCCCCTAAAAAGTTAAAGTCCACTAATGAGAAACAAATCTTTTATTTTGAAATAGTGATCACTGCTCCATAACATTCTAAATCTATTAAAATTTTTAAAATTTTGATGGGGGTGTGTGTGTGTCAGTTTATCTTTTTTAAAAATAATAGCTTACTTATGTTTATTTTATTTGTTATACTTTGAGCACTTTAATTAGATATCTACATGTCATTTATATTTGCTAGCTTCTTTTATTATTTGTTTTTATTTTATGAACAGTTATTTTCCTTCTAACATTTAAAATACTTGCAATATAAACGTTCATCTCTAGAAAATTCCACAGTTTAAAAAATAAGAAGGGTTAACTTATTCAGAATTTGAATGTTCAGAAAGAATTGAAAATAAATCTTTAAAAAATAGTAAAAGTGATAACAGTAATCCAGAGTAAGCAAATGGACGTGTGATCTACAATAAAATGAAACAATGAACTGAAAAGCAAAACTTCTAGAGGACTCTGATCAATGATTAGACTTTTATTAAGATTTTTACATGTGGTATAATACTAACAAAGCTATCCATTGTGAAACATAAAGACCATAAAGGTTTTATTTTTAGAGGCTTAATTAATTATCCGTACCATATTCAGACTTGCCATATTTTTCTGGGAAATTTATTTTTAAAATCCAGTCACAAGAAACAGAACTGGCCAAAAAAACAACACTACCAAAATTTTTGCTTTGCTGTTTCAATTAATATTTTTATGTGTGTCTGACATAACAAAGGACTAATTTCAATCTCCATGTCAAACCACACTAAAAATAAAGTGGTGCATGAAATTTAAAGCCCTCTCTAGTTCCCATGTTGTTGCTGCATGTTCTTGACATAATAGTCAGAATACAATTTATTTTTTTTGCAACATATAGGTGATTCCCATATGATTATTATATTATCTAATCTTTGTTACTGATTGCATGATTTTTCATCCAGACTGACCTTTTTAAAAATCAAACCAGTTTAGTTTTTTTAAGCACCCTTTCGATTTATGATATTAAATAAATAAATATTAGATGTTATCAAAAGTTTTGCAAATCTTAAATTTTGATCATAATGAAAAATCAGTCTTATTAGGAAATGTGGGCTTAAAGTTGTATGGAGTAGAATTTATGTTGAAGGTTTTAATAGCATTCAATATTTTTTTAAAGTAATTCTTTTTTCTTTTCTCAAAAACTATTTATTGCGTCCAATGTGATTATTATGCTAGTTGGTATTCTGATGAATTTTAAATTACAAGTTTGAAGTTGAGTGTACTTGTAAATTCTTGATTAACATTGTTCTTTTCTTCATTTTTTTCCACCTTGGTTTGACAGGTCATTTATCCCAAGAGGGCTTCCTCAAGTTTCTGATGAGTGAGGACAACAACTTGATTCCACCAGACAAGCTGGACATGAGTGAGGACATGGATCAGCCTTTGGCTCACTACTTCATTAACTCCTCCCACAACACATACCTGACTGGTAAGTTCGTCTCTTGTGGGCAATTAACTCCTCCCACAACACATAACTGACTGGTAAGTTCATCTCTTGTGGGCAATTAACTCCTCCCACAACACATACCTGACTGGTAAGTTCATCTCTTGTGGGCAATTAACTCCTCCCACAACACATACCTGACTGGCAAGTTCATCTCTTGTGGGCAATTAACTCCTCCCACAACACATACCTGACTGGCAAGTTCATCTCTTGTGAGCAATTAACTCCTCCCACAACACATACCAGACTAGTAAGTTGATCTCTTGTGGGCAATTAACTCCTCCCACAACACATACATGACTGGTAAGTTGATCCCTTGTGGGCAATTAACTCCTCCCACAACACATACCTGACTGGTAAGTTCATCTCTTGTGGGCAATTAACTCCTCCCACAACACATACCTTACTTGTAAGTTGATCTCTTGTGGGAAATGTTCCCTTTAAGCTGTGGGGTTGCATGGACAGGCAGAAGATATCTGACTGCCGCCGCACAGCAGTTCAGAATTACCTTGCAGCAAATTTTGATAAGGATAATATAATATTTGTGTTTTTGGTTTGTAAAGATTTGAAAGAAATGGATGCTGTGCAACTTTACACAAGAGTTTTCTTATTTTGTACACGGATAAATGAATCTTAAAGGGAACTTGGCTTGTGAGTCTCCACTCTAAACCAAAATGTTTTGGTTTTTGGCTTCCTAATTTCAGAAATTAGCCCTTTAAAAACATCTGCCAATAATTTAGCTATATTAATTGTTCTGATTTACAATGGATCAGCACTTCCAGCTAAAGCTGTAGTATTCTTTACAATTATTCTTCAAATCAAAATCCCTTAAATAAATTAAAGGCTGGACATAGGCTTTCAATTTTTGTGATTTAAAATGCATTAGGCAATAGATTCTTTAATTAAATTAAATAATTTTTAAAAATAAAATTACATTTTTTGTCTTAAACTGTCTCTAGGTCACCAGTTTACAGGAAAGTCTTCAGTAGAGATGTACCATCAGGTACTTTTAAGTGGTTGCCGGTGTGTTGAGCTGGACTGTTGGGATGGCAAAGATTCTGACATGGAACCAGTGATAACTCATGGCTACACCATGTGTACAGAAGTTTTATTTAAGGTAGGTCAGTAATATATTTGAAGGAACAATTACGGTGCCGCAACACAACTTCATGTTATTGATTGTTTTCTCTCTGGCCATAAATGTGCCTCATATATTTTCTTGACTGTAATGTTATTTTTACAGGATGTGATAGAAGCCATTGCCCAGAGTGCATTTAAGACATCAGAGTTCCCGGTGATATTATCATTTGAAAATCATTGCAGGTAACACCATGTTTTATTGTTGGTAAACTGCCTGAAATTAACAAATTGTAGTAGTTGTTTTTTTGTTTTTTTTAAATTATATTTTAAATTTTCCCTCTTATACTGGAATTCAGATTGTAAAAGGTAAAAATAATGTTTAAAATTTCTTAATACAACTCTTAAACTTTTTCAAGCCCCAAGCAGCAGGCAAAGATGGCCAACTACTGTAGAACAATATTTGGGGATATGTTGCTCATTAACCCACTAGACACAAACCCAGTAAGTAGTTTACTTTTCTTGCTTTTATAGAGCAATTTAAAAATAGTGCTCTTATGTTTTTAATGTTCTGTACTATTTACATCATAACTGGACCATGTATTTTAAATCAAAGGCTTTTTAAAAACTCACATAAACATTACAGATTAAATTTTTTTTTAATATATGCTTTTCACTTAAGCTTAAACAAGATATTCCTCTGCCAAGTCCCAACCAACTAAGGCGCAAAATCATCATCAAGAACAAAAAGAAACATTTCCATAGAGGTATGCATAAGTAAAACTATTGTCCACTGCTATTAAATGTTCCATGGTATATTAATCTTATCTTGTTATCATGTTGAATTGAACCAAGCAGCCACTGGTTTTGTTGATTGACTTAGTCACTCCCATGTTTGCAATCAGGGGATCAAATTATTATACTTTAGGTTTTGGGCTGTTGGTGTCAGTTTATAAAGAAATGGTGTCAATGTACTGACAATTTATGTTCATCTAAAAAAGAGAGAAAAAATATACATAATTTCAGGATTTCATGGTTCATAAAATAATTTGTTTTAACATTTTGCAAAGAAACAGAAGTATATCTTTAAATTTTATTTTAATATACCTTTTAATATAAAACTCTTGGGACTCAACTAATTTCAACATGCCACTAGAAAATTTGTATGTATCCCAACATACCAATAGAAAATTTGTATGCCCTAATGTATGTGTGCGGTTGATGTCAATGTAATAGAAATAGTGCTTGAATTATTTTTCGTTGTTGCAATATTTAATGTTATTTAAATACTATTGTCATGTTTTTGTTTGCCCCTTCTTGTCCTAAATTTGTAAAGTATAATCATAAATTGACACAACTAATACAAAGATACACATCCTCCTCTTCGAAATGTTGCTTGCTGAAAAAGTCTTGGCTTTTTCTATGTTTGATAAAGTGCACATATTAGTTTTTTGTATTTCTTTTCAAGTTATTTGCATCCTAAGGAATGAAAAACAAATAAGTTCATTTTTTTAATCAGAACGAATGTTGTAACAAATGCCAAAAATCTTTAATAAATATTCAGAACTTGGCAAGGAATGTCTGGCTACAAACAACTTGAAATAATCTGCACAGACTGAGGTTAAGCCATCACAGTTTTATCTTGTGTGGTTACATATTGATTTTTTAGTAGTCTCTGCTCTACCCTGTCCACAGAAATTAAACTCTAATTCCTCCTAAGTTATGTCAATGTTTAGCAATTTAAACATTAAATTAATGAGTTTTGAGTTAAAATCATCCTTGACCTACCAACTAAATCACTAGTCATTCATCAAAACATTTTGAAAAATTAATTATAGTTTTTTTTCCCAACGAAAACTCATCTTTAGTACAAGGGAAAAATTATAATTATTTGAAGCAAACAGTTTATCAAACCCTTTCAAATAAAGTGTTTATTTCTAAGTGTTGTAAAGTATGCATTATTTTCAATAGTATGTGAACTTCCAAAGCTTTCATCAACTGAATGTTCTTTATTGCATCCCTGATTGTTATATGTTAGCAACTTAGTGAAAGATGTTGTTTTAAGGTTGAATAGAAGACCTAATTTGTTTCAAATTAAGTCAGATCTGAAAAATTAGCTGACATCCTTTTATTAATGGATTAATTTTAGTCTATATAATTGACTTGGCAGACTTAAAATTCATCTAAATATTGTTTATAATAAGTGGTTTTTAAGGATGTAGAGTGATCATTAGCAGTCTGATTATTCGTTAAAGTAATGATTAATAATTATTTGTGTTCCAAAAAATCAATTACTGAATGTAAATATTGTTTCCTTAGTATTGTAAATAACAATAAATAATTACTTCTTTAAATTAATGCAGTGTATACAATTGAAAGTCATAATACTCACTTTTATTGCCCATGACTTGATTGACTGCAAACATTTTAACTTTCATATCATATTTTCACTCTCTGCCATATATATATAGCTAGGACACCTATTTAAAATTATTATTTCTCGTTAAAAAAATATGCTGTTGGAGAAATGACATAACATCCTTAATTATGACTTGAATTAAATGCAGATCTTCAAAGTTCAACACTTATGACAATTTAAGCCTATGTAATTTTTGTGCTCCAAGTTTGTAGAAACAAAAAAATATTCCACCCAAAAACTTGAATTCTTTGTTCTTTGTTTAACTTATGGTGTTACTCTCAATGCAATGAAAGGAAGGCCCTGATTGACCTGAAATAAATCTTGTTTAGTTGCGTGCTTGAATTTTTTTAATGAATACTATTAAAATGTCATAAAGATTTACAGTTTTCTTTTTATGCTTGAAAGCCACTTTGATCAAAGTTTTCATAAATTTAAAAACTGTGTAGCACAGAAACATTTTCATTTTTCTCTGTGTAAATCACTTTTGGAGCAGGCCTCTTCCTCTCATTGAAATAAAGTCACCTGCGTGAATAGTTCCTTTGCCTCATCACTGCCAATATCTTGAATGTTGTGTGTTGTCATTTTTGCATTTTGATGTTTGTTCTAGAAAAGACCTCTCGGAAGAACAGAGGTAAGCATGCAATTTTTTGCCTCTCTGTTATTAAACACCTCAGAAATGTTAATGATAATACTGCCTTAATTCTGAGACATACATAACCTTTTATTTTTTATTACGCAACCTATTCTATTGGCTTAAAATTTATTTGTAGAGGACTAGCATTTAAAAATCATTTTTTGTGTATTGAGTAAAATCTGTGTTTGATATCTTAATGTTGCTAATGAATTATATGCTACCTTTTGTTATCCTCTGGCAATGGGTACTCAGAATTAAGCCAGTCAAATCAACCTTATTTTATGAGTATACATTATACATGTACTTGCATGAACCCTTATTATTCAAACTTTACCATAATGCGCTCCAATTGGAATATGCCATTAACTTGTCAGTTTTAATATAGTTTTAACCTAAGCACTTAATCTTGGGCCTTGATATCATGTATAGTAATTTTTTTATTTCATATGTTTTGGTGACGGATAAAATGAAAACCACCAGTAGCAGTGAAATGGTGGTAAAATGAAAAGAAGTTTTTTTTTAAATTAAGAAGGGAAATAGCTTGCAGAATTAATAAACAGTAATAAATGTAATTCAACATAAACATTTTGAAAGGAAGCCTTTCACTTTTTAAAATAAGAAAATACCTTGCATGTTACCTAATATTCTTATAGTCTTAATATTTAGTCCAGTTCTGCGGGCACTCTTTTAATCTTAAATGAATTACTTTTTTTTTAAAATTAAAAGGAGTCTCATTTTTTTGTTTTTTGATGATTTTTGTCAGTTTTGTATATTTTTGTTTATTTGATTTCTTGAAAGCATTGATTAAAAAAAAACCAGGATTAAAGACTTTATTTACTGTCCAAGTAAACTACTTAAGGGAGCTAAAAATTGTTTGGAGGACAATCCTGGTTAACCAAATAAGTTTTAAAAAAACAAAAACTGTATATGATTAAATGATCATTGAAATCTTTGCTATAAATTAAATGAAACCGACTGAAATTTTTGTCGTTTACAATTAAGTAAATGATAACAATAACAATATATAGGTTTTTTTCAAGACTTTAATCCAACCCAGAAATAGATTGTTAAATTTGAATAACTGCTTATACATTCAGCCTCCGACTTACAAGGTACAAAATAAATAGGTTCCAGAAAAGCTTTTGTACGTAGAATTTTTATTAGTGGAGTATGGAATATTAGTTCTTCTATGATACGTCCAACTTAGCCATAGAGAGGTAAGGTAAACAAATAGAACTTTTTAGCAATAAAGAAAAATGCAAATAAAATTAAATTTACACATGGGAGGTATTTTTGGGCAATTTAAAATCTGGTAGTTCTAGTTTTGTACATTGAATACTATTTTAAGGAGGAATGGACGATCTAGCAGGTGGATCAATCTATCCCTCTATGCTATCGTAAGTCAAGGGCTGACTGTACTGAAGTCTAAATCTCATACTATAAAATATTGCTTACATTCATTTTAATTTTTTATCAATAGCTTTTGAGATATTAATATTAATTGTGGAATATTATTTAGATTAATAAATTATTATTATTGTATCCTTAACATTATGAAACAGATTGAAAATGTTTACATCTCCTTACTTTAAACTTTAAAGGGCTTCATTATCAATGAGTTATAAAAATCTCATCAACAACACTTTTGCAATTTTAAACTGTTACATGAAAAATCTCTTTAGATGTTTAAGAATGAAGGTATAGAATTAAGGTGATATCATGAATAATTGAAGGTATAGAATTAAGGTGATATCATGAATAATTGAAGGTATAGAATTAAGGTGATATCATGAATAATTGAAGGTATAGAATTAAGGTGATATCATGAATAATTGAAGGTATAGAATTAAGGTGATATCATGAATAATTGAAGGTATAGAATTAAGGTGATATCATGAATAATTGAAGGTATAGAATTAAGGTGATATCACGAATAATTGAAGGTATAGAATTAAGGTGATATCATGAATAATTGAAGGTATAGAATTAAGGTGATATCATGAATAATTGAAGGTATAGAATTAAGGTGGTATCATGAATAATTGAAGGTATAGAATTAAGGTGATATCATGAATAATTGAAGGTATAGAATTAAGGTGATATCATGAATAATTGAAGGTATAGAATTAAGGTGATATCATGAATAATTGAAGGTATAGAATTAATGTGATATCATGAATAATTGAAGGTATAGAGAATTAAGGTGATATCATGAATAATTGAAGGTATAGAATTAAGGTGATATCATGAATAATTGAAGGTATAGAATTAAGGTGATATCATGAATAATTGAAGGTATAGAATTAAGGTGATATCATGAATAATTGAAGGTATAGAGAATTAAGGTGATATCATGAATAATTGAAGGTATAGAATTAAGGTGATATCATGAATAATTGAAGGTATAGAATTAAGGTGATATCATGAATAATTGAAGGTATAGAGAATTAAGGTCATATCATGAATAATTGAAGGTATAGAATTAAGGTGATATCATGAATAATTGAAGGTATAGAGAATTAAGGTGATATCATGAATAATTGAAGGTATAGAATTAAGGTGATATCATGAATAATTGAAGGTATAGAATTAAGGTGATATCATGAATAATTGAAGGTATAGAATTAAGGTGATATCACGAATAATTGAAGGTATAGAATTAAGGTGATATCATGAATAATTGAAGGTATAGAATTAAGGTGATATCATGAATAATTGAAGGTATAGAATTAAGGTGGTATCATGAATAATTGAAGGTATAGAATTAAGGTGATATCATGAATAATTGAAGGTATAGAATTAAGGTGATATCATGAATAATTGAAGGTATAGAATTAAGGTGATATCATGAATAATTGAAGGTATAGAGAATTAAGGTCATATCATGAATAATTGAAGGTATAGAATTAAGGTGATATCATGAATAATTGAAGGTATAGAATTAAGGTGGTATCATGAATAATTGAAGGTATAGAATTAAGGTGATATCATGAATAATTGAAGGTATAGAATTAAGGTGATATCATGAATAATTGAAGGTATAGAATTAAGGTGATATCATGAATAATTGAAGGTATAGAGAATTAAGGTCATATCATGAATAATTGAAGGTATAGAATTAAGGTGATATCATGAATAATTGAAGGTATAGAATTAAGGTGATATCATGAATAATTGAAGGTATAGAATTAAGGTGATATCATGAATAATTGAAGGTATAGAATTAAGGTGATATCATGAATAATTGAAGGTATAGAATTAAGGTGATATCACGAATAATTGAAGGTATAGAATTAAGGTGATATCATGAATAATTGAAGGTATAGAATTAAGGTGATATCATGAATAATTGAAGGTATAGAATTAAGGTGGTATCATGAATAATTGAAGGTATAGAATTAAGGTGATATCATGAATAATTGAAGGTATAGAATTAAGGTGATATCATGAATAATTGAAGGTATAGAATTAAGGTGATATCATGAATAATTGAAGGTATAGAATTAATGTGATATCATGAATAATTGAAGGTATAGAGAATTAAGGTGATATCATGAATAATTGAAGGTATAGAATTAAGGTGATATCATGAATAATTGAAGGTATAGAATTAAGGTGATATCATGAATAATTGAAGGTATAGAATTAAGGTGATATCATGAATAATTGAAGGTATAGAGAATTAAGGTGATATCATGAATAATTGAAGGTATAGAATTAAGGTGATATCATGAATAATTGAAGGTATAGAATTAAGGTGATATCATGAATAATTGAAGGTATAGAGAATTAAGGTCATATCATGAATAATTGAAGGTATAGAATTAAGGTGATATCATGAATAATTGAAGGTATAGAGAATTAAGGTGATATCATGAATAATTGAAGGTATAGAATTAAGGTGATATCATGAATAATTTGACAAATTGTTACACTGTAATCTACAGCTAAAAAGAAAGGTAAAAAGTGAGTGTAATGCTCATTGGTTTGACATTTATCTTCTGACCATTTCATTGGAGTGACCTACCTAAATTAACACTGTTATTATCATCCACTAATTATTTGTCTTTAAAATCAAACTTACAAATCTAGCTTGATTTTAAATTTAATTACCATCTTAACACTGATGTTAAACATATTAAAGATTAATATTTTATTGATTTTTATTTTTTAAAAACGTTTTCACTTATAAATTTATTTATTTATATTTTATCAGCCTACTTGAATAACTAACAAATTAAAGTAAAATAATTCAGAACATGAACTATTTAAAGACTTTTTTATTTTCTTATTTCATTTCCCAATTAGAGCAGGGAAAAAAATCATTTATGACTCACCATCTGATATATAATATAAAAAACCATTCTAGATGTTATATTTAAAACTGTTATCCCATTACTAACCAACACCTAGAAATATGGTCTGGTGTATACTATTTCAATAATCCAAGAAAGTATTTTAAATTGTTTGTTTTTATGAATTGTTGCTCTTTTACATTTATCCTAGTGTTAAGAGTCCTATTTACAAAAAAATGTCATGTTTTTCATTCAACCATCCAAATGCCCCCCCCCCTCCACTCCCCACTTTTTTTTTCCCCATTTCCAAAAACGTTCCAAAGATGGAAAAATAGTAATTCTATGATTTTAAAAAATAATATTTTAGAGAGATGAACAGATCAAATTTTTCCACCTCATTTTCTTCATTGTTAATGACACAAAATAAGCTAATTAATTGTAAACTTAACCCCCTCCCTACCACATTTAAGAATACAAAAATTGTACGCAACAATCAGTTCATGTTAAAAGAAATGAGATAGTTATTTTAAAATGCAACAAATCTATTTCTGAAGTCTTTTCATTGTGCAAATCATGACATTCATTTTGCCCAAAAGTCTACAATATATAGGTTTTAATTTAAAATGGCAGCTCAGAAAATTATGAAAGAAAATAATAGTTGAACTAAAAATAGATAAAAACTAAATATAATACATTACCAATTTTATAAAATGTAATTCCAACTACTATTGCTGTGAAGTAATGTAATGTTTATAATTATCCCCAATGCATATTATTATTTATATCAATTATTTATCTACTCATCTCAAAACATGTTTATTTTGTGATGAACTTGTTGTTTTAGCCCAGAACATGTCCAGAAGAATGCGGCAGAAGCAGAGCAGCTCAGTAGTTGCTGTGGATGGTCTGGCTAAAATTAGGCTCAGTGAAGTGGAGGAGGATGTTGAGATGACCACACCCCAGCCCACACCTGACCAACCAGAGCCATCATTTGATGAATCTCTTCTTGACCCATCCTTGAGTGTGCCAGTACCTGAGCCAAAGTCCCCCAGCAGGATTGCACTTGAGAAAAATCTCTCAATATCCAGGTAAATTTCAGGTCATCTGTTGCAAGTGCAAATGATGTTCAAAATTTTCTTTAATATTTTTTATTTTGTTTAAAAAAATAAAATTGAAGAACCATGAGAGGAGAGGAAGCACACTGCTTAACTCTAAACCTTTTAAAAAGTTAACCACTGTTTGTCGTGTTATTTGCTGCAGAACACAAATATTCCACTTGGTGACCCGTGAAAACGGCCCCGGACAAAACGGCCTCGACATAAGAATATAATATTTTATTGTATTTTTACTATTAGTCCATCTATTAGTCCAGGGGCGTTTTGTTGGGGCCGTTATGTCGGAGCCCATTTGTCGGTGCCGTTTTGTCGGTGAACCATTCCACTCATAATTTGTATTTTACAACAATGAATCTTGATGCTTAAAAATTGTCAAAATTCATCTTTTAAATGGAAAAAAAATAAAGACTTTTATTGCTTAAAGAGGTTGGATATAATTTATGGATTATCTGTTTCCAGATAATGGATGCTATAGGTAACTAGGTCTGTGTTCATTATTGCCTTAATTCAAATGATATTGCATTTCATGAAATTGTCACCAACTTCAAATCTTAGATATTTTTCAAAAATTTCCAACCCAAAGAAATTTGATGCAATAATATTCTGTATAGAACGAGCGCCTGTAACAGATAAGATTTAAAGTTTCCTATTCAGTTTATTAATTTTAACACACACGCCCACAACAAAAATATTGGTCAGACAGAGTTAGTTGATAGCAAACTATTTCCTCTTAAATATTATTTCTCCAAATTTTAATTTAATTTTTCTTCCTCTTCTAGTGAAGGAACAGAAACTACAGAAGTTCCGAAAGAGGGAGAAGATGCATTTGAAAGTGAGTCTGAATCAAGCGACAGTGATGATGATGATGAAGTTATATCTGAACAGGAAAGAGAGAAGATAAATAAGAAGCAAAAGAAAATCCTCACTGAAGAGGAAAAGAAAAGGAGGCAGAAAGTGAAAAAAGATAAGGTAATGCAATTTGAAAATTAATTAAAATGAGAATATTTACTAAACAGTCACATAAAAAATTATTTTTATAAGAGTTTAATCATACATATTTAACATGTACATATCTTTTCAACAATGTCTTTATTTATTTATTTTGATAGGGTACAGCTGGTAAAGAAGCCTCTGCTGCCATGGAAATGTCACTACTTGTTAACTACATTCAGCCTGTTCACTTTCACTCATTTGATGCTTCAGAAAGTAAGCATAGTTTATGGACATAACCAGGGATAAGCCTAGTGTTTTATATATGTTATATATATTGTTGCAATAGAGTTATTTTTAATAACTCTATCTTTTGAGTATACTGGGTGAAGAAATTATGTGTGTACTTTGTCCAGGCGAAGTTTCACGTTTTGCACGTAATCTATTGTTCCCGATAACTCAAGAATACTGATATCTAGTATATTTTATAACACTTTGTCTAAATATGGCTTCAGCACTGATGTAAAAAAAGCATTTCTAGTATTGTATTATGAATGGGTTAGGAGTTTGACATATTTTCTGTGTGTTTACTACGCATTCCCATAGAGACCTACTTGTTACACATTTGTATTTTCAAATTCACATATTAAACTTCAACCCATGGCTTGAGTTGAATTTATTTCAAATGAAACTCACCCCTAGAAACAGCAGGATGCAATAAATTTCTGTATAGAAGCTCCTTCTATGTACTAGATAAGATAAAATATTTCTGTTCAAAATATTCACAAATTTTTTTATTGAGGTCCAATAACACTTTTAAAGAAGTATTTATTGTTGTTAGTGTTTTTAAAAAAATAATTTCCAAAAATAAAAAATATGCATGTTTGATGAACTAGTACCAAACATAAAGAAATTTGCTAAATATTTTATAAAGAAAGATGACTATCAGAACTAAAACTACAAAAAGTTGACTATATATTCAATTTGTACTTGCAGAGAGGAGGAGAAGCTATGAAATTACATCCTTCGTAGAAACGCAAGGAACATCTCTACTTAAAGAGTTTCCCGTGGAGTTCGTCAAGTATCTTTTTTATTTAAGCGGACAAATATCACAAATATTCATCTGGGGGAAAAAAAGAACATAAATTTTAAACATAGTGTTAGCAACTTTTAAGAAACAACTTTAAAAAAAAATTATAATTAAGTTTGCCAGGTGTATCATTTGAAATTGACTGTTTAAGTTTCTAACTGGGAAGGTTACACTGTATTTGGGGAAAAAATCCTTAACCCAAGTTCAGTTATAACAAACGTCAGATGAGCAGAATTTACCCAAGAGGCACACGTGTGGATTCAAGTAACTTCATGCCCCAGGTGTTTTGGAATGCTGGATGCCAGCTTGTGGCCCTTAATTTTCAGACATTGGGTGAGCATGTCGCTGATGTTTCAAACATAACACATTCATTTTAAAATTTGCCTGTAATAAATATATATTTAAAAATAAATATGTTCACTGAACATGGCAGGAGTCGGTAATAGTTTTATCAAAGATGCTTTTCATTCCAGTTTCTCTATTTTGACACTAATTAATATTATAACTTAAAAGAATCTGATATGTGAAACATTAGTCCACATTGTGCCACATGTACATACCTGTTTATTTCAGACCTGGCAATGCAAGTTAACCTGGGTATATTTGAGTACAACGGTCGCACCGGTTATATCCTCAAACCTGATTTCATGAGGAGACCTGACAGACACTTCGATCCCTTTGCTGAATCAACAGTGGATGGTATTATTGCTGGCACTGTCTCAGTCAAGGTGAACTTGCTTTGTTATCCTGGTACTCATGTTTCTTAGCTTAAACTGGACGCATCTTAGACAAGTTCTGACCTGTCTTTTGTCACCATAGCGGTGATCAGTGCTTATAAAAATAGAAAAAGAACAGATCAATAAATTTTACGTCAACCTAATCAGGAGTCTTCAAACCATTCATTGCAATTTAAGAAAATGTAAATATTCTTGTAATTTTTCCATCAATAACTAACAATTTAGTTCATCTATAGTTATCTGATTTCACATCCTGTTTGATATTCTCTCTTGAACCATGATATTATAATTCTACAATTCTTAAAAAAGTAAGCCATATCTAGATTTTCCTAACCTCCGTTTCAAACAAGACCATCCCTCCCTTCCACACCATTTTGACAAACATTTTTGTTATTTTTTGCTTATTTATTATTTTTTAAAAAGATGTTTCAATATCCGTTTCTTGCAAACCTTGATTGAGAAAAGGTTATCATTTTGAAGCTATGACAATGTGAATAGTTCATTTCACTATTAAGTATGTATTGATCTTGTTTGAATATTTTGTGGTCGAGTGGCATGCGCACTCGGCTGGCATACCGATGGTCACAGATTCGAATCCATGTGAAGGCAGGGATTTGGTCCCGGGGGCCAAGGGTGTCCCTAAGTCCACCCAGCTCCGAATGGGTACCTAACACTAGTTAGGGAAACAAAGGCGGCTGGTTAATGCATGGAATCCTCATAGCCGTGGCCTGTGAACGCTGCATCACTTGCCAACAGACCGGCATGGTCGGTGGACACAATAATATTCTGTATAGAAGGAGCGTCTGTATTGATAAGACAGATAAGACAATGGAATGTCCCTTTATCTTACAGATTATATCTGGTCAATTCTTGTCTGATAAAAAAGTGGGCACCTATGTTGAGGTTGACATGTATGGCTTACCAACTGACACTGTACGAAAGAAATTTCGAACAAAGACGGTTCCCAACAATGGTCTGAACCCAGTCTATGATGAAGAACCATTTGTTTTCAAAAAGGTTTGTTCCAATTATTTAAGTATTTTTATACTATTTTGAAAAAAATCTCAAATCTAATGTTAGCTCTATTTATTTTTTTATTGAGTTGATTTGCTAAAGAGACTAACCATTTTAAAATTTATTACTCCCTAGTCCGCTTTTAAATACACTTTGATTATTAAATACATCTTGTATTTTAAATTTTATAAGGAATTATTATTGTGAAAACTCTAGAATCAATGCCATTGGATTTCAGTTCTTAAGGTAAAAACAAGCACCCTAGATTTAATTTTTAACCAGAGCATCACAAAAAAACTCTTCAATTGAGCGCACGCCAAGGGACTTCCTTCTGTGTCCACCCACTCTCGGAAATTTCAGAAGGGACAAAGCCAAAAGGAAGAACACGGCCTCTTTAGAGATTATGTTTGACATTGATTCCTTGTTACCTCCTAATCTTGCCTATATTCAAATAGCAGTGTATAATTATAATACACAGTTATACCCTTGTTTTACTGGTTGTACTCCCTAATCTAGCCTATATTCAAATAGCAGTGTATAATTATAATACACAGTTATACCCTTGTTTTACTGGTTGTACTCCCTAATCTAGCCTATATTCAAATAGCAGTGTATAATTATAATACACAGTTGTACCCTTGTTTTACAGGTTGTACTCCCTAATCTAGCCTATATTCAAATAGCAGTGTATAATTATAATACACAGTTATACCCTTGTTTTACTGGTTGTACTTCCTAATCTAGCCTATATTCAAATAGCAGTGTATAATTATAATACACAGTTATACCCTTGTTTTACAGGTTGTACTCCCTAATCTAGCCTATATTCAAATAGCAGTGTATAATTATAATACACAGTTATACCTTTGTTTAACAGGTTGTACTTCCTAATCTAGCCTATATTCAAATAGCAGTGTATAATTATAATACACAGTTATACCATTGTTTTACAGGTTGTACTCCCTAATCTTATAAATATTCAAATAGCAGTGTATAATTATAATACACAGTTATACCCTTGTTTTACTGGTTGTACTCCCTAATCTTGCCTATATTCAAATAGCAGTGTATAATTATAATACACAGTTATACCCTTGTTTTACAGGTTGTACTCCCTAATCTAGCCATAGTTCGTATAGCTGTGTATGATGAACAGGGCAAGTCGATGATTGGCCATAGAGTTTTACCTGTTGAAGGTCTTAGGCCAGGTTACCGTCACATTCCTTTACGCAATGAATGCAATCAACCTCTCTTGATGCCAACACTTTTCGTCCATATTGTTGTCAAAGATTATGTTCCTGATGGACTTGCAGGTAAAAGAAACGTCTGAGACATCCCTATCTAAGAGAATCTCATTTTTCTTATAATTCAAAGCAATGAAAACACATGGTTGACATCTTTTTATTTGAAATTTGAAATATTTTCAATAAATAATTTATAAAAATGTTTTCAGTGAAAAAAAGGTATGCATACATTTTTGTATTTAAGGCAAAATATGCTCCCTTTGTTTCCCAAAATTTGACTATTGGTTTTTTAATACCTTCAGAGTATGCAGATGCCCTTTTCAACCCCATAGCTTATCAGTCCAATTTGGAGGAGAAGCATGCCCAACAGCTGGAGATACTTACAGAAGATTTTGAAGAGGAAGTCACTGTAAGTTGATTTTGTAGTTAATATTTTATTGTTCAACTATACATTTATTTCAAATTTTATTTCTGTACTTGTTATTTTTTTTTAAAAGTTGATATGATAGCTATGTGTTATCGTTAGATAAGAAGATTTACTATGCATCATCATCATCAAGTGCCTTAACTGTGAACAAATGACTAAAAAGAGTTTTAAAAAGCATCAGGGAATTGCTGGTTTGGAGACTTGTGCGAACATTGTGAAAAACACACCGTTGATTTATGGTCATTCAAATAATGATAAAAAAATTGGGCTTTTATTGCAAAATTGGGTTTAGATTAGTTTTGTACAAAATTGTGAAAATTGCAGAAATTATTTTCCTATATTTCATTTTCTTTGAAATTAGGAAAATAATTTCTGCGAAGAAACACCATTATTTGACTGTTTTTGTTCAGGAATTTCAATTCAATGATTAATCATGATTGAAACCAAACAGCAGTGCAAGTCCTCTTAGTACATCTTTGCATATTATACATGTATTTTGTCATCAAGCTTGAAAGTTCGAATTAGGAACTTTATATGTTCAAGGAGCCCAAATGATAGTTTTGATATTTTTATTTTGCATATAGCAAATATTCACATTTCTTCTCCAAACGTCCTAATTTTTTCTATTTTGAAACTAAAGTTTTGCTTAGTAAGTTTTTTTTATTTTGTATTAACTGATTTGATTTTGTCACAGCTTCATAGCTTAGAAATGAAATTGATAATGCAACTATTTCAGTTTTGCACACCGTCATTCTTATATGTTGAGTCAAAGTTATTTTAAATCGAGAAATAATTTCACACCTTTGCTTAGTGTTAGAATTGGTTATTTTTAATATTCACAGTTGGTGTCAGAAAATTGTTGTCTTTAGGTTTAGTTATACAAATTTGTTAACAGGAACATCAGATATAAGCATTTCAAGATAAAGATCATGGTAATAAAAATCAGATTAACACAAAAAATGAAAAAGAGACAAAACTCTGCTAGAGACTGGAGCTAAATGTTTGAATATTTAAAGCGATTTTTTTGTAAAATTGACTTGACACTTAAATTTATTAGCTCTAATGACAGAATAAATTATGGGGAATATTATTCAAATAAATTTATTAAATAAAACCAATTTCAAACAAAAAAAAGTTTGATAAAATTATTTTTCTTGGTGTGCTTAAATGTAATACTCCTTCGAACAGTATTCTGAAATTATCTGAGTATTATTCAATTTGTTAAATTAGTATTTATTTGTTTCAGTTCAATGTGTTTTGTTTAAGTTATGAACTTTATGCTCTGGTTGTTTATTATTATGTTCACTTATTTCACCTTGCCTCAGGAAAAAGAGGCAGAAGTGGTGGCAGCCATAGTAAGTTTAGCATGATCTCAGTGTTCTCTGACCCTTGAACCTTTTCACTAGATCTATATCCATCTTTCAATGGAAGCACATGTTAAAAATAAACTGCTCTCAAAAGTTGAAAGTACATTTTTTCATAAATTGAATAGTGAGATGTAGTAAATTGAGGAATAACTGACTACCTGAACTTGAGCATGTAAAAAATGTTAGAATATTAAATGTTACCTGAGATAGGTAATGTAAATAATTATATTTAGTTTGAATATTTTCGTTTAAAAATCAAACAACTTTGATTCACACTTTCCTAAAACTATATTTTTTAAAATTTAAATGTCTTTTTTGAGCAGATTATTTTTAAATTTTAAGGAAAAAATTACTTATGTTTATTACATGATAGACCCCAGCAAAGTATGCATGGTCTCATTATTTGTATGGTGTTATAATCAGGAGAAGGACAATGAGGGGACTACGTTCTCTACCCTTTTTGTTTGTTGCTGTAAGCTTCATTTCTCAAATTTCTTTTTAATTTTGATTTTTTTAAATGACAGTTCACTCTTTTGAATACATGTACTTTATTACTATTGTGTGTTAAATATTGTTGCATAATTTTTTGTGTGCATGTCAAGTTTCATTTATGATTCCATTTTTATTTTTGAGGTGGGGGAAGATACATGAATGTAAAACCAGGTTTAAAATGTCTTTCTTTTGGTTTTAAAAAAAAATGATATCCTTAATTACCTAGATTCGTCAGCAAGAATTGTTGCATGAATTGATAAAGCTTTAACACGTTTTTGTATCTATATCTATGTTCGCATGGTCATAAACCTCATCGGCGACCCTAATTTCTACATTAGAGGATATTTATTCTTTCTCTTACAATCTAACATAAATCAGTTTCAGTGTCTGAATGTTTAACTTTGGACTATTTATGGATTTATATCGATTTAAATTTTTTTTTATCCTTGAGATAGTTCTTGAATGTACCAAATAAAGACAGGCTTAGCTAAAAACTTACCACTGAATTAAGTAACAAACCTCTCTTTAAAAAAAAGCAATTTAAGAATAATTAATTAAAATCACAGGTTTACAATTTTAGAGCAAAATTATATTAACCTAACAAACAAACTATTTCGAATGATCAAAAGCCAATAAATTTAGTCTTGAATATAGATGAATATTTTTATTTTTAACAGGCAGAAGAGCGTGATCCTAATTCAGTGAGAATTTCTACTAGTCAAACATCAGTGGACCCCATTGCCAACAGCAGCATGACTGGGAGTATAGGAGGCTCTTCCACCCCAGAAACAGCTGGGAACAAGCGGCAGAACTCTGTGTCCAGCCAACGTACAGCCGTCAGTGTGAGCCCCTTACCTCACTCAGATAGCAATCTGTCAAAAACATTGCGCACCAATTCAGTGACCCACAACCCCGTTTCCAAGCAGGAAAGCTCACAGTCTGCTAACTCCCAGGGCAGCAGTGGATCATGTAAGTTTTTCAAACCATAGCCCCTTTGATTCTTAGTGAATAGATACAAAGATTAAAAGAAAGTTTGTGTATCATTCCCAGTCATATGATATTTAAAAAGTTGTATATTTTAATTAAATCTGCATCACATTATTCAAGTTTGTGTATCATTCCCAGTCATATGATATTTATAAAAGTTGTATACTTTAATGAAATCTACATCACATTATTCATATTACTTGGGCACTTTAATTGACAAGACTAGTGGAATGAGGCATTGTGTTCTCTATATCAATTACAAAAATCATTGTTGCTTGTATTCTATTTTGTTTAAAATGACTTGATTATTGTCGTCTTGCCTGCATTCAAAACATTATATTGCATGTTATAATTAATGTGTAGTGGAAAATAATGGTATCAATGGTACGAATACTTTTGTCTCTTGCTTGCCACGGTAGATACTTTAAAATTTCATTGGTTTGAGAAAGTCAATGACAAATTTTTCATGAATGAACTGCAAGATCAATCTTTTCTCATGGATGCATTTTCAGTGTTAAAAGTAGACTTTAAAGGACCTTTTAATTTAGCTGATTTCTTTATCAGATGTATACATTTAGTTCAGGTTTTAAAGAATATAATATCCGGAACTAAGGTCAAATGTCTTTCATATATACAGTAAAATGATGAATGCCAAGCCTGGAAATTGGTCTCATTTGGTATTTTAATTGCTTGGTATTGAAACAGTGGATTAAGTAGTCTAATATCTATTCAAATTGGTTGCCTAAATAGCTTTTCACTGATAATGGTGTTTATTGCTCTATTTCAAGTTTGTTCTGTAATAAATACAACACCTGTTCTGCTGCACTAGAAAATATTCAAACTATCTTGACTAATAAATTCAAAGATTGCACTTTAAGTCTTGTGATGATTTTTAATGGGACACACCTATGATAAAAATAGACAAATTAATCATGAACCTGTAGTAACAGCAACTAATAAATATTTACAAGACAGCGAAAGTGAAGTATAAAAACTAATAAATGACAAGGAAGGTTAACCTGATGTATTATTGTTCTTTAGCTCGCCAACAAGAAACAAAGACTAAAGGTTTGAGATTGATTGTGCTATAACTGAAAATAACATTGAAGTTATAATAATCCCTAGTGCAACACTTTGTAGATAATGCACAACTTTAAATAACATTGTAAATAATTGTCTATCTCAATGCTATCATACACATTAATAGTTACTACACAGAAGCCTTAGATTATATTTGGGCACTTTTGTGTGAAAACGCTAATTTATCTATGCTGGGGAAATTTCTATTTACTACTACATTATATTTGATACCGCATCTTTAGGTCACCTGCATCCATCAAAACTTAGAGAAAATTTTACTTTAAATAAACCATAAAATTAAAGATAAATAGTTTAAGACAAAATTGCTGTTTTTAATGATATGAATTCTTTGATTGATTCAAAGAAAAGTTTCCTTTTATTATAATGTACAGATTCATTTGCGCCGTATTATATCAAAGATGTTAACAAGTAACGAGCATATTATAATTATAGCAGCATACACTGACATTCACATAAATTTAAATATCACTATATATATATATTCTTCTCTTTGCTAACTCTTTTTTTGTATTACATGTACCATCTTTATAATATATAATAGAATGAAAAGAGCAGAACATAATTTAATAAGATATTTATTTCAGAATAATACACAAAAGAACAAATATTAATTAACATAGTAATTTTTTAAAAATGTGATTTGTAGCTTACCCTTTATGACTGTGTTTGTGACTTTGTGTACTTTAAAAATATGCTTTTGAAGTCAAAATATCTATTGATATAAAAATAATCTATTAAAATATTAAAAATTGTGGGGACTTAAAAACTTTGAGAGTCATTTCAACAATGCCACTCTTCTATGTCTAAAGTTTGATTTTATTATTAAGTTTTTATATTCTGTAAATTATATTTATTTTACAATATGCTTTACTTTTTTTAATGAGTTTTCTATTTCTTTTATTAACACATTTTCTTAACTAAAAACATTCTTTCTTCTTCATTAAATTTGACATTTCTCTGTTTTATAATCAGTTCTCATTAAAGTTATTACTTTAAAATGGTATTTTTTATTGGTGATTGATTTTTATTTTATGAAACACTTTGATTAAAACTTAAGACATTTTTAAGCGCTTTCTTTCATCAATTTTTTTCTGTTCAATAATTTATTAAGTTAGTAAAATTGATTTTTTAAATGTTTCTTAGATCGCAAGATATTTTCAAGCAAAATATCAAATTCAAAACTCTTAAAATCCATTAAAAGTCAGAAATTATAAATATCCATATACTATAATTCAAAATGTGGTTTGTCATATGCTTCTGTATTTGAATGTTGATAAATGTACTCATTGTTGTGGCATCTGAATGTTGAGATGTTTATATGAAGTTATTGTTGCTGTACTAAGAATGTCATCTTGTGTACCAATCTTAATTGTATCCTCTACACACTATCAGCCACTGCACCTATGACACGAATGCCTTCAGGAATACTGGGCCAAGAAAATGGGGCTACAGCATCAGTCAGTGTTCAGGTCACCAAATTGTCTGGTAATTATTAGCACCCATTTTCACATAACACAAGGTAACAGAGGTTAGACAAATATACTCTCTTTAATTGAAATCTTGACATTAAAACAATAATCTGAGTTATTTTTTAAAAATCAGCAATTTATTGCTGCAATTCAAATTTATTACAATTAAATATTTCAGACGGATTATTTTTTTTATTCATTTATAATTTTGTTTCCCCTTTATGGCCTCTGTTACTTAAAGGATTTCTATATATGAATGAATCTAGTTTGAATTGGAATTGTTTGTACATGAAGTGAGATAAAGGCTTTGATTTAGTCTATGCATTTTGATAGTAGAAATTTAAATTAAAATCAGTCTCAGTGTCACAGGCAGGCTTCCATGTTGAAATCTGTAGTAATGAATGTCTTAACATTAATTAGCAGTCATGTGCACTATGTCTAGTCTAAGCTAATAGAGTTCTTTATGTGGCTTTAATCAGCACTGTTAGGTGGCTATGTTGTTTTAACTGTAGTAATATTTTATGTTTTCTTAATCAAGTAAAGATGTCTCATTGACTGAATTTAATAATTTAGACCCATCTACTCTCATTTCTCCACTTTTTAGCCTACATATTAATTCGATTTTTTGCAGTAAACATTAATATGATTGTTAATTCCTTTGAATAAGTGGTAAATTAGTTTGTATTTCCTCCCATTATCTGCATTGAGATTTCCGATAAGGTTATTTTAAACAGCATACAAATTACAAATGGGATTATTATAAAACTAAACCTTAGAGCTGAGAACATTAAGAAATATAAAAAGTAAATTACATTTTTCTTTTTTAAAATTTATGTAAAAAATTCTTTAAAATGAAACTTATTCCTATCCCTTAATCTTCAGCCACTTATGACATCAGCCGTCAATAGGAGTTATAAATGTTATAAATATAGCTGTATGGACAAGTTTGGTTCACATCCATTTTATCACCAAAAAAAATTGAAATCAGACATTGAAAGTCCAAAAATGGAAAATTTGCCTATGGGAAGGAGATTTTCTCAATATATTGATTAAAAATAAATTACTTTAAACTACATGCTGATTTCAATGTATCCTTCTTACAGATATCACTATTTTAAATCCTACTCCACTCTCGGAGTTGAAAACCTTAAAAGCATTCCTCAAAGCAGAAGCAAAACGTGACAAGGAGCTGGAGACTATTAGACGCAAACATGAAAGGGTTTGTTTCATTGGATAACACATTTTCTTTAGGTGTTCATAGAAAAAACTTAGTACCCGCTGAGCTTTTGTCTTATTTTGTTAGGCTTAAATTCTTGGAAAACTTGAACAATAACAAATTATTAACTTCAAAATTAATTTTTACATAGTCTTGATTTTCCTTTATTTAGGAATAATTGAATATAAACAAATAAAAAAGTGTTTTGAATCCCATTCCTAAATGTTGTATTCTGTTTCAGTCTCGTGAAGTGATGGAAGAACACCATCAGCTTGCACTGGGTAAACTCATCTCCAGCCAGACAAAGTCTAGGATCTCTATGGAGAAATACCATTCCAAAGTCCTCAAGAAGATGGCCAAAGAGGGCAAAAATGTAGAGCAGAAACAGAATCAACTCAAGGGTGAGCTTCAGGAGTTGCTGACCATCCAAGACCTCAAGGTTAGTGTGATAGTCATTCATTTATCCTTAAATGCACATTTATGAAAATGGATCAAGAAATTTAGACGGAAAAATAGTAAATTATATGAGACCAAAGATTGTGTCTGACGATATATATTAATATAACATCAGTAACAAATTATTCAGAATCTATTTTCCTCAGGGTTGAGATCACATAAATCAGAATAAATTAATAGTGATTGAAATTTGTTAAATTGAGAATTGAATTAGTTTAATTTTATTTATCTAGCCAAGTTATATTTTAAAGCTCTTGTGAAAAGGAAATACTATTTATTTTATTTTTTGATGATTAACATAATATTAATATAGCAAGTTTTAAAATATTAAATACGATTTTATAATAATACATTTTTTAATTATTCACTTGAACTATACAGTTAAAATAAAAATAAAAATCAACTTTGGGCCCTTGTTTTTCTATTCCAACTATTTAATCAGAAGGCTGAGTTTTTTGGAATTGAATATCACTATTATAAGAAAAATAATTTGACATTTTGAAACTGAAGTGAAATTTTTCTCATATAAAGAGGCTAAAATATTAAGTATTATTCACTATGTCCATCTAGAATTATAATTACTAAACCTGTTTATCAAATTATTAGAAATATTAGAATATAAAATTTTATGACAAATTTGAGTTATTGAAAAATTTGTTTGGATTAAGGAGGAGAGGTGCGGGTGAACATTCTAACATTTGTATCTAGGGTCTTGTGTGAATTTAAATAAAATATTCTTATATTGTCTTACAATAAACGTAAATTGCATGAACAAAATATTCAAAAATCTCTTATCTTGTCTATATTATTTAGTAATGTAATATGAATTCTCAACAACTCTAATACTATTACTAGCACTATTACAAAAATACACTAGCTCAGTTAAAATAACAGACTTTTGCAACTGTAATGTTGTGACTGGAATATTATTATAGTGCTCTTTGGGGTCTTCCTACATTTCAGGTGGATAGATTTTCAGAGGATTCAGATGATAGCAGTCAGGATTTAGCCACTCTTTAAGTGCTCTGTACTTATTGAACCAGTTCTTTGTTCTCTGTATTTTTAACATGTCGAAAAACAGTTTAAGGCATTCAAAATACAATTATAAAACACAATAACAAAAACTAACAAGAATGCCATTGCCTCCCTGAGTGTAAATCTAAATTACAGATGATACCATTTGTAAACTTATGTTTTTTTATTTTATGCAATTCTTTCAAAGCCAGCATTGACAAGAACAACACCATTAGTTAAATCATTAAATCTTGAAACACTAGAGGATAGAAGAACCAAGAGCAAAGTAGTAATCATACATAAAGCAATTAATTCTAATTTAGAAATACAACACAAAGATAACTTAATACAACCCTCAGATAGACATAAGGATAAAAACACCTTTCTTATTCCGTATGCAAGAACAAACACATACAAATTTTCGTTCTTCTCGTCCGGAATTCGGGCGTGGAATGGTTTGCCTGAAGAAACCAGGAAAACGAACACTTTATTAACATTTAAATCTCTAATGAAAATGCAGGACTAAACACAAACCACAGATAAGCGTAGGATGCAATAATCTTCTGTATAGAAGGAGCGTCTGTAAACAGATACGATAAGATAAGATTTGTCATGGCTCCAATTGCAAGTCATAACTTTTATTAAACAAATTAATCTTTTTTTTTAATTAGAGAGAAATTTAAGCTGTAAACAAATAGAATTTTTTCATTTAAATTTCCAATCTTCTTAAAGCCTATAATTTGTATAAAATGGCATAAAAGCATTGATCTATTTTCCCTGAATCCTTAGCATCGAGAAATGAAGGCCCAACACAACATGAGTGTCATGAAACTGTGCAAAGAACATTTCCAGCTGGAGATGGAGGTCAAGTCCCGTCACCATGAACACATCTTTGATGTTTTGGCCAAGCTGATGGAGACCAACCACACAGGACACGCCAGGGCTCTTGATGAGATACATGACAGGGAGGTAACTGAGCTCAAGAAAAAGATGGATGCTAAGAGCAGGGACCACATGAAGCTTTTGGGCAAGAAGCACAAGGACAAGCAAGAATTGTCCAGGTCAGTGTCAGACCATTTTGATGTCTATGTTGTGACTGGTTCAACCTGTCTCTAATTGTGTTTTACAGACATATCATCAACACAGATAGGTTATTAAAAAAACTTGATGGTACAAAAGTCATTGTATTGTATTTTCACCACACTGAACTGTCATCTGTATTATTATTAACTCATGCCTTACAGTGGATTGACTGTCTCGTTTATAGGAAAACTATGATGATATATCCTATTTAGACTTTTAGGGGTAGTAAGGACTGAATTTACTGTTTGATTTATTAATAGCATAAAATCCGTCTGTCTTGGTGAGAACATGATGATGTTACAACACATTTTAAGTGTATTTCAATGGAGGCTATCTTCTGAATTTTTTAAGTTAAAGGCTTCACTATTAAATCATAATCCCTTAGAGTTGAAGCTGTTTAATAATAATAATAATAAATTGATTATTTATATAGCGCTGTATCCCAGTAAGGAACTGGGCTCACAGCGCTTTACATGAAAGAAATAACATACCTATAAATGTTAAATTAATTTTCATATCATAACAAACACAAAAATTACAGTACATTATACATAAGCTACGTTAATCATTTACAAGAAATGTTGTTTCATTAATTTGAAAATAAATGTTGAAAAGATGTGTCTTAAGTGCAGTCTTGAAGGACTTGGTTGTTTGAATACTGTGTATGTGTAATGGTAGAGAATTCCATTGTTTGGCTGCACAAAAAGAGAACGACCTTTCACCAAATGTTTTGGTGCGTGTCGTAGGAACAGAGAGAATGCGTGTTTACCCAAGAGTTCAATGCTGGTGTTCAAATTCTTGAAGTAGAAAATAATGCTATGATTTATTTAAGGCATGCATACATGACACAACAAGTAAAACATGTCAGGTGACACAACAAGTAAAACATGTCAGGTGATGAAAGATATGATTTGAGTTTCTAAATATTGGATTTTATGCTATGTGATTTGAAATCTGATGAATGTGAAGTCTTTTTTCTTAAATTGTGATACTTTGTGGGGCTTTCTTATTTCCTATTCCAATGATTGTATGGTAAAATGTAACTTTGGAATATAACTATTTCAGAATCAAAAGAGAGGCTCAGCAGCAACATGTCAAGACAGCTGTCACAGAGAGACAAAAGGTGGGACACTCTTTTTTAAATTAAATTTCACTTTTACACCTTAGTGCTATCTCTATTTTAATCTTTAAGTATTAAAACTGGATTTAAAAGAGGCGGATATTTTTTAAATAGTAGAGCAGCCAATTTCTGTAAATTGGGGAGGGGTATCTGTAGATATTGAGGGATCAGTAGATAGTTGTCACACACCTATTTCATGTGTGTTTGTAGGCTTTCGTTATTTATATCAATTATATTAAAAAGTTTGAGGCAAATCAGTGATTCTACTAACACCACTTTTCAGCAATGAAGACTTTTAACTTTAATACACAATATCTTTACATCTCACAACAATGAATGAGAAATTTAAGATAACTTTATTTTACACACACTTCATTAACACATTCCAGCCATCTTGTCTGGCCCACTTCTTCACACTGTTCTCTCCCTTTTCTCTCCACTGCCAACACCGTGATATTTCTTCTAAGCTTAAACTAGTTTTATTTTATCATAGTGACAATAGTGGAAGGATAGTCCAGGGTGTTTAGTATATAGTGGAAGGATAGTCCAGGGTGTTTAGTATATATTGGAAGGATAGTCCAGGGTGTTTACTATATAGTGGAAGGATAGTCCAGGGTGTTTTCTATATAGTGGAAGAGGACAAATTTTAATTTACATGGAAGACAAGTTTTTCCCCATAAACTTGTGTATTGGCATGAAAAGAAATGCTTGGAACTACTCCAAAAAATATTATTTAATTCTCCTTTAGGAAAAAAAAAGAACTTTAAAAATCCTGTTTATAGCAATTTAACTCATAAGATTTTGTTTCTGATTCACATGTATGTGCTACTATAATGTCTTTACAGTTGTACCTTTAGTTATGCACTTAATTTGTTCCAGAAAACGTTTATAACTGAAACATGCGAAATCAATGAAATATTGACAATTCTTTCAAAGATGAAGGAATAGTTCTAAGAATTGTGTAATTGTTGAGCCTTCTCGTCCATGAGGGGCATCTACCGATCATCGTCGGCGTCTGCGATTCCTCCAAGGGCATAGGCCACCTACGAGAGACCTCCAGGCATCTCTATCCTGGGCCAGCTTCTCCAGGATCTTCCATTCATGGCCAATTCTCTTGATGTCTGCCTCCAATTCTCGGCGCCAAGTGTTTCTTGGACGGCCTCTTTTCCGCTTACCCTGTGGGTTCCATTTCAGGGCTTGCTTTGTTGTGTTAGGAGCAGGTTTCCTTAGTGTATGACCAATCCACCTCCACCGCTTCTGGAGAATCTCTTCCTCAATGGGCTTCTGTTTTGTCCGCTGCCACAGTTCCTGGTTGCTGATTTTGTCTGGCCAGTGAATTCTGAGAATCCTTCTTAAACAGTTGTTGATGAAGGACTGTATTCTGGTCAAGTTTACGGCCGTTGTTCTCCATGTCTCGGCTCCATATAGCAGCACAGGTTTTACCATAGCGTTAAAAATCCTTACTTTTAACTTGCTGCCTAAGTTGTTAGAGACCCAAACATTTTTGAGTTGCTGGAAGGCTGCTCTTGCTTTTCCGATCCTTATTTTGACGTCCGCATCTGTACCACCTTGCTTATCTACCACGCTGCCAAGGTAAACAAAACTGTCCACCTCCTCAAGGGCTTCTCCTTCAAGCATAATGGGTGATATACTGGTGGCATTAACCTTGAGGATTTTACTCTTCCCTTT